>CM032637.1:21852268-22056638 GCA_019097785.1 Fraxinus excelsior
CCCCATTGTAATTTTGTCGGATGACGAGGACGATGTACGTAGAAATGGTTGGAGAGTCACATCCCATGTTCCGTTTCCCGACCTAGACGCATTGACGAGCGAAGAATCACAATCACCTAACACTGTGCTCCAAAATATCTTCGATAACCCCGTTGAGATCTCTGATGATACTGATGATGAAGACGTGGTCCCCATCGCTGGAGCTCCTGAAATAATTATCATATCGTCCGACGACAGTACTGATGACGACAGTGGTGCCGATATCGGCTCCGTGTGCAGCGCATAGTAGATCGGTGATGGGATCCCATCCCGTAGTAAGTGTTGTTTTATTGTAAATAACTTTTGCTGTGGATGAACATGCACGTTGATGGCATTGTAACCACGTTCTGATAGCTGTGGTAGGATGTGTTACAAATACGTCATAGGCAACGGGCTCAAATTTTGTACGTTTTGTTCATGAAGCCCGAAGTATGTTGACATTGTGTTCATCCCTTTATTTTGCGCATATGTAATGATCAGTAATGAATTCGGAGGTTGGCAGTTTCCTTTCGATTTTGTATGTACCTATTCAATTGCTGTTCTGTTCCAACTGTCGAGAACTACTGAGAACATCTGCCGGGAACGACATATGAAGTGTCGGGATGTGTTGTGAAATGAGTCTCGCTACTTGTACATATTCTTGCAAAATATGTATGAGCACGTCAGATTATCATGTACAAATAAAGCACTATTTAATTACTGACTCTGAAGATGGCAACTACGTAGTACAAACGAGAGTGTAATAGAACGAGAATGTAAGGTCGACATAGTAATGTAAGTTGAAAACAAAGACGTAACTTCAAATTGTACAAAAGGGAACATAGCGTCATCTAGTAATGCAAGTTGTGAACGTCTTCCCTCGATAGTTCAACGTTTATGTCGGTTGTGTTGTAGCGGGGTGCGAACATGTTGTCCGGTTATGACCAACTCTACCACAACGAGTGCAGTTTCTGAGTCATGGGACAGCCTCATATCTGGATCACTTGCGTCGTGTGGGTGGTCTACCTGGGGGACGACGCACAACGGGTGGCAGAATAGGAGTACTTGTAATTTCAGTCGGAACAACCCAGTCCACTTCCCGCAAGACGGGATATATTGCTTCGCTGTACGCACCCATCCAAAAGTCTGATGTGTAGTAAGGGGAGCACAACTCGTATAATGACGTACCTCTCAAGCAAGCAGCACGAGTTGCATGAACACAAGGCATACGATTTAGCTGGAACTGACGACATGTGCATGTATTTTCGGAAAAGTCCACCATGTCCGTGTCATTGGATATTCCAACCTGTGTTAAACTGTCTATCAATGCATGAGCTCGAAGCCTAGTACCGGCTTCGAATGTTGTCCGTAACTCACTCTCCATCCTCGACGACAGTACAGTACAACATGCGGTTGCGTGGGTTCGACGTTCATAAAACCACCTCTGCATAGTACTCCGAATGTGTTCGACCAAGCACGTGATCGGTAACGAACGGGCATGTCTTAAAAATGAGTTCAAAGATTCTGCGTTATTGTTCGTCATAATGTTGTACCGCTGGCCAACGAATAATGCTCGTGACCAAAATGAAAAACCTGCTCGCTCCAAGTACACATACGATCTTGCACTTACCCGACGAATCTGACCCATTAGTCTTTCAAACTCTTCGATCCGATACGTTGTCGCCCCTCGTTTGAATAGGAATATTGAACTCGCGTTGCTGTACCGCTGTATTAAGTTCTTTTCCATATGCCACATACAACAACCATGGTGAGACAATGGAAA
Organism: Fraxinus excelsior; assembly: GCA_019097785.1. Lineage (NCBI taxonomy): Eukaryota > Viridiplantae > Streptophyta > Magnoliopsida > Lamiales > Oleaceae > Fraxinus > Fraxinus excelsior. The sequence continues at coordinate 21,854,070 of CM032637.1, forward strand.
TAAGTGAGAAATGGCTTTTTCAATGCTGGTTTTCCTGTCTGAAACGAATACTAGTTCTTCTGAATCGCCAATAAGATCTTTCAAGTTAGACAAAAACCACATCCAGGATTTATTTGTTTCTGCATCCACGATCCCCCACGCTAATGGATAAATCTGTTTGTTTGCATCTTGGGCAGTTGCTAGTAGAAGAGTACCTTTGTATGGACCTTTCAAGTGACTACCGTCAACACAAATAACGGGCCTCAAGTACTGTATGTAACCACGAATGCTTGCACCGAAAGCAAGGAAGAAGTAATGGAACCTATTATGAGAGTCAACTTCAATGTGTGTAACCGTCCCTGGGTTGCACTCTCCCAAAACGTGACAGTATGAAGATAGTTTTTGAAAACTATCCTCTGGTGTACCATGAAGCAAATGTAAAGCAGCCAACTTCCCCCTACGTGCTTTGCTATAACTGATTTCGACACCAAACTCACGTTCCATGTCACGTGCAATATCAGTAGGGTCATACTTTCGGTAGGGATTGTCCAATTTTCTCAAAACATGCTCAGCAATTATTGAACTAGTGGCATGTCGATGTGCATTGCGACGGAAATCTACGGTACATGTGTGCACATTGATAAATTTACGGATCATGAAGACTGCAGACTTTTTCACAGACGAAGCACGTAACATCCACATGCAATTATCGTCAGCACATACAACAGTTAACATTTTCATGCTTGACCTGCTGACCTTAAATTGGAACTTGTCTTGCAAAGCAAGGACACGAATTCTCGAGTACAACTCTTTCTTGCTAAAGAATATTTGCCCTTTCGGCAATATCGGATGTATTCACTCTTGTAATCCATTCGTTTCTATCCGAACTCCTAGAATGTGAAGACATTTGCTCATCAACGTCATCAGTATTAGCAGCCTCTGTACCATGTGATGGGATGTCCAACATCTCAGCTGACGGTGCAGTTCCAATATCACAAAACGGAGTTTCGGGTGCATTATTGTTTGATACCCTATCATGATGATTGATCTCCTCATGTTGTACATTTTGTTCGACATCCGCTAGGGCAAACGAACGATCTGGACAATTTGTATTCCTCCCCATGCCAACACTTGGGAGCTCGGCTTCCAAAACAGTAATGCATATGGCAGTTTCATTATGAATCGATATGTACCATTTTAAGTCTTCATCTTCGCGTATTTCGGCCGGAGGTATATTGAAGTTCGGGACTTTGAACTTTAATTCAATTTCTGTCCGGGGATCAAGAATACGAAGTTTGTCCTTCAATTGTTGCACGAGTCCAGTTAGGGTAATACTTGTCGGCACTAAAATTGAAGTTGTTTTGTCCCCTGTCCACTTCCATTCGTCATCCACATGAACAAACTGTCCTCCATACGATACGATGAATCTCAAATGATTACTCATACCTGAAACGTTGAGATTGCAACAGTAAGAATTCAGCATAATACATATGTCTACATCTAATAATATGAATGTGGAACTTTCGAATATTGAAATCCATGGCGTAGCAAACGGTGAAATGAACGATGTGTTAACAGTTTTCAACTATCGAATTCGACAGTTAAATTGTCTATCCCGACAGTTCATAAATGTCGGGTCCGATAGTTCATAAACGTCGGGTTCGACAGTTTCAACATAACTGTTTTACAGATGTACGAACAGTCGGAAAATTGAAAAACATGTATTTGGTACCTTTGAAGAAATTAACATTAATGGTGATAAATCATTCATCAACTACCACATAAAAACATCTTCTCATTAATGAACAATACAATGCTTCATTAAATATGGAATCATTCATTTATGTAAAGGATCATTAGTAGTTTTTATCTTTCACAAATATTTCAAAAATCAAACAAATCAATAAATAATAGTTTCAAAAATTTCTCACATTGCGTTTGATCATATTGCATTTAAACATCTAAGAAATAGTAATCTATAAGATAAAATTATAAATTACTTGTAATGACTAACCTATCAAAATGGATGATGAATTCAATTGTGATGTGTTCTTGATCAATAGAAGAAGAAGATGGAGAAAATGTTAGGTTTTGTTAATGGGAAGAAGAATGTGTGGTTATATTAATATTTCAAATTCTTTTATCTTTTTTTTGTCTAAGGAAAAATATTATTACTCAATATAATATACATATAAACAATTTTTATAATATTTAAAGTAAATTATCACATCACAATATTAATGACATTCAAATCAAACATTAAATGCTCCTAAAAAGGTGGTACTAATGATATTTTGGACAATTTGCACCAAAAAAGTGACATTTTTGCTCACAAAAAGTGAAAATGACAATTTTTTTGGGATTTTCAAATTTAGTAACATTTTTGAAAATTCCCCTTGAATTATTCAATTTCGTAGTTAGAGTGGAGAATCAAATTGTTCTCGGTGTTCTCAAGGGCTTCAGAATTGAAATAAAATAAACAGAAAATCCTGATCATTGAGCTACTTTGTATAAAAATCTGTAGCAAAAGGTAATTATATTTGTACCATAGTTTTTAAAAAATTGGAATTTAATTATGTTAAAGATTATTAACATTTATTTATTGTCACATTTATGTTCTCAATCTTTTTACATCACATTCTTATCATCGACCCTTCATTAATTAGCATATATTATCCTCGACAACGGTTTTTCGTCCAACAATTATGTCAGCGTGCTTTAAAATCAAGGACAAACATTTAATTTCACTTCGGTAATTATTTTTATTTTTATTTTTATTATGAAAAATATTACGGGCAAGTAAGTCTTTTTACAATCTCTTAAGAGAATATTTAAACAAAAATCATCATCACGGATACAATGTAATAGTTAAGGAGAATCAGAGTACAATGAAAAAAGTCTGCGACATGACAATATTAAAAGTTATGGATGTTTAATGTAATTGAAAATGATGCATGATAAGTGTATTTTATTCACTTATTTAGATTGTTAAATAATGATATTGGGGAGTAACTTTAGTGAATTATTGTTTAATCTCGTGTAAATATTATTTGTTTGGGTAAAACTCGACAGTGAACAAACTTTTGGAGAAAAGGAATGAAAATCAGACAAAAATGGTGCATTTGGAGCATCATCCTGAGATTGGGGATCAATGTGATACATTTTAGAAGATGAAGTGCCTTAATTGCAATAAAAAGGACATAAACTGGATAGAAAGATGGATTCAAGGACATTGAAGAAAGTGTATTGTATCATGCAATCTTTAGGCACAAAAGCATTGTTGTCACAAGGCCATTTTACGAGTATAGATTGAAATTCTTACATCGTGCTATTGCAACCATTTGTACCATGCAATCGCATCATGCGAATCTAGATGAAAGATTTTGTTTCTTTTTCAATTTTGTCCATCTTTTTTAAAAGCAATTTGTACTTCAGTTTAAACTAGTTTCATCCTCCAATTTTGAAATTCTCTATACTTTATCGTGGAAAACAAGGCTAGGAAGAGGATTGAAGGAAAATAACATCAAGAAATTGATTCAACGTCTTTTTCCTTGTATCTATACATTTCAGGTGTTGAAATTCCAATCTTCTTGTTGTATTTACATTATGGAGATGCTAGGCTAAACAAATCTAGTTTTGGGATGAAGATAGAATTTTTTGTTTTACCATTTTGACTTAAAGACCGTTTATTTAGTTAATTTGTGTTGTTGGTTGATATTGAATCATTGTTGAATTATTTGAATACTTGATCGCCATTTAAATAATTAGTTCTTTTTAGGGAGTTCGAAATAAGTCTAGAACATTGTTATATCAACATAAGACTAGATAAATTTTAGGGATAATAGTTTGACTCGTGCAATCACATAGGTAATCTTGTAGATGAATGTATTACTTCTCACATGAATTCGGGATAGGGTTATTATTAGGTCTGCACAAGAATAGGTTTGACTTACCTCAAAATAGATAGATAGATATAGTGGTGGCAATCGAGTCGAGCGGGCATAGTGGTGGCAATCGAGTCGAGCGACTCGTCAGCTCTCCCGCTCGACTAGTACTGTAGACGTCCACGAGCTGTTCGAGCTAGTCAAAAGACGAGCCCGAGCACGAGCCGACCTTGCTCGGCTCGTCAATTAGACGAACCGCTCGGCGAGCAGCTCGTCTATTTTTGCGAGCCAAGAGTCGCTCAAAAAATTAAAAAAAAAACTGAATTTCAGTGACTGTTCTGGTCTTTTAAATTTTTTTTTCTTCATTTTTCTAATTTTTGCCCCTATAAATACCCACCTATTGCAACACTTTTTTCCCACCAAACTTACTAATCTATCAATATCAATCTCTCATTCTCTACTCTCTAATATCTATTCTCAACTATTTACAAGTCAATATCCACAATAATATTCATTCATTCTATATAATCCTCTTATACATTCTTTCTTTCATTATTATCTTGATTTTATAATTCATTTTATACACTGGACTACTACATAATCTCTATTCACTTCTCAATTCTACATTTTTACATTCAATTTCTATTATTCACAAATAGATTTATGATTGCCTATTGAAAACTTGTTAAGTTTGGAAGACGAAACACCTACCCAAATCAATTTGGGAATGAATTCGTCAATCTCAATGAATTTCCAATTCAAGAAAATATTCAAGATTTCAACTTTCATGAAGGTAGTCATCCATTCGATTTGGATGATGTTGATGTTGATCCTAGTGTTCCAATTGATTTGGAAGAAGATGAAGAGCCTACATTAAATATTCCTCGATACAGGAGATAAGAGAAAGGAGAAGAGTAGGCAAAATGTTGGGACCATTTTAAATTGGTTCAAATTGGTCGTACGGTCGATGGAATTCCCGAAACCAAAGCAATATGTAAATACTGCCAACAACAACTGACATGGCAAAAAGGTATTGGAACTACCCACCTCAATCGTCACTACAAAACATATGCGGCCAAACATGGGCTGATTCCAGCTGGTCAAACGCAACTATAGTTTGGTACTCCAGGAGCCGATGGTACTACTCGCCACTTTCTACACGGATGTACTCGGATGAGGAAGCTCAAACGGGAATGGTGAAGTTCGTTGCCGCGACGGAGTTGCCACTAGTAATAGTGGACAACCAACATTTCGCAAACTACATCAAAATATATCTTTAGCCGATGTACATTGGGATAAATCGAAATACTCTTCGTTATGATACAATTGCATATTTTTTTCATGCAAAATAACTATTGATTATGGATTTAGAAAAATATGGGAGTGATATCTTTGACTTTTGATATGTGGGAAGAGATTATTAAGAGAGGTTATATAGATGTAATTGCACACTATATTAAACCTACTTTGGGTCATACATAAAAAAATTATTGTTTTTAAAATTGTTGAGTACCTGCACAGCGCCCAAACTATATTTAATGCTATCATGAACATTATTAGAAAGTATAAATGAGAGAGTAAAATTCGTTCTTTTACGTTCGACAATGCTAGTGTAAATAAGATTGTTATCAATAAATTGCATAGAGTAGTTCAACCCGATTTTAGTGGTTATTTATTTCATATTTAATGTGTATGTCATATTTTTGATTTAATAGTACAATACGGTTTAAAACATGTTAATGATGAAACTGATCGAAATATATATATATATATGAAACTCAACTTACTTATTATTAAAATCATGTGAAGATTTTGAACATTTAATTACTGAATTTTATAACAATAGGCATATTAGAGAGTTGAAATAAGGGAACAAAAGGTATATTCGGAGTCACAACACATCTTTCTCACACAATTTTCATACAACTTTAGATAATAATTAGGACAATATTAGTATTTAACCAAACACAATACAAACAATATTTTGGCTACCGTTTACATTTGAGTTTGACAACGAATTCGTGCAATTTAATTTAAAGCTTATTCCTCTTGATTAAATACTCTTACTCCTAAACTGTTATTTGTCAACGATTTCGTACGCTTGCAAAATTTCAACGAACAAGTTTGGCACCATTGTTAGGGAATAAAGTTTTTAAAACGAATTTATTGATTTGTAATTGGAATCGAAATTCTATTGTTGTTTTTGTCTGCGTATCATGTACTTGATCTCTCATGTGTCTTGTATTCTTTTCAAGAGTTATTTAAAAGTTTATTCAATATTCTGATGAACTTGAGCTTCTACAATATATTTTGAGATCGAAAGAACCTTCAGGCAAATGAGAAGAGAAAAGGAAATATCAAGGGAAAGGTAAAAAGAATTAGAAATAGCGAAAAATCATTTATTAGCCGCTCAGCTAGCTATATAAGTCATCGATGAAGGCGGCGTGTTAGTTGAAGACTACTTGATCCTTGTTCCAACACCCACATGGTCTAGTATCATCTATCGTTCTTTCGGGCAAGCTAACTACCACCTTTGACTAGAAGTCATCAACCTGCTCCAGAATTATCAAGATATCAGGTTCTATGGAAAGCACATGAAAATCCACATGAGCATATTTGAGGATTTTTGCATCTAAGTCATTAGTTGCAAAAGAATGTCACTGGTTGCATTTCGAGTGCGTTTATTCCCTCATAATTAAGGGATAGCGTAATAGAATGGTTGAATTCACTATATGCTGGGAGCATCACATCTTAGAATGACATGGTGCATAAATTAACAATGAAATTTTCCACTATCTAGAGTTCATTAGATCAGAAATAAGACACACACATTCAACCTTGAGAGTAATCCAGAAGCATGGGAGAGTTCAATGACCTACTTCGAAAAATTCACAGGCCCAGAATTGAAAGTTTAGTGCAATTTCGTAAGAAACTAAAATAGGACAACCATAAATTCAATGCCTAGATAGATTTTCAAACCTGCATCATTTGATTATATAATATCACTAAAGATGTCATAAAAAGTAAAATCTGATCATGTTAATCATCATAAGTTGAGGGGGTAGAAAATTGATTTCATTGTGTGCCATCGTATGATCAGCAATTGTAGCTATTTACAAGTTACAACCATAGTTGTCAATCTCGACCCGAATACTAACTCGGACAATGCAGCGAGTCAATGGGTTAGTAGTTTAACTGGTGACTTGGTTCAAGCGGTGAGGAACTCTTTATTTTTCTTAGAGGTCTAAGGTTCAATTCCATTGGAACCAAGATTTTTGTAAAAGAATTTCAAAAATCCAATCAAACCGGTCAACCAGGCCAGATTCGGATCGACTAAATCACCGTTTTAACTAGGTCAAAGCTCGATTTTGATCGAATCAGTGCATTTCTATCAATTTAATATGCCCCACCCGGTCAAGGGTCCGGGCCGGGTCGGACCGATTTTTATAACTATGGTTACAACTATTATAACAAGATCTCAATTATCTACATCTCGCTTTTCCACGAGAAAGTTCGGCTGATTGTTATAACTATGGTTACAACTATTATAACAAGATCCCAATTATCTACATCCTACTTTTCCACGGGAAAGTTCGACAAGTAAAATAGGAAGGAACACGTGTTGTGTCAATTAAGTAGCTATTCTCCTCTCTTCTTCCTCTTTATGTCAACTAGTGGAGGCACGTGCGATGCACGTGCACGCGTTTTTCTCCCTATGCCTATTAGCGTTGGGACTACATATGTACTCTACAATAAATAGATAGAAGTGAAGTCATTAATGACATGTAAGTGAAAGAAATTCCTGTTTCAAAATGACATACTTAAAACTGAAATGCAAAGGCTAAAGAAGAAATTGCTAGTAGAAAGAAACAAAATAATATCAGTAATGACATGTAAGTGAAAGAAATTCCTGTTTCAAAATGACATACGTAAAACTGAAATGTAAAGGCCAAAGAAGAAACTGCTAGTAGAAAGAAACAAAATAATAAACATACTTCAATAGAACTCACAAAAAATACTTGTTACACAATGAGTATTTTCCTGTCAATCATTTAGCTCCTTGAGCAGTTAACATAATTATAAAACATACAGGAATGAGGAGTGGGGTCCAAAACAGAATAGAACTTCTCATTTTGAAATTCTCAAAGTGTAACACAGCAAGTGTTCCATTGGAAGCTATAGCCAAAAAAAGCTTTATTTATTATGGTTCAAACTTCATCACAGGAGCTTTTTCAGGGCAGCTGCAGCTGCTTCTTTATCTCCCACTATTTTTTCTGCTTTCTTGTTCGCAGTTTTGGGTTGTTCATCTGGATTTTGGAATAAAGATCGCTTAGCAGGCAGAGACTGAGGCAACTGAATTTTGTCGGAAGGTGTTGCGCCTTCAATATTGACTTTATCCTTTCCTTTGTTGCCAGACATCATTTCTGGAGGAGCAGATGTTTCGGTTGGATCGAGCATGAATATTATTTCGTACTTGAACTCTGAAGAAGCAATCCATTTTGTTGAGGGTGAGCCAGCAGCCATTGGAAGTGCCTTGATGTAAAATATATGTTCATCCTCAATATCTATGCGAATGTCCTCATCATTACATAGGATAGTGTCCTACAAACATGAGAGAATTGATTAGCAAGAAAATGGTAATGAACATATATTGTAGCAGAAGGAAAATGATAAAGTTGAATAGAATTAGTACATTGGAATGCTTTTTCATGAGTACATTTGCAGGACAACTCAAGATTTTCTCAGCACATTCACCCATGACTGAAGCTTTTAGATTTCCTGTTGAATCTTCCAAGATTACATCAGCTCTGGCTCTGTAGCATACATAGATGTTAGCAAAACTGGAAATTTATGGCAGAAGAAAATGATATGATAAGAACACTGCTTTCGACTTCGAATTGAATAAAGGAAATGAAGTATGTGTACTTTGGAGATGCAATTGAGTTGCTAGATTTGCAAAATCTACAGGAGTAGATTTCTCCTGCTTTGTTGGCGTTGGAAACTCTGTTGCAGTTGTTGCATGATAGGTACTAGAAGCTTGTGTTCTTAGACTGAACGTGTGCCTTTGCTTTTACCCAGAAATATTTGTTCTTTGAAAGTACACGAAGGAAAGTTTAGTGAAGCTATGTGATCATATTGATGTAAAAAAAATAACGAAATGAATTTGTAACATAAGAATAAAAACATTACTTTGAGAACCGAAGATTGGATTTCCAGAATCTGAGTAAATTTGTTTGCAGCTGGAGGTGACAACTTTGTAGGACTTAACAAAAGATAGGCTTTCATTGAAGTGATTTCATTTAATCTCCCACTATTGTTGAGAGCCCTTTACGACAAAAATTATAAGTAAGAGATAAGAGTAAGTACTATAGCCTATTTTAGGGAATAGTTAGCTTGTGTGGACTATTTTGTAACATAAACTAACTGTGATGTTTGCTTAGCATAACGTGGCATGGGATGAGATAAGATAGCAAAATAAAACTAACCTCATATATGAATGTCATTTACAGGATGTGTAAGTTAAAGGTAAGCAAAATATAACTAATATGACATATGAATGTCATTTACAGGATGTGCAAGTTAATGTTCAACATTTGAAGTTACTAATGCAATATAAAATATTGTATAGCTAAAGAAAGTGTAATATTGGAGACATGTTTTATTACAGAAAGTTCATAAAAATAATACAGATGAAGTAAATTGGATTACTGACCATAATTTCATCTCATCTACTTCCTTAAATTTATGATCAATGAAGAAACAGCTGTGTGGTCTTGTGGATAGTGTCAGCCCTAAAAAAAATCATACATTAGTAAGCATTCTATATAGCAAAAAGATGGTAAGGTATTGGCAGCCATGTTCATTTGCATGTATTTAAGTACTATGATACAATTAAAGGTGAAGTAAAGGACAAATTTATTTGCACTGAGAAAGCATTAATATAATTACCGTTGAATGAAGATACTTTCAAGTGGAGTCCTATGAGAACTGGTTTGTTAGATATATTCTGTGCAATTGTAGAGCACTCCACTTCAACAAAGGCATCCCACATTGTAAGTAGAATAGTTTGGAAGTTGAAAGTTTGGAGGAATAATTACTACATAATATTGTTTTGTGTAAACTATGATGTGTAAACAAATGAATAAAGAGGATGTTATTAACTCCTTGTCAATTAGTACAACTTCCTGCACATATGTTTCTGAACCATCTCTTGTGTGGATTAGACGTTTAGGGCGTAAGTATATGGCGACTGCAAACACATCTGTAATAATAATAAAAATAAATATAAATATATTAAGTAGGTATTCATGTTTTGTTAGGGAAAGCATGACTTCTACATGTAATAAAAGAAATATGGCAGCATTAAAAAAGAAAAAGAGTAAGTAAACTGTACTTAAATCTTTGTATGTATCCATCACAGTTTCAAATTCCTTAAACGGGGTGAACTCGAAAGTGGAGAATAGTTGTACGCTGTGATCTTCATTTGTTTCTTCCACTCGAGTAGTACCTGAAATGGTCCACTGAATGTCTCCATATGCATTTTTGTACCCTACTTTTGTATGTTTCACAGATGCATTTGAGATGATGTAGGTTTTTCCAATTTTCAGATCTTCTTTGAAGGCTGCAATATTGTTGTCCCATAGGGTAGCCTGCACCTTGTTACCCTACAGTAAATGATTTGTCAGTGAGTTTTCTTTATTTCTGAAATCAGGTAGATAAGTATATTAACTCTAATAATCTAAAAATTACAGATTTGGTCCAAGTTCACTTCTCAATATGTATGCATAATAGTAACAAATGTTGTGATGTAAAGTTGAAAGCGATGTTAGTAGTATAAAAAATAATAAATTCATCACCAAATGACAATTTGCACTAAAACTTACTTTTTCATCCATGAGGATCAGGTGTTGGTATCTAGTCTAGCCATTTTGCGATAATTTTGGAGGTGCTTTTTCAGCAACCACAACTTTCGACGTCCAATTTCTTTGGCCGGGGCTAATGTCAGTGATGAGACTGATATTTTGATTCATGATGTTACTGTGTATTATTTGGGTAGAAGCAAAGAGATGTTAGAAAAATGTTGCTGGTAAGTGAACAGAAAACATATTGAACATTGTACATTTTTTAAATTAAAACAAATAGAAGTGTGTGTTTTTTAGCTAAAACAAATAAGAGAAACATAGTATAAAATATTGACATAGAATAGGATATAAAAATAAACACAGCAGTATTCTGTCATATTTTACTTTTTGTTTCAATTTCTATAAGCTATAACTTATTTAAAACAAATAGAAGTGTTTGTTTTTTAGCTAAAATAAACAATAGAAAGATAGTATAACATATTGACATAGAATAGGATATGAAGAAACACAGCAGTATTCTGTCATTTTTTATTTTTTTGTTTCAGTTTCTATAAGCTATAACTTATTTAAAACAAATAGAAGTATTTGTTTTTTTAGCTAAAACAAATAAGAGAAACATAGTATAAAATATTGACATAGAATAAGATATGAAGAAACACATCAGTATTCTGTCATTTTTTATTTTTTGTTTCAGTTGCTATAAGCTATAACTTAAGTAGTAAAAAAAAGGAACCTGAGAGCTAAGTAAGTTAAATAAGAACGAAAATATGAACCTGATAAACCTTAAAAAACTGTGAAGAAGGAAGAAAGAATGAACATTTTTTTTGATATGTGTGGATGGTTTAATAATATGTATTAATAAAACTCAATAGTTAGAATGATTTTTATAAAACAAAATAGAAGTGTTTTTCTTCAGCTTAAACAAACAAGAGAAACATAGCCTAGATTTTTGGATATAGAATAGGAAAAAATGAAGAAAACCAACAGTCATTTCTTTTCTTTTTCTTGTTTGTTTGTGTTTTTATAATCTATAATAAGTCTAGTAGAATGATTAAAGGAGGGAAAAAAAACCAGAAAAAACGAACTGAAGAACAACAATATGTTTTGAGTTAAACAAGAATAAAACCACAAACCTGATATTGAAGTGGAACCGTGAAGAAGGAAGACAAAAGCAATGTGTTCTCTGTTGTGAGTGGTTAGATTAGCTTTAGCAATACTTGTTTCGCAATAAAATGGATGTAGATTAGCTTTAGCAATACTTGTTTCGCTCGAGAGGTTAAATTATCAGTCCATAGCATTCTCCTAATAAGCTAGTCCTACATCCTAAAATAATTAATAAATGACAACAAGAAGTTAAAATTAGAATGGGATAAATTACATGGCTGCGAGCTTCAAGGAAACACTTTATTATCACCGACTGGCAATAGATGTCATTCTGCAAAATAAGAAAATTCAGTAAATGATCAAAATCCATAAAATGAAATGTAAATTAATAGTGAAATATAGTTATTCCAGAAAAGTCAAAATGCAACATGGAATCAAACAATATAAGCAATTGGTGTATCAAAAATCTCCATGCATTGCACGTTGTAAAGTCATAATTTAATATAAGTATGTTTTAAATCAACTTTTACATGAAAGAGTAACTGATACTTAAAAAATAAATAAATAAATAAAAAGCAAGTAGACCAATATATATACGCACGGTGAGATGTTTTGACCTCCACATATTAATAAATCACAAGTAAAATGATAAATAAAGAGAAGCAAATTACGAAGAAAATCAAGTTAAACGGTTTTTATGAAAGAAACAAGAAATTGTTATATTTAGAAATTATTTTAATTATTTGATGCTTGATCAAGGGTGTTGAACATTTAATAATTCAACACCCTCTATTAAGAAGTATTCAAGAAATCCCACTTTGAGTCCTGCCCTGGATTGATTTTTCCATAGAGCTCAATTGGTTGCTTTAGCTTTTATATGTTTCTTGCTATGTAAATCATTATATTTTGACTAACCAAAATATATACATTCAGAGCTAGCAAGTAAATGCTATCAGCCTTCATTAGACAGTACCCCAGTTCCAACAAATCCAAATGACAAGCTGTCCTCCATTTTAAGTGAACATAATATGATTTCAAATTTTCAACATAACATTTCATAGCATAAAAATATGTTGACCAATCAAAAGGCAAGACTTTGACCTAATGGAGTTTTAACAATTTTTTTACAGTTTCAGATTGGTTTTATTATCTCTGCAATGGAGTCTCCAATAAATATTTTTGCCATCAATCCAACATTACCACCAATCCAACATTACCATCCTCTCTCTGTACTTATTTGCATAATCAGCAGCTAAAAATACAGCGATAAAACCACAAACCTGATATGTATTAAGGCATAGTACAAAAACCATTTTACAACAACTGGGAGTACACAAAGTTATAATGTAATACATATAGTTGGGTAGAATAACTTAATAAAACTATAAATAATTTAGTCAATACAGCAAATATAACAAATGATCGGTAAAAATTCAACTCTCCAACTAAATCAACCACCAGTATCATATATTAAGTCATATTAATGATACCCAGGAAGTCCAACAAAAACTCAAGCAAGACAATAGTGAAATGCACACAACTTATGGCAATAGTATATGAAACTCATTCAACAAAGCATATTGATAAATTCAAAGGAATCATGCAAAATGATCTCAAATTGCAATGTAATATGATAAATTTATTCAACACTGGCTTGCAACCAGTCAAGTTTGAACTTGATATTAGATGTTGTTATGATTTCAATCCAAGTCCGAACATAATTTTATTTGGCATTGGTTATCCCTTTCAGGTCTCTTAGCAATTCATGGAGCAATAACTTCAATTGTTGACAATAATATGACCTATATAGAAATATTATTCCAAGAAATAAAGAAAACTAAAATATCACAAGTGGTCCATAACTATGAGGATGGCTTTTAATCATAGCCACATTTTTGTATTCAAAATGTCTGTCAGGTAAATGATATCAGAAAACTATCATATCGATCATCATTTGAAGCTTACCCCTTTGTGCTCACTCCGAAGGGGTTTTCCATTCATCATTTCAATCATGGTACAACCCAAGCTCCACAATGGTCTGGACGAATTTAGAGATTGAACCAAGATGAATAGTTGATCCAAAACAGTGTTTCTTGCTTCAGAATGAATAGCAAGTCATTTTGATATCTAAGCAAAATCAATGGTGTTCGCTCAACCCATTGGCAACTTCCATATTGAGGAATAACTTTGAAAATAATGGCATCAAACACGTGGAAATTACAGTATATGAATTGGTCTAGATCAGACTGAACAATTGTCTGAGGGAACAAGCATGATGTTCATTTGTAAACTGTGACAACTTTAAAAACATAATTTTGCAGTGTGTATAAGAAGAAATTGAATTTAAATAGGAAAAACAAAAGAACCCACACTGTTTGGATTAAGCATAGATGATGGAAAACTACTTTCACGTTCGGTTCAGAGAGCACTTTTTTCGTTGAGAATTCATCGTTCCCTTTTGTGTGAATTCCCCAGCGGCGGTGTCTCCGTGTAACATGGAGACACGGATGGTGTCTTCATGCTACACGGAGACAACGATTTTTTTTTACATGTTTATAATTAACAAACCACAAACACAAATAAATATTAACATGGTGAGATTTAGATAAATAATTACAGGTTGTCTTCATTTTCCATTATACATCTTTTTTCCCACAAGACAAAAAGCTAAAGAGCAAAATTAACTCCAACAACCAAGTGAAATTTAAAAAATGAAGAAAATAAAAGTTTCACTTTTTTAAAAATAGTAATGTGCAGATTAGCATGTTTATAGAAATGAACTAACCCTTTCTTTGATGACATTAAGCATATCTCCAACAGTACATTGTTTGGGCAACCTAATATTGAGCACTACTACCTGAAAAGGAACAGTGAAACACTGTGTTAATGGCTATAAGATGTTATAGAAAATAAAGTCAAGAGGTAACAGAAAAACATACCAATGTAATGGGGTAATTGTACATACCTCATCCTTTAAGTTTACGGCATAGTGAAAAGCAACTTTCAGTGTTTTCAGGTAGTGCAATTGTGGCAGAGGAATGCCCAGTACTTCATAATAAAGAATATCAGAGATCTATCAAAAGGAAACCAGAAATTACTAATCCATGGATCAACCACTCCACTTTAACAAGAAAAGGAAAAAGATTGCCCAGACCGGCAGACAGACGTAAATAAGGTCATGTACAAGAAGATTTTACAGAAACTAAGCTCAAGTAATGGCCACGATAAATTTGATGAGAACTTATGTTCGAACAAAAAGCTGGAAGAACTATATTGGAAGACAGTTCTGTTTCTTTATCGCTGTCTCTGTTTTTTGCCCCTATTGCTCAAAATAATGAACAAAACTGACCATGGTTATGAAACTACAAAATTGCAAGCAATAATCAAAGATTAGTGCCACTGCCACTGAAATTATATTGCTTAACCTCCATAATTAAGGAAAATCACCACAAATAATCAATGAACCACTCCATAATAGACTACAAACAATTTTGAAGCCCAAAACATGCTGCTCGCAGAGGAAAATTAGATTCAAGTATTAAAAAGGGTAGAAGCAATTTTTAATAGAATGTAAAGAGATATTAATTCACCCATAATGGCTCTACGAAAAGACACGTATACATAAACCAGGTAAGCTTTCCTTATTTCAACACCTCGGCATTCCAATCAAATGATTTACTTCCCCACTCTATCTTGTTCTTCCCACTATTTTTCCCCATACCAAACAAAGATTTCAAAAACTTATAAACCTTTTATAAACAACAATTTTTACTGAATCCAATCTCAGGTCTAAAACCTTAAGCTTTCCAGTTTCCAATTACAGGACCAAATCAATCAACATTACAGCCGTCCAATTCACTGTTAGATACATGTAGGATGTAGCTGCCATGAATTCAGCAAGAACAATTGCACACATAACCATAGGTATACTTCACTATAACAAGATAACACATTTTTAATTACTTAAAACCCAATAAATATACTGCATAAAAATTCAACACCAATTATTGAATATCAGCATTCCAAGAAATAATGCAATGTACCTTAAAAAGTACATATACTAAAGTGAGAGAAAGAATAGCTAATTTTTTTTCAAGAAAAAAAAAAGAAAAGAAAAAATGACATTGACAATGAGTTGAAAAAACAAAATTGGCTTCAAGAACTTACCTACAAAGAATACACTGCTGTAGCTATGAATTTCACCATAGATTAAATACAGTTAAAAACTATAGAAAGGATTGTCCAAAAACAAATACAAATATTAGGTGAAATATACATAAAATTAAACCCTTAAATTATGAAAAAGCTACAAAAAGAACTAATTATTTCCCAACTGAAGGCAAATATGAAACTGACATATCTAAAGTCAACACTAATAATCTTTTTTTCATTTAAAGAAAGTATAATTTGAATTCATAGCACATCAAACAACCAATAACAATTCATAACATGATCCATAACTAAATAAATAATGCCAACAAAAGGAAATAAAAAACAAAATGAGTACATCCTTGGTGGATTCACTTTTATGTTCTTCACAGAATAGTCAACCTTAGTTTGGGGACTTTCTTCCTTCCTCGTGTTCTTTTTGTCAAAAAATGAATCAGTAAACTTATATAGCTTGTGACGTCCACATGTTATGCACCCTATATAGAAGGCATGCACCAATAACATAGATATTGAAAGACCACAGAAATAATAACAAAGAACCAAGACTAATATATCGAAATATTGAAAGTAATCGCACGTTATGGCCAAAATAATAACTTTTTCTATAAGAAAAGGTAACATATTTGAGCATGTTTTGAATAAAAATTCACTTAAAAGTAAGTTCAACTTACAAGTTTAGCCGAAAATACCTTTTCTTGAAGCTGCCTTTAGCTTCTCTCTACCGAAATTATGAAGCTTTCCCCGCTTTTCTGTCTTTTCGTCTATTCAATAACTTGTCGAGATGAACACATAAATTCCAGGGGAAAAGAGAAAAGAAAACTTCCTAATTGTTGAAAAATACAATATAGAGAAAATTAAGTATATATCACGAACCTCGTTTGCTGTATATTCATCGGAAATTCCGGAAGTACATCTGCAATTGGAGAATATGTTCTTCTACTACAAATGTCATTCATCCCCATCATAAATCCAATATTCCAATACTCACAAAATACCCTCTCTGTCATTATTTCTTTGTTCAATTCTTTTGGGGCATAAAAACTTAAGCCAACTCCAGGGGTTCCTATCCCACCCAAGCTATCAACATACTTCTGAAGTGTAGCAGCGCCCATTAGCCTGAAAAAGTTATCAACATTTCAAAATCCAAAAGACGGACTTACTGAATAATAACACATTATTCACATAAATGAGAAATGAAGAGAGTTCAATCATAATGTCCTCACACTTATAATCCCCAGCCATGAAAAACAAAGTGCCAGGAAAAGATTAAGCCAACAGCAATAGTGAACAAAATGGTTGAGATGACTTCTTGTAAGAGCTGAAATTATTTGTTTGACATTTTGGGGTTAACCTATCCAGAGTACAACATGCTAAGGTTTGAGATAGGTGATGCACTAAATAAAGTTCATTAAGAAAAGTAACATAATTAAATTGTCACTTAATTATAATCCTATGATGATGATGAGTGTGTAGAGTTTATACCATGACGTGACGGCACACACAAAGCAATGCTAAGGTTTGACATAGGTGATGCAGTAAATAAAGTTCCATTAAGAAAAGTACCATAATTAAATACTCACTTAATTCTAATCCTATGTGTAAGGACACACCGCCAGCCTAGGATAGTATGCCCGAGGGATTCTGCGACCTGCAAAGTATTTTACAACAAAAAATGTCAGCAATCATAAGTTATAAAACAAAATCCTATTTAACCATAACAAGTTTTGATCTTGGTACTACCTTTGTGAATACAATTTTGCTCTGTTCCCTCCGACTTTCGGAAGTAGGCAAGAAAAACATGCCCACGAGAGATTGTGATTGCATGCAAGTCAATCACAATGACTGATACTATTTACAGTGATTGATTCAATTAAACTTCCAAATTCATTTGAATAAAACTTCCCTTACAAGTTCTTGCCAAAATTGAAGAGTGGAATGAAAAAGGATTCCATTATGTCGTAAATGATTAATGGACTATAATTAGCAGTAAACTATGAATTTTATAGTGTGGTTGAAAATAAATACATGAATCTATCTTTCGACCATACTATCTACTTAGGCTAAAACTTTGTACTATCAATCTACAATTTTCTCTTCTTAGGTGAACATCAATTTCATGCTGTATGGAATTGAAATAGCCCCCAGCGCATATTACACTTTTCCGTAGTATTCCAAAGAAATGCGTGATTAAACTATTGACAATATGTTCACACACTTATTAATATTTATGAAAGGGATAGTAAATCCTACTGATTTTTAACCCAAACCATGATATGGAATAAAATAATATAGCACTTGCTTGGTAGCTGTTTTAAGTGCTTAGAAACTGGTCAAAGATCATTTTTTAATAACATATTTCTTAGGACAACTAACTTTCTTTACTTTTTAATAAGATATTCCTTGGGAGTTACTGCTTATAAACACTTAAAAACTTAGTTAAGGAAGCAAAAAGTATAAATAAACTATTAACATAGAACCCTGCATTAAATTTGCAACATGTATCGCATATTCTTTCCTTCAAAGAAGCAACATTTCTACATCATTTTTAATAAGTGTGTATAGGATTAAAAAAATAAAAATAAAATAACTTTCTTTAAGAATGAAGAAGGAAACACATCAAAAGAGGTCCAAACTTCTCAAATATCCATCTGATCACTATAAGGATAGTAAGAGCCCGCTGATAAAATAGAAATTTTGGGAAAACAAGGTTGAATTAAATCTCCAGTCATCTGGAATCCCTCATCTTTGGAACACAAATATGTATATATTTCTATTATTAGTACGAGGCAAATGGCAACAAGAGGAATATATATCACAAGCAATATATAGGAATATTAATACAGTTTAGGACTCTTCAAATAACATGTATGTGAGAAAAGATATTTAACGTGGGCAAACTTGAGCTTTATTTATTACCTCATCTGTCATTTCAAAACTAAGAGCCCTGAAAAGAAACCCCCGTCAGATCAAATATTCCATAGGTCAAAATATCATTAACGAATCTTTCATATCTCATTGCAACATTCAACTCTTTTGCATCAATTGTTCCTGTATAGATTTAATTAAAAGAACAACCAGTAAAATGGAATCAGACATTAGTAGATACATACTCCATTCAATTATGTTACCTATTTTGGGACGAGGATTTGAGGTTGTTGCAGCGAAATGGGAAATCGGCGTGGAGAAGGTGATGGGTTTTGGACTATGAAATAGAGGAATCGGTGCAGGAACAGAGTCAGCAAAAGACGAGAGGAGACCTTCTTATCCTTGATCTCACTGGACTGAATCCATGTCTTAATCTGGTCTCTATACCTCTGAAGCTTCTTTATTTCCTTCTTCAAGTCCGCCTCGAATTTCTCCTTCTGGTTCGCATTGTCCGTATCGTAAACCTGAAACAAGAAAAAAAAATCAAATTACCAAACAATTATAAAAGTAAAACAAAATCGGAATATTGAGAGAGTAAGGAAGAGAATGACCTTGTTCCAAATACTCTCCAAGACCGTGTAAGTTTTGTAACAACAAAGTCCAAAAACACAGAAAATCCAACATTCAAATATAAAACAACGTCACAAACTTCAGAACTAAAACCGCAAAACGAAGCTAAACCCGGTAGATCTAAGACGCAGGAGAGCCGGCGTTGGAGGTACACGGAGCTTCAGGCAGGAGAGCCGGCGTTCGAAGTAAACGGAACCACCGCCTCGATTCAGGAGAGGCCGCGACCTGGTGACGAAGATGCGTGCGATTGGAAACCCTAACTACGGACCGAACGGCGTCGAAGGAGCAAGAGAGGCGGGGAGCGGACGATTGCGAAACGGGCGATTGGGAAGCCTAAAGAGAGAACGGCGCACTGGAAACCCTAATGAGAGAAAGGCGGAAGTCGAAAAAAATAAGCATCCATTCCTATTTTATCCCTTTCAACTATTTATCTCTATAAAGACTTGTTTTTTTTTTCCTTCAAACGACGTCGTCCAACATACCAAAGTGTGAACAGTGAAAAAAAAAGTGCCTCTTTTATTCAAACGACGTCGTCCAACATACCAAAGTGTGAACAGTGAAAAAAAAAGTGCCTCTTTTATTTTGGTAGTGATAATGTTGAAGCTTACTAGCTTAGACATGTAAGGCCGGGGTAATGATAAGTTTAGGAGAAACATTTTTAACTAGTCTATTTTTATTAAAATGATTTTTTTTTTCAGTAGAATTTTTTTAAAAATATTAGTACCCTTTATTAAAATATCATCTAGGAAAATTGGGAAAAAATTGATGACAAAGATTAGGTTGCCTAAATATATTGTAGACTTTAGCCGACTTTTTGTATCATTTGGGGAGAATGCTTAGATGGTTCAAAATTCTTGATAAAATGGTGGCCTAGAAATTTTCATCAACTTCGCGTTGTTTGACGAGAAAGCTTTTTAGGGTCCGTTTGATTGTAAGTTGGAAAATGAGTGAAAAGAAAATGTTTTACAGGAAAAGATTTTTCTAAAAATTGTTTTACTGTAAATTGTAATTAATTGTATTTGATTGGTATAATTTTTTATGAAAAATGTTGAAAGTTTGGAGTCTGTTTGACTTCGTTTTTTATGAAAATTGTTCATTAAAGTGATAATGTTTTCTACAATTAGGTTAGAATTTATTCCAATTGCCAAAAATAAAAAATTGAAAAAAATAATCATAATGAATACCGTTTAACTTTGTTTTGTATGAAAATTGTCAATAAAAGTGAATTTTTTTTTTTTTTTTACCATTGTGTCTAAAATTTCTTCCAATTGTAAAAAAAAAATGAAAAATATTTTCTCACCAAAACATTAAGAATTTATTTTCCTCAAAAATATGGAAAATTTAGAAAGTTGGAAAATATTTTTCCGGGAAAATTTCGCTAATCAAACACTACAAAAGTTGAAAAATAGAAAATATTTTTTATTTTCCATGCAAAATTATGCCTATCAACGAAGACTTATATTATTTAAATTTCATGAAAAAAAAAAGGAGTAAGAATTTGATAATACTTTTAAAGAGGGGGAGATTTGTCAAATTTAAAACAAGATGCCTACCCGAAAGTTTTTAACTAAAGTGCCTTCTGGAGAAATTTCCAGTAAAAATATTTGTGACTTCATTAATTAATCGAGTAAACACAATAAAGCGGAAAAAACAATTAAAATTTTATAGATCATATACGTGTTTCCAAAATAGATAAAAGTCAATACTCTATCATTGCAATAAGTGGTGAAAATAGCGCATTGAATCCAGCTGGTCGACATGCTTAGTTTAGAAGATTGTCAATATGAATCAATCTAATCTTTTATAATGATGGCCTATTCCTTTGCAATCTAATGCCAATGCCGTGTTTGATAACAAAGGTTTTCCATGAAATTTGGAAAATGCTTCATTTTTCAGGTTTAGCACCATTTCGAAAAAACTTTTCTTGTTGTTTTGGTTGGAATTGATTTTTCAAAAAAAAAATTTGGCAATTGGAAACAATTCTATTAACAATGGTAAACTTTCTTTTCCCCCTTTAATGGACAATTTCCATTCAAAACAAAGTCAAACGAATAGTATTTAGTATAGTAATTTTTTTGACAATTAGAACAAATTCTAGACCCAATAATGGAAAAATTTCACTTTCATGGACAATTTTCATAAAAAAAAAAAAGTCAAACGAACACCAAATTTTCAAAAAATTTCAGGTACAAAATTATATCAATCAAATACAATTAATTACAATTTCCAATAAAACAATTTTTAGACAATTTATTTCTCTAAAATTCATTTTGTTTCTACCAATTTTCCGCATTTGCAATCAAACGGACCCTAATTGTTATAAAAAAGAGGATTTTGTCGCAAATTATGCCATTGATACCCTCCATATCCCATCAACTATTATTTTATACGGCCTCGATTTGGTTTTGATAAAAATTAAAATTTTAGTAAATTTCGTTAAAAGTTGATGAAACTTGTGATTAAAAAGTAGATAAAAATTAGGAAAAATTGCAGCCGAGGTATCAAACCTTTAAAAAAATCGCAGCCCAAGTCTAAAATAACAATTTCCGTTAGTTTGATCCCAAAAATCGTTTTTATAAATGAGACAAGGACATTTTGGACATAATACATTTCCCTATTATTTCAAAAACGAAAAAAAAAAAACCACACCCTTCCACCTCCTTCTTCCCCAATTTATGAAATTAATGGCGGTCAATAATTGTATTGCCATTTCCCCACTTTCCTCTTTCATTTGCAATGGAGTTCATGCATTAGGCAATCATGATGATGAACCTCCACCTTCTAATTCAAACGGGAATAAGAAGCTAATTGTTATTGCTTGTTCTACCGTTATTGTGGCACTAGCCATTGTGAATTGCTGCGTGCTTTATAAACTTGCCTTTTTTCAATGGCAGACTCACAACAATTAGATAAACCCCTAAATTAGAATTAATCACACCAAGTAAGTAGACCCGAATTTGTGTAGCAGCTCATTTTGCAAGGCATGAAAAAAGTGACATGCTAAAAAAGTTTCCACATACAAGCTTTAATTTTTAATCATTGCATCTTCAACCATACACCTCATTTTCGCTTAAGGAATATACCGTAAATCAGCATATTAACCATACTGTCTATAAATTTATGGATATTGTGATAAATTTTATTTTGCATTTATCATTTGAAAATTTAAGTAACGGAATTAAAATCAAACAAAACCAAATCACAATCGAATGGTTTGATTTCGATTTGGTTCCATAGCTTACAAAAAAAAAAAATCAACAGTTCATGAATTGTATTAGTTTGCCATGTGTCAGATTATAAAAATAAATCATTAGTCTGCCACGTGGAACGAGATTAATGATTGTAGATCTCTAATAACCCAATGAAATTTGTTTGAAAATTTACGGCAGATAAAATTGAGCAACCCGCCAAAGATTACCCCAAATTTCTCAAATTCCATTGAAGTTGACAAAATGGGCCCACTAATCTACTATTAACACACCTTCTATTATTATTATTATATCCCATACTTTCTTTCAAATCCAATCCATTCCATTCCACCAATTAAGCACACCTTTTTCACTCTTCTGTCTTCCTCTACTTTTTCTTGATACAATTTTGTCTTGACATCTCACTTTCTGCACATCTTTTCATTCTGCCATACCCATTTATTGTCACTCTGCAAATTTCAATTCTCTTTCCACATTTCTCCCTAAGGATTCAAATTCAAAGAGTATCTATTTTTAATCTGGACAAGTGCATTTATTCGACTTATTGTAAGTATCTGTATGTTTTCTGTAAAAAAAAAAAAATTCTGTATAAATGGAATAATTCTTCAAATTATAACACATTATCATCTATTGTTTGACCGTCAAATGGAACAATATATCTTGATTTTAAAACAACACATCATCACAATTCACAGCTCATAAAAGAACGAGTGGACTTTGCTAATTGTGACACAACACCCTGATAAAAGAAAGAGTATATATATATGTTGTCCACTCAAATTTCAATACTCAATGCATATTTAGATCATCATGTCTATATAGCATGATTGTTGTAATTTTTAAGAATGTGTGGTTAAAAAATAATAAATTTTTAAAAATTTATTCAATAAAATATTTTATTATATGTTTAAAAAATATGTAAAAAAAAAACTTAAACAATGGTTATCATGGGCTTACTTTGAGTAAAGCGCGTCATTTAGTTGACAAAAGATTCACTCCAAAACAACCCATCAAATTCCCCACCCACCCCTACCCCTCTCCTCCACCACACACACAAAAACACTCACAGAACCATTCACCCACTTTTATTCCGTCAATACCCCAACAGTACTTGTTAGTTTACTCACACGTCGCAGTATTGCCATCTCTGCACGGCGGCGCCACCATGTCTGCCGTGGTTGCAGGTAAGTCAACAATAGCAGAACACATTAGAAACAGAAAACCCAGAACCAATAACCACTCTTTGTCCGCCTCAGAAACAGATCCAAATACCACTTGCTCCAAATTCACCATTTCCTCTCTCCTCTCCTCCTCCTCCACATATACCTCCACCAATGACAACCTCATCAGTAGCAGCAGCCCCACCGCCATCAGTTCTTCTAAAAAAAAGAACTTCACATCTTCAACATTCAGAGGACTGGGTTGCGCTGCCTCCCCACAGGTCTCCGTGCCTGCAGTCATCAGGACCTCGGCCAACTGGGATTCCGAGAAACTGAAAAAGAAAAAGATGAAAAGCAAGAAAACCAAGCTACCCAGTAATAACAACTCTGCTGCTGTTGCTGTTACGAATAACAGCATCAATAACGCTAACCCATCATCCCAGTCGTCACTGTCGTTGGCTCTATCATCAAGTTGTGTGGGTGTGCCTGATGTTTGGTGTGGCCCTGGGATTGGGGTCACCACTGATGCTGCATCTGTGGAGTGTGTTGTTTCAAGAAGGCCTCCTGTCTCTACCAGAGGCAAAGTCGACGGGGTTGACAAGATTAACCATAATCTAAGAGAGGTAGTCTTAAAATTTCTTGTATATCTTTTTCTGTTATTTGTTAATTTATATTGTTCTACGTTACTTTTTCTATAATTATTTCTTCTGAACATTTATATTTTTGAGCTCCTCATTTTTTATTTTATTTTTTGCGTGGATGACTGGTGTTTATTGGATTTTGCATTTGTACATGCATTTATTCTTTTTCTTGCATACTGATTTTGGTTTAGCACTATGTATTTAAGGTATTTTTGGTCGGATTGGACTAGTATTTTGTTCTGGGCATGCCCTTGTTTTCGTTGCCGAAGAGCTATGGTTCAATCTGAAATAAGAATTTTAGAATGAATTCGACTTGCTACTGCAGTGAACTTGAATATTTTTACGCCTATCTTTTATCACATTTTGCAATATTGACATAATCACCTGGTCCCGTGTCTTCCCTGATTGATTTTGGTGGGGGAATCGAATGATTCTCAATGGGTTAGCCACATTTGGCCTAGTTAGTTCCAATCAATCGTGGCTCTCTGATGCATGTCCGAGAAGCTAGAGCCCATCTTGTTCCCTGGCATGTCCAATCATCGTCCCCATGTAATTTGGTCTTGAAAAACAGTGAGGTGAAAAAAATGTTATGCAACACTTTAATTCTTTGGTGATTCAATGAAATAGACAAATGTTCGATTAAAAGTTAAGGAACATATAATATAGATTTCAATTTATGAAAAGGTGAAACCGTTATGGTATCTTGTCCTGTGAAAGAAGTAAAAGTGCCATCAGCAACTTTTGACTTTTTGATCTAGGCATGGACAATATGTCGTAAATTGGGTGGATGACTCATGAGTGCATAAAATGATCATATGATTGGTGATACCAGAGTCGATGATCTATGATTTCGAATTACAATCGTTTTAGACACTAAAATAGCGAGATATAGGATTCTTATCTGACAGTGCCATTGAAAAGAGACACTTGGTTTATCTAGTGAAGCGATGCAGCCAATCAATCTCTTCTTTGTTAAGACAACCAGTGTTCATATTACAAGAATTTAGATTGTTATCGCCATCAAAATGAGCCATATAAGCTTGTTCTACATCATGTCCACTTCGATTTTCATTGTCTCTGCCAAAGAATAGGGAATTTCCATGAAATTTCCAGCTTGTCTCTTTTGTGGTGTAATGTGTCTTCTTGCAGTAATTGCGCCACAAGCCTCATTTTTACTGGGTTTATGATGTCCTTCACTTCTCTTAGGATGAAATCATTGCTATTTTAAGTTGCCACACTATTAAAAGGCATGATTGGAGCAAGGGCCAAACCTTCTGACTTGGTTGCCAAGCATCTCAGTCCTATTTCCTTCCTGCCCGTATAAGTGGTAAAACCTCATTCATGGATGGTAGAGATTCTTTTCTGAGGACTTGGACATGCACTTGATCAAATTCAACATTTAGAGCAGGCAAGAAATTCAAAATTCTTTTCACATTTAACAAATATTTGCTACATATCATCCTCATCGCACTTCAACTTAATATTGTGACAATAGTCAAATGCAAGCCGCAAAAATTTTAATAATATTATGTTACCTACTACAAAGAGATTACCTTATCTGCTAGTTGTAATCTTGGTCTATATTTCATATATTTGAGCTTTGCACACATTGGAGTATGATTGGGAAATAGTCTCCATATCGCTTGCTGTAGCAAGGAGCAAATAGGGCCCACTGATTTCTGGTTGCTTTGAGTTCCAAAGCCGATACATATCATGGAAATTCCCTTATCCCACACATCAAACTTGAAATTTTCTGTTGCTTTTCACCTCATTTGAATGCTTCAAGATGTTAAGAACTGAAGTTCACTTTGTTACTTTGATTGAATCTGAATGCATTATTCTTAATGTGGTTCTTTTTTTAGCCATACACTAGCTTGATTTGCTTTTATCTGTTGTCAGCGTTCATGTACTGTGAGGAGGATGGTAAACCATGAAGATCTCTTTTTCCTTGATCCTGAAGTAGCCTTAGGAGTGCCACGCTCTCGAGTAGATGACTCTGGATCTAGACGTCATGTTAGACATGGTTTTCCTGAAGGGCTTGCAGAGGTTTGACTTTTATCTTTTGTAGTTGGCATTATCCAGTTTCTTGTGAAAGGATGCTTCCTATCTACTTATTCTTTTTATTTTATTGAACTAATTGAGGGGTTGTTTGAGTCCCATTGTTTTGAAAATTTATTTTTTCAAAACTCATTTTCAACCACACATTCTATTGTTACACGTAAATCGAAAACTTTTTCTTAATTTTTAACCACACATTCTTCAAAAATCACTATTCAAAAATACATTTTTCCTCTCAAAATGGGGCTCAAACAAGGGCTGAATATTGCACAGTTTTCTACAATGAAACTCAGTTGTTGAAATTTTAATTTTGAAAGAGAGAGCCCTAACATTTGACTAACATTTGCATTTTATATACCATTTTTGTATTTCTTTTAACATGATTCTTCTTGTAAAATAAATCTTAGCTTAACTTGCTATATATTTTGAAATTCTTTCAAAGGTGGTTATAGTGATGGCAATGAGGTACCCACGAGCTCGACTCGTCCAAGAGATGATCTGAGCTCAATCTTGGCTTGTCTCACAAGCTCGTGAGCTCAAGGGCCAAGCCGAGCTTGGTCCACGAGCCGAGCCGAACCGTTTGGTCACATTTTTGACAGCCCTTGAACTTTAGGCTCGTGGGCACGAGCCAAGAGCTGCTCGTCGAGCTTTGCTCGGCTCGTGCTCTAGCTTGTCCGGAAACGAGTCCGATCTGCCCATGGGCTGAGCCCTGACTAGTCGAGCTTACGAGTCGACAAGCTACTTGGCCCTTTTGCCACCTCTAGGTTGTTCTATTGTGAGTCATCGATAAAATGTTGGAATTCTTTGGATTTATTTGGCGTGTTTGATTGAGTGAAGCCCTATTGGAAAGATTGCCAAGCATAGACTTGGATACAATGGATAAACAAGGGTCACATATTGTGACAACTATTGGCATTTATCCTAAAAAAACTAGCACGGATGAAATATTGACCCTTAGATCTGTATGCTACTTGTTTGCCTCAGTGTGAAACCATGCATACAAGACAGTGTTATGCATAATCCGGAAGGAACTGGGTATCCTTAACCCAGTAGAGACCAGAATACGAATGAAACAAGTTCTTACTACTGTTTCATTTTATTATGTTAGGGGAAAACACAATATGACCATGTTGGTTCCTGATCTTAGAACATCAATGAACTGTGGGGCAATTTTAGAACTGAACAAGGATGGTTTTGATGCAAATACGAGGAATTGTTTTCAATTGGTCAGGCCTTAGATTTGCCTATCAATGGTCACCAGTTCGAGTCTCCTCAGGGCCACTGATGTGAGTATATGGTCGTAAACTTCAGGGTCCCGTGGAATTAGTCGAGGTGCGGGCGAGCTGGTCCGGACATCCACGGTTATTAAAAAAAAAAAAAATGAGGAATTGTTTAGAACACTGACATTAAGCCCCTTTTTGAACCCCACTCTCCAAAAATTCATTTTCCTCAAACTCATTTTCAATTATACATTCTCCAAATAAAATAATTTTGCACATAAATCCAAAATTTTTCATACTTTTTAATCACATTATTCCAAAAAAATCCCTATTACAAAATCAATTTTCCTAATAATGGGGCGCTCAAACATAGCCTAAAAGCCTAAAAGATAAGGTCACTTTTAGCTGTCTAAAGGTTTATTTTTGTAGAATAAAATTAACTCTGAGGAACATTGAATGTTAGGTTGCTAACAACTTGAGAGTTTAATAGACTTTTCTATAGACAAAAATGGCTATCTAAGCGGTTATGAAGGAACATTTGTAATGCGGGATTTCTCTAGTGCCTTTAGGTTAAATGTTTCAAGTGTTCATGGCATTGTTTACTCAAGAATGGAGTCATCATTGACTGATTGTAATTGGTAGTGTCTAAAAAACCTTTTTATCTCATGTTTAAAAAATAATAACGTCCAAGAAAAATTATGCTTGAGGAGAAATGTCTGTCAATGGTATTCCTTATGCTTATATTGCTGAAAACACTTTCTTTTTATAGATTGTCATGCTTCAAAGTAGTCTGCTGATGGGAGGAAGATCAGATGGTCTTGATCAATATGGGGATTGGAGACTTGATGTCGATAGCATGTCATATGAGGTATGCACGTGACTCAATGAATGCATTTGTTTTTTCTAGTTTTGATTTAAACTGTTCTGATGGACACATAATGGAATCTTAATGTCATCACTTTGTGATAAACAGGAATTACTGGAACTTGGTGAGAGAATTGGGTATGTGAGCACCGGACTGAGAGAAGACGAGATAACTCGCTGTTTGAGGAGGACAAAGCTTGGAATATTAGATAAATTTTCATCACATTTCCCAACCGATCTGGAAAAGAAATGCAGTATATGCCAGGTTGGTCATATGAAATTTATTTCAAGCATTTTTGACATTTTTTGTTTTCCGGTTTAGGTTCATATTAAAAATATTTGCCATTCTTCTGTCCAGGAGGATTATGAAGCTGATGATGAGATGGGAAAGCTGAACTGTGGACACTTCTATCACACAAACTGCATAAAGGAGTGGCTTGTGCAGAAAAATATTTGCCCTATCTGTAAAATGGCAGCTGTCTCTCAAACCTAGAACATACAAAACTCCCTGCCGCTCCAGTAATTTGTTCTGTTTCTTTGTTTGCTTAATAGATTTCTTCATCTTCATCAAATGAAAGATTGTTTTTTGATGTGGTGAAGTGATGATACATTTATGTTCTTGGCACCTTGACTTGTGGATTGGATGTGGAAAAACAAATTATCATTGAGATCAGTGTAAGTATTTGACATTTTTATCGTAACGGTTCTGCAGTTTGTCAAAAATCCACAATTGTGTATGAATGAAATCTTGTGCACTGTTTCTTTGGTCATTTTTTTGTTAAGAAAGACATATGGGTCATGGTTCTTTAGATACACTACCAATCTTGGCCTATGAATCTCGAGGTCTCAGAATTTGTGTTAGTAAGATAAAACTCGCCGAGTCAGACAAAGACAGAAGATACAAAGTCCAGTTCAAACAAAACTTTATGGCAGGAGACTGGTATGGCGCAGCTTACATTGAAGCTATAAAATTACACGAGTTCTACTGGCTTAATTTGCTTTACTAGACAGGGGCAAAACAAAACAAAACAAGGAGCAGGGTTCGACTCTTAAAAAGAGTTTTATCGAAGCATTGTGATTGGAAGAAGCAATGTAGCAGTTTTCCCTTTCTGGCTTTGTAATATGGACCAACCCAACGGAATATTGTAGGATTTAGAGGTGACAGGTGTTATGCTCCAATGAGTAAGCTAACTAGATTTTAGAGTTTTAGTTCCCATTCGGAGAAATGAAAAAGAAGAGCACCTTAGACTTCAAACACGACCTTATAACTAACTTCAGAATGGCGGAACAGTTATAGGATCAAGAAGGCCATATTCTTTACATAAAAGCGAAGTAAGAATGTATCTGGCATGGAAAAAGAGTCGAGAAGGAATGGAAGGGAAAATTTGTATGAAATGTGCCAATGAACTATTCCTATTTCGAGCTCATTCATTGTTAGTTACATCTCATATGTTGTTCCAAAAATCTATTCTATCAATGTTTTAAACTCGACTTGTACATCTATTCGAAGAAGATAATGAGTAAGTTCTAAAGTGGAAACTAGGCGTTAAGCATGTCTTAGTCGTCTAGTCACATTTTACGTTATTTTATGCCTAGGCATGCTTGTAAAAGTTTCAGGCTTAGCTTTACTACTTAGTCATACTTCACATTTTTAAGAAAGATGTTTTTAGTACCATTACAGCTTAATAATAGTCTAGACGACAACACTTGAAATCACTAGTTCAATTAAAAGTAAGGATTTGACGTTAGAATTAGTCCGTAATAGTTAGGAAAATAAAGGTTTTCATAAACAAGATTTAATGAACTGAATCTTTACAAGATAATTATGTGATGTACGTTGACATGAAATCTTCTCGTATGATCTTGAAACACCAACTCCATTGGTCTACGTGGATATATAGTTATAATGGTGAATGGATCCAACCAGCTTGATCTGAACTTGCTTGGAAAGAGTTTGAGGTGAGAATTGAAGATGAGAACTTGCTGACCAACCTCGAACACTTTTTTCTTGATATGTCTGTCATGCCATCTCTTGGTCTTTTCTTTATATAGCTTGGTATTCTCATATGCACCCAATCTGAATTCATCGAACTCATTGAGTTGAAGGATTTTATGCTTTTCGACTGACTCTATATCAAAATTAAGCATGTGTGTAGACCAATATGCCTTACGCTCAAGCTTAACTAGTAAGTGACATGCCTTACCGAATACCAACCGATATGGGGGCATGCCAATAGGAGTCTTAAAGGCATGTATGCCCATAGTCCTTCATTTAAATTTCTTGACAAGTTAGTACGGGGTGTATTTACTAATGCTTCAAGAATCGTTTTCAACTCCCCGTTGGAGATTTTCACCTGCCCACTTGTCTAAGGATGATAGGGAGTCGAAATACGACACTTAACTACATACTTAGCCAACAATGTTGAGAATTTGCGGTTGCAAAAAATGTAAGTCCATGGATTTTCCTTTCTTTTCTTTGCTGCATTTCGCTCAAAGGGTTGAAGAGAGATAGTGCATCAAGCTGTTCGCAAGGGCCAACTCGATCCTCTTCCTCGGGGATCTCAAATGAGAGACCGCTGGGAGAGCGGTCGACTCCAACTACCTCCACCATCACTAATAATTACTTGTGGGGTGCCATACTTTGAGAAGATGCTCCTTCTTAGGAATTGAGTCACAAGTAATCCACTGCCACCAAAATGTATTGTTGACCATATGAAGAAGGAAATGGTCCCATGAAGTTAATGTCCCAAACATTGATTATTTCCCTTCTAAAATGTTGTTCGATGGCATATCGTTCTTCCTTGAGATATTTCTTGCCCTCTGCCATTTATCACATCTCTTCACCAAAGTATAAGCATCATTGAACAACATAGGCCAATAAAAACCTAATTGTAGGACTCTTACTATTGTCTTGATTGCTATAAAGTGACTCCTGTACGGTAAAGAGTGGCAATGCTTCAACAAGTGATTTTGCTCTTCTTCCGGTACACAACAATGGATTTTCTGATTTGGACTGATTTATAGAGAAACGGATCATCCGAAAAATAGTGCTTAAAATGATTAAAAAAAATTCTTCTCATGACTCTAGTACTCCGATGGAATGACGAAAATGATCAAATAATTCACGTAATCTATATACCATATCGTTGTCCTAATCAGAAAAAGTGTCTCATCAGGGAATACATCACTGATCCCATCTGTAGGTTCTGATTTTTGTGATTGTGGAAGAGATACGTGATCTGCAACTATATTTTCCCTCCCCATTTTATCTCCAAATTTTTCCTAAATTACTGGAGCATAGAAGTACCGGTAGGATGTCATGGGTGCCTACTAGACCTCTAAATCAAACTCAACAATAAAAGTATCCATCAAATGAGTCTCGTTTCGCATCTTTCTTGCTCATCAAGCATTTTAATACAACGTGATCTGTGTACACAATCATTTTTTACCTAATCAAATATGGCTTGAATTTGTCAAAAGCATTATTGCCAAAAGCTCTTTCTCTATAGTAGTGTAGTTCAACCGAGATTAACAAAAGTCTTGCTGACTTAGTGAATCACCTATGTGATCTTGTCCTTGTGTCGACTCAAAATTTCCCCAACTGCATAGTCACTAGTATCATACATTAGCTCAAAGGGTAATTCCCAATCGGGAGCAGCCAATACTGGAGCTAAAATCAACTTTTCTTTTAGATTGTTGATAGTAACCAAAAACTCTTCAAAAAATTAAAAAGAAGCACCCTTTTCTAACAAGTTGTAGAGGGGCTTCGTGACTTTCAAGAAATCCTTGATGAAGTGATGGTAGAATCCAACATGTCCCAAAAAGCTTATAATTCCCTTAATTGAAATCGGTGGAGATATCTTCTCAATCACCTATATCTTTGCCCTGTCAACCTCAATACCTATAGCTGATATCAGATGTTCCAACACGATTCCTTTCTTGAAATATGAAGTGACAATTTTCTCAATTAAGCATAAGGTTGGTATCCTCACAACATTGTAAAACTAACCCCAAGTGATCTGGGCATCCTTGAAAGATGTCCTAAAGATTGAGAAATCATTCATGAATACCTCAATGACGTGTCCCACCATGTCAAAAAAGATGGACATCACACAATACTGAAAAGTGGCTAGGCATTGCTCAAACCAAAGGGCATCGCCTGTACACAAAGGAGCCACATGGGTACGTGAATATGGTATTTTCCTGATCATTTAGTGTTATTGGAATTTGATTGTACCCAAAATACTTGTCTAGAAAATTGTAGAATGTTTGCGCCAAGAGCCTATCTGACATCTGATCAATGAAAGGAAGGGAAAAATGGTCCTTCACAGTGGCATTGTTGAGTTTACGAAAGTTATTGTAAACTCTCCGACCTATGACTGTGCGTGTAGGAATGAACTCCTTATTTTCATTTGGAACCACATTGATTCCTCATTTCTTTAGCACCATTTGTATTGGACTAATCCAATGACTATCAGATATGGGATATATGGTTTTTGCATCCAAAAGCTTCAAATCCTCCTTTCTCACCACCTCTTGTATAGTCCAATTCAATCCACATTGATGCTCAAGCGAAGTTTTGTAATCCTCTCCTACTAAAAATTTGTGCATACAAAGATAAGGGTCGATCCCTTTTGTATCACAGATAGTCCACCCAGTTGTTGTTTTGTGATCTCGAAGTACCCTCAATAGCTGATCTTCTTCTTTCTCGATAAGAGAGTTCGAGATGATGAATGGAAGTGAATACTTCTCCGTAGATAAACATACAATTGGCGAGTAGGCAGATTTTTGAGTTCAAGTGTTGGAACTTGTTGAATAGATGGTAAGACTCTGTAGGATTCTTAACCAAGCTCTAATCTTGGAATGAAGATAAGGCTGCCAAGTATTCAGCACGTTCATTTTTTTTTTAGATGGCAAATCCTTAGAGTGTACCAAGCAAGCCTCAAGCAAATCTTAAAGTTGATCAAATCTGAATGCCTTTGTTACTGCTTCATTAATCACATTAATCTGAAAGTAAGAATTTGATTCATTCTGAAACTTGAATTCCTTGAAGATGTTGATTGTCAATTCTTCTTCATCTAGCCTCAAAATCAATTGACCCATCTGCGCATTTATCAATGCTTTGCTAGTAGCCAAAAATGGATGACCCAGTATGAGAGGGACGTCCTTGCCTTTGTTTATATCTAGGATAATGAAGTTTGCTTAGAATATGAACATGTCAACCTTCACCAAAATGTCCTCAATAATACCTCTGGGGTGTTTGTTACCAATGTTCCAAAGAATAGTAAAACTCCATGAATCTTTCACTTTCGGTAGTAACTTGTATTGGAGTATCACATTGCATTATTCTGTTAGCATGATCGTTTCATCATCCTTCAACTTTTTGTTGTTTGATAATATGTCTTTCATGAACTTAGTGTAGGTTTGCATCTAAGCTAAGGCTTCTGTAAACAATATGTTTATATACAAATTCTAAAACCAATTCAAGAACTTCAGAACTGGTTATCAAGCTTGTGTTTATGCAATCTCTATGAGAATGGAATCGAAGTTACATATGATTTGGCAGGAGCGTTTGCCTTAACCCACTCGTGGATTGTTTGAAAAATCTACTTGATTTTCTTCTATGGTTTTGTAAGACTAATCCACTTGTTCCTCGTCCATGGTAGGTACATGTTCTGTAGCAGTAGCTAACCGTTTCACATGTATTTTTGGTTACTGAATTCCACTACGTGTATTGATGGCTTTAACCTACTCTTTTGGATTTGTCTTTATGTTGCTAGGTAAAGTTTCTCGAATTCTACTTGATAAAGTGGCTGCTATATATCCCATATGTTGTTCGAAATTCTTGATACACGCCTATTGATTCTGAAAATTAGTCTAAGGTTTAATGATATACTAAATGAGGGAGTCTTGCAATGGTTTTTTTATATATCTTGAGGTTGTTGCTGCTAAAAGCCTCATTCGGGTTTTATCTCCATCTCTATCTAAGGGGTATTAGTATATTCTTTTACAAAGTCTGTAAAGACTTGACCCATGATGGAGGTTCTTGATTTGCAGGTAATATCAAACCACCTCAGCTCTATAGCCTACTTTATCAACATCCCATAAACATCAAGCTTTTGCGCACCTACTTAAGGAGAAAATTTGTTAACACATGGATGTTGTGGGCCTAGAAGTAGGGCATCACATTTCTAGAAGTGGTGATGAGAGATAGGGTGAGTCTCTTCATATCTAGGTAACAGGTCTTTGCTTATAAGAGAGATTTGTTCACATAATAGATATGTAATTGATGTGTGCCATCTTCCATTACAAGAACTGAACTGGTGGGCTCTTCAGATGCATCCAAATAAAACAATAAGTGCTCATCAACCTTTAGTTTGGAGATTAGGGGCCAATCCTAGGTACTTCTTCAGCTCCTGAAAATTCTCTTCACACTCCTTCGTGCATTGGAATTTCTTCACTTCTTGGAGAACTTTAAATAAAGAAAGGCATTTATCGGTGGATTTAGAAATAAAGCGGCTCAAGGCTGCCACTTACCCGAGGCTATGCACCTTCTTGGATTTCTAAGGGAACATCATTTCTACTAAGGGCTTGATCTTCTCAGGGTTGGCCTCAATATCTCTTTGAATGACCATGTAGTAGTGACTTTCCGGAAATGACACAAAATGCGCACTTAAGGAAGTTCAACCTCATCTTATACCTCCTTAAAATTTGGAATGTAGCATCTAGGTGCTTGATATGGTCATTTGTCTTGAGGCTCTACGCTAGCATGTCGTCTACATATGCCTCTTGGTTTTATCAATGGAGTTAGTAAACAATATATTAACAAGCTTTTAATAGGTGGTTCCGACATTTTTTGTAGCGATCGAGAATTTTAAATACGATAAAATTATTTTTCTTGAAAAATGTGTCGCTAAGTTTTAACCCCAAACGTTAAAATGAAAGCGTGTTCGTCTAGCCATTGTAAATCAAATTTAAATCTTTTTCAAATCGAGTCCAATTCCAAATATTTTAAAGTATCAAATTCCTTATCATTTTTAAATCCAAATTTTAATAATTTTAAGCATTATATTTTATTATTTAGAGTCCAATTATGTTAGTCCAAAATCTTGATTATTTTTAGTCCAATCCATTTAAACCCAATTAGGAAAATACTTGTAACCCAAATTCTTGGCCCATTTAACTCCTAAGATTTTGTGCCCTAAAATTTACTATTCCTATAACTCTCATTCTCCCCTCCTCAGATTTCACACCTCCAACCAACCATTTTAGGTAAGAATATTCATCTCCCTCAAATTTGGAAACTCATGTTCACGCTAGAACATCAATTTCTAGCACCAACAACCTCAAATTTGGAAACTCATGTTGATGCTAGAATATTAATCTAGCACCAACAACACCAAAACTCACGACACTGCAACTTCAATCCACCAATCCAACCACACAAATTGACACTGCAGCCCATAGTCCAGCCATCGAGTCCACAATCACCGACTGCAAATCCCAGCCGAACTCCACCATCACCGACTGCACACACGCACACACACAAGCTATAGCCGCCCCTCCCACAGTCCAGTCGAAACCCAGAAGCCGATTGCCACCAACAACCAAAAATCGAGTCCACCATCCACCACCTGAAACAACCCACAGTCCACCCAAACGAACCACCATCCCAACAAAGCATCTCCAACAACCCACACGAACAGCCACTCCTCTACCCCAATCAACCGCCACACTTCACCCCAAAAACAACACCAACTGCCACAAAAACTAAGAAACAACTAGACCCATGACCTTACCTCGCCCTCCGACCCATTTCCAGCTTGATTGCCACCGGAAAAAACCCAAGAATCCGAGCCTCCAAGCCTCGAACTAGGCTTCGACCCTATGCCAAAACCACCTTGTCATCCCCACATACTCACCGGCGCCACCACGCGACGGTGGCGCTGACACCAACCGTCTGGCCGGTGGTTATAAATCGGAGGAAGGGTCTGAGCCCCTTCCCCCCGCCCGTCCCGTCACTACTGAGAGAGAGAGAGAGAGAGAGAGAGAGAGAGAGAAATTAGTTTTTGTATAATTTTAATTTTAGAAAATTATCCATTTAGCCCCCAAGTTTTAAAAGTTATTATTTCAGTCCCTAAAGTTTCAATTATTAATAAATCAGTCCTTAGGGTCCCTATTTTCCCATAGTTAGCCACTATTTTTGAAAAGTCTATTTTCAGTCCCAATACTTTTTCAATTTCAGTTTCAATAAATTTCCAATTAAGTCCCTAAATTTCATTTTATCATTTTAAAATTTTAAAATTTCGAAATACTAATTCAATGCTTATTTCCTATTTTGGCTAGACGAAACGTACGGACGATTAGGAGATTGAGGTTACTTCCCGCTCCAATTTGTATGTGAGTCAAGATAAATTGATGTAGACTCGCCCCCATTAATTAGTTTAAATTATAATTGCATGTATTATGTGACATTACGTGATTTATATGTTTTAATGCATAAGATGAGAATATCTCTTATGAGATAAATGATGTTGTTATGTTTGTCATAACTTATATGCTTTAATGCATGAGAAGATACGAAAATATCTCTTATGAGATAATATGATGTTATGCATAACTCATGTGCTTAAATGCAAGAGACGAGACTACCCACACCCTATGATTTTAAAGGAGCCTATGATTTTTTAAAGAAAATGAGCATATGATTATGTCACTGTATAAATTGCATAATTTATGTATTCAATTATTCCGTAAATTAATTATCGGTGATGAGTCTATTGAGTATTTCTTCGAAATACTCATTCCATTATTTTAACAACTTTTGCAGATTTCAGAGACGGTCGAGTTTGATGGGTAGTGGTAGCATGATTTAATAGATGAAGTTATTTAAATTTTGAAATTTACGCATTATGATTATTATTAACTTATTTTGTTATTTCAGTTATTTCAAACTTGAGTTTTAAAGTTTAAACAATTATCATAAGTTAATCAAATGAATTTTGTTTGCTAATGAGGTTTACAATTATAAATTTGATGTTTAAAATTTAGTTATTTTCGCAAATCTTTTTATTAAATTCAAGACAATGAGGATGACATGACACTCCGGGTTCACGGAGCTCAGGGCGTTACATTTTTCAACCTGAATGGCATCACCTTGTAGCGATAGAGACCTCTTCTAGTGATGAAAGAGGTGTTCTCGTCTGTGAGATGATGTGGATCTACTTGTAGCCTAAATAAGCATACATAAAACTTAATAACCCGTGCCATGTGGTGGAATCCATGAGTTAATTTATCCTTGGAAATGAGAAGCTATAATTTGGACATGCTTGATTGAGAATGGAGAAGCCTATCCAGACCCTTTAACTGCCATTGTAATTCTTCACTAAAACTGGATTGGATATCCACTTCTGATATGTTGCCTCTTTGATGAAACCATTGGTTGTCAACTTCTCCATTTCTTTCTTTAGAGCCTCATACCTGTAAAGGTTTAGGACTCTTCTCTTTGGTCTATGCATGACATATTTAGGATCAATTTTCAGGTGATGACAGCTTACCTTTGGTTCAATGTCAACCATGTCCTCGTGCCTTCAAGCAAAGACATCCTCGTGCATTTGCTAATTATCAGCACGATAATATAGTAAATTAGTTTAAAGGTAGTCTATATTCAATCTCAAATCATAGACATGATTTTTTTCTTTATCGCACACATGCATAATTAATTTTCAACGCAACATACATGCATAATTCTAAAAAATCACAAATATCCATACTCAAATTTGTAAGTATTTGTAAGCATATCTGTACTCAATTTCCATGATGTCTAATTAATGCTCCAATTGGTTTATCCCAGCTTTTATAAATACATGCAATTGGTTTCTGCCCAACTTTTCATTGCGTCCAAATTTTTGGAATCCAATCACCATATTTAATTGTGAAGTATACAAAAAATCCAATCACGTATTGTGCATATCCCTCAATATGGTTATGTGCCGCTAATGATTACGTGTGTATCCCTTATTATTTTTATTACAAAATAGTGTGGCTATGTTAAGTATATTTTCTCTTAAATATTATGCAGGTTCTTTGCTTTATTTTTATTTATGTTTGTAAATTATATGTATTTATGATGATTATTGAACATTTTTATGTCTTTAACCTGATTACATGTCTGTAAATATTCTTTTATAAATTTTAAATTGATAATCTATCATGTTATTCTTGAAAAAACACAACTTTGAAAATATAATATTTTGCTAGAAAATATACTCCTGAAGAGTTATTGTTTCTAAATAACAATTTATTGGTGTTTCTGAAGTAGCACAATATTATTAATATTCTCAAAGAATATTAATTGTGTTATAAAAGAGAGAAAAGAGAAGAGAGAATAAAAGCCAATAGACTTTTCTGTGTATTATTATGAGAACTAAAGCCCTATATTTATAGGGTCTAAAAAGAGAGTTACAGTTGGAAGGAAATACACTTTCTGAACTAGATAAGACTTATCCATGTATCATGATAATACTAAATAATCATCTCATTCTTTTACAACACTCCCCCTTTGATGATTATTCGTACAATAACTACCTCGTTAAAACTTTGTCTGATAAAAATCCAATGGGACAAAAAAAAATCAAACGAAGGAAAAAGAGTGCTGTTATTTTGTAGTATAAAAATGCTGCCTCATTAAAACCTTGTTAGGAAAACTCAGTGGGATAAAACCTAAGTGAAGGAAAAAGAGTACGGCTACTCCCCTGATGTTGATCACTAAAAATCTTTAAGTCGACGCATTCAAATCTTGTGAACTAATTTCTTGAATGTAGATGTTGGCAATGCTTTTGTAAATAAATCGGCAACATTGTCACTTGAACGAATTTGTTGAATATTGATGTCGCCATTTTTCTGAAGCTCGTGTGTATGAAAGAATTTTGGAGAAATATGCTTCGTCCAGTCACTTTTGATATAGCTTCCTTTGAGTTGTGCAATACAAACATCATTATCTTCATACAAAATTGTTGGACTATCTTTTGTTGAAACTAATCCGTATGACTCTTGGATATGATGAGTCATGTTCCTCAACCATACACATTCTCGACCTGCTTCATGGATTGTAATGATTTCAGAATGATTTGAGGATGTTGCTGTCAATGATTGCTTTACAGATCTCCATGATATAGTTGTTCCTCTACGTGTAAACACATATCATGTTTGTGATTTAACTTTATGTGGGTTAGAGAGATGACCCGCATCTGCATATTCCACTAAAGCTGATCCCGACTTTTGAGAATAAAATAATCTCAAATCAATAGTACCCTTTAGGTAACGAAAAATATGTTTAACACCATTCCAATGTCTTTTTGTTGGTGTAGAGCTATATCTTGCAAGGAGATTTACAGAAAAAGCTATGTCGGGTTGAGTACAATTTGCAAGATAAGTTAATGCTCCAATTGCACTAAGATATGGTACTTCAAAACCAAGAATCTTTTCTCCATCTTCGGGTGGACGAAAATGATCATTTTTTACATCAAGTGATCGAACAACCATAGGTGATGCCAATGGATGTGCATTGTCCATATAAAATCGTTTTAAGACTTTTTCTGTATATGTAGATTGATGAACAAATAATCCTTCTGAGAAATGTTCAATTTGCAATCCGAGACAGAATTTTATTTTTCCCAAATCTTTCATCTCAAATTCATTTTTTAAATAATCTGCAGTTTTGTTGAGCTCTTTTGGAGTTCTAATTAAATCAACATATTTGTTTTCTTTATAGAATTCATGAGCAGATATCATCATTTTTATAGCATTCTTTCAACAAATATTCGCTAAGGCGATTATACCACATGCGTCCGGATTGTTTCAATCCATATAATGATCTTTACAATTTAATTGAGAACTTGGTTCTCAAGCATGTATCATTTGTTTCTCACACTTTAAGTCCTTCCGGGACTTATATATATATATATGTCACTATCAAATGAACCATACAAAATATGTCATTACATCCATAAATTTCAAGTTTCTGTAGTAAGTTCAATTTTACTAGGATTTAGAAACTTCAGGTTTCTCTACTAAATTTTAGTTTGATCATATCATTTTATTTGACCAATTATTTCTTTGATCGATATATTTTAACGAATTTATTTCGATTCCTCGCTATTATATTATGATGCAATACATCATGTGCAAAAGTGTTGTCGACAACTTTTTCTTGTCTTTTTTGATTTTATTTCTTTTTCCATGATGACATAACTTATTGAGATATCTCAATTTTCATTATTTTAGGTACCTGAACCTCTTCTGGAGTTTTATAATATGTTATGTCTAAATACTCATTAAAAGTATATACATCCTTAATAAGACAACATTTATCAATTGCTCCATTTTCGTTTGGAGGACTTTATAATAGAATCGAATATCATCACGTTTCTGACGTGTCATAAATTTATCAATTATAATATTAACGAATTGTCCTTCCAGGAGTCAATTCAAGTTGGAGCATTTAAAGTTGGTGTGCGAGATTGTTAATATCTTTGGTCAGTAAATACATCTAAATAAATCATCTTTCGAACTTCTGGTTCGAATTGTCTTTTGTGATGATTTATATATTAATGCATTTGTATATTATTTTCAACTTCTTTATTCTTCTCCCTAATGCTGAGAGAATTGTCAAGTTGACAATCATTTTTATTGAGTTATAAAATATCACCCATTTGGGATAAGGGTTCATGCTACCCATTTATTCTCAGCATTTTTTTTTTACTTTCCATCTCAGTGCATTGTGGTGGATTACATATACAGCACTATCGAAATAATTTGATGGAAAAATTAGGCCCTGATCATAAGCCAAGTTATAACTAGGAGAACTATGATGTTGGCATGATGCGTAATGACTTTCCCTAAACTGAAATGGAAAGTATTTTGTTTTCAATTAACTTAATTGGAGACATTTAACAAACAATAATGTTAAACCATTTATCGACATCTCAACTAACCACTTATTAAAAAGTTGAGATTCAGGATCACTAGTATTAAAAAGACACATTGTCTTAATTGTATAATCTGAAAATTATGCTCATAATTTAAGTATCACTTTCGCAAACTTCAAGTTGCGAATACCATGCAATCATCTAATATTTGTATCAAATCTATTAGATACAAATAATATCTAGATAGTCAACGTGGAGGGTGACAGAGCCTCATATATCACCCTAATTAATTTTCAGAACTATAGTGAATTCAATCCTTATTTAACTGGTAAAATAACCAATTTTCAATAAAAAGAACAAACATCAAATATGATTTTATTGGATTGAAGAATCTTCCGGTTCTTCATTGAATATCCATTTGAAT
Organism: Fraxinus excelsior; assembly: GCA_019097785.1. Taxonomy (NCBI): domain Eukaryota; kingdom Viridiplantae; phylum Streptophyta; class Magnoliopsida; order Lamiales; family Oleaceae; genus Fraxinus; species Fraxinus excelsior. Next base: position 21,896,070 of record CM032637.1, read on the forward strand.
ATTTAATTTCGCATCATTATTGATTCAGTGATGGTACAACTGGTCATGCCAAACAATAAAGTCAAATTGAACTTCTGGTTCAATATAAGATATAATTCAATTATTTAATTTCGAAGAATATGATTAAACATTATATAATCATATATCATTCAAGTAATCAAACTAATCAATATTCTCATGAAGTTAATTACATGTTGTCCTTCAGGGATAAACATGAATTTATAATGATACATTCTTCGAAACATGCGCTATTTCGAGAGCAATGTATTTCATTATTACTTTTTCTAGAGTTATGTGTCAATATTCTTCGGGAATATTGAACATTATAATTCATGCTCTTTAGGAGCAATCAAATATTATTATAATAAAATTATTTAAGGATTTACTCTTCTAGAGTAAAAATATAATTTATGTTAGATTTTACATAATTATGCTCTTCGGGAGCAAACAAAACCCAACTAGAATATTAATAATAATATGCTACTTAAGAAGCGACAATATTTGTAATAGATAAATCTACAAATAATGTTCTTCTGGAATATTGGAATCGTAATATCATGCTCTTTGTGAGTTTTTCAAGAATATTAATTATAATGACGTGCTACTTCGGGAGCAACAACATGATAAATTATTAATTTAAAGTTTATGAAGGAAATACGTGCTACTTCGGGAGTACATCGTATTTTAATTACTTTTACCAAAACAATATGTCAATATTCTTTTAGGATATTGAAAATTATTATTTATGCTCTTCAGGAGCAATTAATATTATTCTATAATATAATGTTATTCTACTTCAGGAGCAACAACAAATTATTTGTATATAGATATACGAGTAATATTCATCTGAAATATAATTATAATATTGTACTATTTCAGGAGCAACAATTTTATAATAGAGAAATATAAGAGTACTGAATTCATAAATTATTCTACAAACGTGAACGAGATAATTAATCAAACAATATCAATATGACATAAGTTGCGTGTTTTCATTCAGGGATAAACACTAATTCAAAAATAGTATGTTCTTCGAAACATGTGCTACTTCGAGAGCACGTTTTATTTTAATATTGCTTCTTCAAGAGCAATATGTCAATATTCTTTTGGAATATTGAAAAATATAATTTATACTCTTCAGGAGTATAAACGAATTATTATTTCAAAACATTAGCTCTTCAGAAACTATATATTTGCTTCTTTTAGAGCAATACATCAATATTCTTCTGGAATATTGAATATTATAATATTATGTTTTTCAAGAGCAAATAACATATTATTACTTAGAATAATAAATTATGTAATAATTTACTCTTCAGGAGTAAAAACATAATTTATGTTAAATCTTATTTATCATACTCTTCTGGAGCAAGTAAAATTTAACTGGAATATCAATGTATAAATTCGTATGCAGAAGAATGAACATGTAAATAAATTGAGAAATTTAATTCGTGATTTTACATATAAATCAATCAATATTCTTCTGGAATATTGATATTGTAATTCATGCTCTTTATGAGCAAGTAATATTCTTCTAAAATATTAATTATAATGTTGTGCTACTTCATGAGCAACAACAAAATAAATTATCAATTTCAAATTCATAGTAGAACATCTAAAAATTCAAATTCAACAAAATTGATACAGCTGTCCCAATGAAAAATCACTACAAACATAATGATTATAGATAATTGATACAAAATCAATTAACATAATGATTGCGGCATATAATAGAAATTATAGAAACTAATTTAACACGTGTCTATCCCTCTCATGAATTCACAAAACCAATTTGCATGAATTATGCTTGTGTGCAGTGAATTATAAAACTGACGGTGGTAGAATTTTGGTAAATAAATCGGCAGAATTCTGGTAAAAATAGACAGAATTGATACATAATGAATTAATGCATAAAAATCGACAGAATTCTGGTAAATAAATAATATGTCACTAAATCAATTCTTTTGACTTCTTGGGTGCATATATCAATTCTGTGTGTGAATTGAAGGCAGTACATGAAAACATTATAATTGTTGAAAAGAGATTAATTTTAGAATATGCATGTGCACCGTCTACTTTATAATAGGCTAGACTATATAATTATTCTTAAGTATAAAATATTACTTTAATAATTAACATAACCTAGTTTCACCTTTGTTTGATTTTCTCCGATTATCTATACAGTTGAATATAGCCAAGTAAATATGCTCCATTTGATCTTCCACTGCTGGGTGCCCTGTTGAGTTGACTAACATTCCAAGCAATTCCAACTAGACAGCATATTTCCACGAATTTGATTTGATTAGGCCTTCAATTGGGTAGAACTTCGTGTCGTGGTAAATTTTGAAAAAAATTAAGCTTTCGTGCTAATAACGTGTTATAAAAGAGAGAAAAGAGAATAAAAGTCAATAGACTTTTCTGTGTATTATTATGAGAACTAAAGCCCTATATTTATAGGGTCTAAAAGGAGAGTTACAGTTGTAATGAAATACACTTTCTGAACTAGATAAGACTTATCCATGTATCATGATAATACTAAATAATCATCTCATTCTTTTACAACAAATTGCTCTAAAAAAACATGATATTACAATTTCAATATTTTAAAAGAATACTGATTTTTATGTAAAATCACGAATTAAATTATCGTATTTCTTTTCGTGTCCATTCTTCTTCATACATATTTATATATTGATATTCTAATTAGATTTTGCTTGCTTCCAAAGAGTATAATTAAATAAAATCTAATATAAACTATGTTTTTGCTCCTGGAGAGTAAATCTTTAACATAATTTATTGTTCTAAATAACAATTTGTTATTGCTCCTGAAGAGTATGAAATTACAATTTCAATATTCCATAAGAATAGATATATTATTCCAAAAGAAGCCGAAATAATACGTATTAGTATCCTTGAAAAATATCATATTGTGTTCCCGAAAGAAATGCAAATTTATACATATTAATATTTTAAAAGAATATTATGATTAATCTAAATGTACCAATATTCTTGAAAAATATATTCTTCTATTATTTGTAAGTAATCATAATCACGAATATAGGAAAATTCAAGAAGAATATTGTCTTGATACTATGGAAGAGTCAATACTGCGTAATGTGGGAAAATAAATTTTTTACTATTGAAAGTAATTTATTCCATACTAAATTAAAGAGAAACATACCAAGTTTCTAAAATGTGTAGTACAATTAAAACAAAATTATATTAAACCAGATGTTCAATTATTGAATGTATTATTGTTTGGCATGATGAGTTCAACCATCACTGGATCACTAATTATGCAAAATTAAAAATTTAAAGGGACATTTAACGAAGAATCTAAAAATTCTTCAATTCAATAAATTTCTATATATTATTTTTTTATCTTTATTGAAAATTGGTCATTACTAACTAAAATATGAATTTAATTTAGGGATGGCAAAAAAATCCGATAAACCTGAAATCCACGGGCCCCACCCCGAACGGGACATGGATTACCCACTTAAATAGGTATTTAAGGCGAGGACTGGGCGGATTTGGGACGGGGATGTGTAATGGGTGTTGTGCCCCGCCCTGCCTCGCCTCGTTTATTTCTTTGAGTTTTTTTAGAATTCAATACTTTAAACGAAAAGTTTCACGAAATTTTATTAGTTATAATAGAAAATGGCAACTAAAAATATCTAAAAAAATATGATAAACAATAAAAGCCTTAGTTTACCAAATATATTTGAATAATTTAACTTTTAAAAATAAGTAAAGATTAAAAAATATATTATTGTCTCAATGGGAGCAATAAAATGAATTACAAGAAATTTTTTAAAAATTAAATGGGGTAGTAAATGGGGCAATGGCCCCGTCCCACCCCGCCTTAACAGGTGACGCGGCGGGCAAGTGGGGGAGGAAGGGGGGAGGTTGCCTCACCCCGTTGCAATCCCTAATTGAATTCCATATATTTTTGAAAATTAATCGAGGTGATATATGGGCCCGTCACCCACCACGTTGACAATCTAAATATTATTTGTATTTAATAGATTCGATACATATATTAAATGATTGCATGGTAATCGTAGTTAGAAGTTTGTGAAATTACTGCTCATTTTAAATTATGAGTATAATTTTCAAATTACACAATCAAGACGGCGATGTGTCTTGTTAATGCTAGTGAGCGTAAATATCAACTTTTTAATAAGTGTTAGTTAGGATATCGATAAATGGTTTAACAATGTTGTTTGTTAAACACTTCCAATTAATTGAAAGCAAAATACTTCACATTTTCTATTTAGAGAATGATATAACGCATCATGTCAATATCGCAATTCTCTCTGTTATAATTGGCATATAGTCAAAGTCTAATTTTTTCATCTAATTATTTTGATAGTGTAGTACATGCAAAATTAATCCACCACAATACACTGAGACGGAAGTAAAGAATAGTTTAATCATTATACAATATCTTAAATTCTGATGGGTGATATTTTATAAAGCGGTTTGCATTTGTCAATTTGATTAGACAATTCCCTCAGCATTAGGGGGAGAAATTAATAAGGTAAAAATAATGTATAAATGCACCATTATTTAATCATTGCAAAAGATAATTCGAACTAGAAGTTAGAAAGATAATTTATTTAGATGTATTTACTAACCAAAGAGATGAACAATATCTCACACACCAGCTTTAAATGCTTCAAGTAGAATTAACATCTTAGAGGATAATTAGTTAATATTATATTTGATAAATTTATGACACGTCTGAAGCGTGATGATATACGATTTTAATATAAAAATCTCCAAACTAAAAATGAGCAATTAACAAAGATGGCCCTGTTAAGGAGGCATACAATCTTGATGAGTATTTAGACATAACAAATTATGAAACCTAGAAGAAGTTCTGGTACACAATATATTGAAATTTGAGATATTTCAATAAGGTGTGTCATTATGGGAAAAGAAATAGAATCGAAAGAAAAGGTTTACGAAAACACTGTTGTACATGATGTAATGCATTATATTATGAATAGCGAGGAATATAAAAAATAAAGTTGTAATATAAAATATACGGCTTTTTACATAATGAATTTTGCGAAGACTTGCATAAATGGATTAGTTATCATGTAGGGGATGTAATCACAAGTCTTTACCTTATGAGTCTGACAATACGTGAAATTTGATATGCATACAATAAATATGATTATAGTCAACTTATATTATATAGATGATTTAATATCTTTGAAGCACAAATCAAGTGATATTATCACGAGGGGAAGTAAATACGCGTTACTCTTATTTTCTTTACCAAGGTTTTGTCTCATTGTGTTTTCCTAACAAGGTTTTTAATGAGGAAATTTTTGTAACGTATTGAAAAGAATAATGTCGCCGTTTTCCTTCATTAGAATTTTTTCCACATGATTTTTCCTAATGAGACATATTCTTTGCGCAATGATGTCCTTAACCTACAAGGCATTTACCCTAAAAAAGTATACACTTGTATGTATAAGACTCACGAAGAGATTAACAAGAACTATTTTTTGAATCATCATGTTTGAAGACGATGTTGTTTGAAGACTATACAAGACAACATAAGACATACTTTATTAGAAATTACAATATTGAAGACATTAACGTTCAAGACATGGATCGATTGATTCAAGAATTTTTATTTATTGAAACCAGGTAGAGTAGTTGTACTATTTACGATCGAGTTTTTTTCCATTGAATTTTATTGAAAATGTTTTAATTGGGCAGTCATTTGTTATTCCAAATTATTTGTACTCTTTTTTATTTGTTGGCGTTTTTGTCCCATCAAATTTTTGCCAAACAATGCTTTAATGAGATAGTTATTATGTAAATAATCATCAAATGGGGACTGTTGTAAAACTATAAGATAAATATTGATGATTATATAGTGTTATCATCATACATAGATAAGTCTATTTAGTTTAGAAATATTATTTCATTTCAATTATAATTCTCATTTTGAACCCTCTGAATAGGGGTCTTGATTCTCAATAAAATAAACTTGAGTTTTGACTCTCTATTTATTTTTTATAGTTCTCTTTTATTCCTTTGATTTTATAACAAAAATTATTAGTTTATATTTTATTTTTATAGCGGCAACATTTTTTTTTTCAAATTCACCAACTTTAACCACTCTCTTAAAAATCTGGTGGCCCACATGGCACATATTCTTCTATAATCATTTAAAAAAAAAAAATCTGCCAATAGTCTAAAATAAGAATCAAAAGTTGGTACCTAAAATTAATTCCAAACAAGGCCTTGATGGACAAGAAGACTAATGCTTAACATCTATGATGTTGAATACTATTAGTCCTTCAAAAACCCGTCATGAACGTCCCGATGGGTTGGTGGGGCGGCGCGGGGATAGCCGCCCCATCACGGGTCGCGGGGCCCGCCCGAACCCTCCCCATAAAGAATAAAAAAATAATAATTGCAAATTACAAAAAAAAAAAAAACAAAACAAAAGAAAAGAAAAAAATTAGTTAATTGAAGAAAAAATAAACAAGGTGGGAAAGTCTGCCCCGTCCCGTCTAAGGCGGGGTGGGGATAGAGTGGGGGGATAGGGTGAGGTGGGGCGGGGCGCCTCAAATCCAACCCATTGTCATCTCTATTCAAGATGGAAACAACTTTTAATCTAATTTCTTTATAAAGAAAATTCTTTTGCCCAAAGAGCGAGGGCAAACATTCGTTTTATTCTGGAATTTGGACGGTTTGGTATGGGAAAACTTTCACAGAACAATCTCTTGTTGACAGGAATCAATATGCGAAAATATGTAACGATCTACCAAACAAAATAATGAAAAGAGTTCATATATTCTAGCATTAAATTACCTATTTGGACACGTAAGTTTCATGGCCCCATTTTCATCATTGAACTTATTTTTGCTGCACATTCAACACTAATTTTTTTTTTTTTAATACACCATTACTAATGTTTGTCAAATTCATCCATAAACGTGTAGGCTGCTATATTTCAAAAAATGACATCCAATTCCAGAGCCAGATACCCACGTTTTTCGATTCCTAATTTTGTTTCTAAAATCGGACTCGAACCTCTGATTTTAATTAAAATGTCGATCCCTAATTTTAACGGCCCAATCAATTGGGCTGGGCTGATTTTAGTAACATTGGTTGTTAGTTATACTATAGCTGGGTTTCTAGATAGGGAAAAATGCATGGTTCAGGGATTTACTTTCACGAAATCAAAAATCAGGTCCCATTGTTTAAATTTGCAAAAATCAGGTTTTTTCATAAATTAATTAATTATATTTTACAATTAATCTATTAAATTAAATATTTGATTGTAATATAATATAATTGACCCACCACACGCCACCCCACCCCACCTCCACTGTTCCGGCGACCGGCGACTACTCCGGCGACCAACGACTGTTCTCCGGCCACACTTAATTCCGGCGACTATTTTCCGGTGACCGTTGGCCGCCGCATAATTCCGGTGATTGCTCCGATTTCAAGGTCACAGATTATTTTGAGGTCACAAATGACAAAAAATATAGGTCACAGATTTTTAATTGATCACGAGTTAAAAAAATTTGTTGGTCACAGATCAAAAGAATTATGTCACAGGTCACGTATTTTCAAATTTGTGAGTCACAGTTCAATAGTTAGGTCACAGACACAAAAAAAAAAACTCATAATAGTTCAATAGCTAGGTCACAGATACTAAAAAAATCATTACAGTTCAATAGTTAGGTCACACACACCAAAAAACACATCACATGTTCAATAGCATGGTCACAGACACAAAAAAAACCTAGGTCACAGACACCAAAAAAGCTAGATCACAGACAAAAAAAAAAAATCCCAACCACCGCCCACAGATCCACAACCACAGCCCAAGACATACCACCGCTCACCCACACACATAGATCCGCCACCACACCACATCTTCAACACAGACTGAAACACCAAATCCATGGAAACTTTGCAGAGTGACCCAAGTGGAGAATGCAAAAATTCAACTGCAAATCTTTTCCATTCAGCAAGGTTTACCAAGGACACGAGAATCACCAAATCCTTCAACATTCCACCCACTGCACTGCACTGCCGTTCACGCTGCTGAATCTCAGCAGCGTCGTCGCTGCCTGCTGCGATTTAGCAGCGACGACGCTGCTGAGATTCAGCAGCGTCTTCGCTGTCGCGATTCAGCAGCGTCGTTGCTGCTGAATCGCCGCTGCCAAAAATAGGGGGAAAGGGGAGACGGAAGCGAGAGAGGAGGGGAAGGGGAAGGGGGAGGAGGAGGGAGAGGCGGCGCGACACAGCGGCGACACCGCTGCTGCGTCGCGCAGCAGATCGGGGGGAGGGGATTAATGGAGCAGACGGGATGGAGGGGGAGGAGAGAAGGGAGAAAGGAGGGAGAAGGGGTGGATCCGGCCGGAGGCGACGGCGGGGGGGCGGGGGGGGGGAGAGAGAGATGGAGTAGATATGAAATGGAAATGGATTAGGGTTTGGATATTATATTATATTTAAAATGAAGTTGGTGGGGGTAGGTAGTGGGGTGGGTATATAGATTAATTTAATTTAAAATATTATTATTAATATTAATTGTGAAATAAAAACCTGATTTTTGATTAAATAAAATAAAAACCTGATTTTTTAAAAGTCAAAACTAAACACCTGGTTTAGTTTAATTTTCCCTTCTAGATAATTACTACATAATATTGTAGAAATGCAAATAATTAAATGAGAGAGATGACAATGCTTTTAGATAAAAGATTAAAAGCGTATTTTTTTTCATTTCAACATTTTTATGACATAGCATAATGATAAGTGGACGTGATGACAGTATTTACATGCAATATCCATTGCACTGCGGCTACCAATTAAGAAATCTTGAGCAATTTGGGAGACGACAAGTGACGTAGTGAAAAATTCAAAATTCAGCTGTCCAATTAAAGTTTGTGACTCGATTAATATTTTTTGAAAGTTTAATATCCTCATATGAAATTAATTCCATTTAAAGGGGAGAATTAGTGATGGCGGGGAACTTTTCACATTGTGTGGTTACGGTCCCTAACCCTCAAAAATGAGATTCTAGGTTCTCAACTTATTAAAATTTTTAAATTTAGATTTTCTACGATGAAAACATTGAATGTGAACATTAAAATTTCATGTGATTTGAAGTTTGGGGGGAAAATCCGTCAAACTACATAAAATTATGTTGTTGCTTTAAGTCACGTGAAAGTTGCATTAAATTTCAAAGTTCACATTTTACAATTTTTTGGCGTGTGGAGATCCAAAATCATCGATTTAAGTAGGATGGGGATCTAGAAATTTTATTTTTTTTTATCAAAATTTAATATTCACTCTTAACCCCCTCCCTTTTGAGCATATTGTGCTCTGCTTGACTTTTTCTTCAAAAGTCCAAACCATCAATTAATTTTCTTTTCTTCTCCATTTACTTGGGATTTTACCATTTCTACAAAAATTTAACTTTTTCCCCAATGCTCAAGTCGCCGGCAATGATGCAATTATATGGCATTTTTAAAGTATAAAGATAAAGATGCATAGACAATGATTGTAATAATGCGTTTGAAATTTTTTTGCCCTCAAACTAAAAACGTGTCTGGCTTAAAAATTTTCACTTTAGAAGATTGGAGATGCATAACCCTACAATGATTTCGGTTGGGAAATATTCCAAACAAAATAAAAACTTGAGTTTTAAGCTTAGCTAAGTGTGTAGTGCAGGTAAGTTGATGGAAATCACCACAATTGATTGAATGATGTGGTGTTAGATCACGATCTTCATGCGGATCACAAGAAAGTGGATCGCATGAGCATTGAATAAGTGACATGATGACAGTCAACATCATGAATTAAGATATGAAATCGAATTATTCCAAATATCCGTAAGTTGAATAGTATTTTTTTTTTTTTTTTTTTTTAATTCTTAAACCAAAAAGGCAAGCCACAAAATTTGTTAAAATGTCTCATCTACATATATAGCATTTGGTACCAAAACATATTTAATAATACACACCCCCAAGTAGAGTATCTTTGGCCAAGTCCACAACTCATGACCAGACCCACTTTTCTATGAATTTGAAAAGTTAAGATATGAGTTGAATCTAACTTTTTATCATCGATTAGAATTATTTACATGTGAAAAAAAATGAGTTAGATTATTAATCAAAAAAAGAAAGGACAAGTCTTATTTGACAATAAAGTAAGAATTTTATTATTATTAAAAGCCAGATGTACTTTTGCAAGCACTAATTATATCCACCAAATCCTATATACGGTACTTGACGCACCCTTGATGATATTTTTGATGCTTAACAGAATTAGAAAGCAATAATATAACAAATTTACATGGAAAATCAAAATTTCTGATGGAAGTATTTTTGGGATGAAGAAATATAGACAGGTGATTAAAAGTGCATATTTCTGAGAACTTACAAAAGGCAGATAGCAAAAGGACGACACGTAACGACCCAATTTGAGAGGAAGGGTCCTCTACTTTTAGTTGGAATGAACAGTACAATAGTGATGGATATGGCATAGCTCACATCTTTGTACTTGGCATTGTCTTCACTCACTTATCTATCTAGTCACTATTTGAATTTGGTTTAGAAAATAAAAATAAATCTAGTTATGAATATAAATAGACTAAACTGTACTACTCGTCCAGTAGATCATCGTGATATGTTTGAAATCTCAAAATCAATTTCGGATGAATGAGAAATCGTGGTCCAAAAATGAATAGAAAAGAGGAAATACGGGCTGGAAAAATGGGTATGGCTAACTCCATAGCTCGCCTATCACTCGAGCGATGAGACTATTGCTCTAGCAACAGGCGAGCGAGAGAAGTTATGATGAAAGGTGTCACTGTCGCTCGAGTGAGATGCCAACGACAGAAAATGTTGCAACATTTGGCAAATGTTGCTAAGCTTGGGACGTGACACTTCACTCTTAACATTTTCTCCTCTTTATGTAAGAACTTGTCCATTATGCATCCCATATTATTTTTGCATTAATCATTACATCAAAATTCTTGCAAAATACTCTCAAAATTCATTCCAAAACCATTTTCTTGCAGAGAGAAAAATATAGTTACAAGTTCGTTGTTGCTTGTGGTTTGAAGTACTTCTATCACATATTGTGTCTGAGAGACAAGTGTCATAGTCCGTTAGCACCATTGCGAGGCAATATTGTCTTACTCTACAAGCATAATTAAAAAAACACAATTAACAAACATAAATAAACTAAAAATTATTCAACTAAAAAGATTTAATAATAAGGCTCAAATGTTGGGTTAAGTTACAAAAAATAAATTTGGTTGGATTAATTTGTTTTAAAAAATTAAAATAATTTAATCGATTCAATATAAAAAAAAAATTATTTAGATTCGAGTCTTATTCGATTTTTTGGTTCTTGGTTTAGAATCGAGAACCAACCCAAACTCATCGGTTCTCAATTCGGGTACCCGTTTGGGTATTTAACTTATGAAGAACCGTTCGGTTCGGTTCGGGACTTTTGTCTAGCCCTAGGCAAAGGAGTATACAAACCATGAGGTAAAATCTTAGACTTAGCCTTTTTACAAGTTATACATTTCCCACAAACTCGTTCTACATCACTTCTCATTTTAGGCCAATAAAAATGTTCCCCTAACATGTCTAAAGTCTTTTGTACCCCAAAATGACTCATTAAGCCCTCACCGTGTGCTTCCCTTACCAACAATTCACACATAGAACAATTTGAAATACACAACTTATTTTTTCTAAACAAATACCCCTCATGCTTATAAAATTTATCGATAGCCCCGTTATTACATGATTCATAAATGTCAGAGAAATCAAGATCACTTACATACATGCTTTTAATATGTTCAAAGTCAAGCAATCGTGCACTTAAAGAATTTAGAAGCATATACATTCGAGACAACGCATCCGCAACCACATTTTCATTACCTTGTTTGTATCGGATGACGTAGGGAAATGACTCTATAAATTTCATCCACCTTGCGTGCTTTTTGTTCAACTTACCTTGACCCTGCAAGTGCTTCAACAACTCGTGATCGGTGTGTATCACAAACTCCTTAGGCCACAAGTAGTGTTGCCAAGTCTTAATGCCCGAACAAGTGAGTACAACTCTTTGTCATATGTAGGATAGTTCAAAGCAGCCCTACTCAGCTTTTCAATGAAATAAACTATAGGCCACGATCCTAAATCAAAACTGCTTAAATACCTATTCCAGATGCATCATACTCAATCTCAAACGTTTTGTCGAAGTTAGGTAATACCAAAATAGGCGTATTACACAATCTATCCTTAATAGTATTAAATGCATGCTCTTGTGCATCACCCCAATGAAAACCTACTATCTTCTTAACAATTTCGGTAAGTGGCTGGTAATTGTGCTAAAATCCTTTACAAACCACCTATAAAAACTAGCCAATTCATGGAAACTCCTAACTTCATTTATGCTCTTAGGTGTTGGCTAATCTTTAATAATAGCTTTAATTTTCTCATCATCCACTTCTACCCTATAGCACCAACCACAAATCCTAAAAAGACAACATTTTCCATGCAAAATGTACAATTCTTAAAATTAGCACACAGTTGTTCTTTCCTTAGCGCTACAAGCACACAATTTAAATGTTCCAAATGCTCATCTAGGGTTTTGCTATAGATTAAGATGTCATCAAAACAAACTACAACAAATTTACCTATGAAAGCACGCAAAACATGATTCATCAATCGCATAAAAGTGCTCAGTGCATTAGTGAGACCAAATGGCATAACCAACCACTCATACAATCCATATTTAGTTTTAAATACTATTTTCCACTCATCACCCTCCCGCATACGAATTTGATGGTACTCACTCTTAAGATCAATCTTACTAAAAATACAAGCACCATGCAATTTATCTAACATATCATCTAACCTTGGTATAGTGTGATGATACTTTGCCGCTATGTTGTTGATAGCCATGTAGTCCACACACATCCTCCACGTTCCGTCATTCTTTGGCAACAATAGGACAGGTACAGCACATAGGCTTTTGCTCTCTCTTACATAACATTTGCTCATCAACTCTTTCACTTGCTTTTGAAGCTCCTTTGTCTCCTCGGGATTGTTTCGGTAGGTTGGTCGGTTTGGGATGGGTGTGTGAGATTCCTCAAAGTTGAAGAGTGATTCCTTGTATACCAACAACAACATTTGTCTTTTACCAACTATGGCCTTTTCAATTCACTCCCCATTGCAAAGAAGTTCGCTTTCGATTTTTCTCTCCTCTCAACTAGCTCTTTTTCTCTCCTCTCATGTGGCATCTCTCTCCTTTTTCCACTCCCGATCACCTCACCATTTTCTCTCTTACTCACTAGTTCACTATTTTCCCTCCTCTCTTTTGTGACCTCTCTCTCTTTCTTATCCACGCTTTGCCACCTCACCATTTCTTTCTTACTCGCTAGCTCACTGTTTTCTCTCCTCTTTCCAGACTCTCTTACTCTTCTCTTGACCTCATTTCTCAATTTAGTTTGTTCTTCATAAACTTGTGCCAGTGTTAATGGTGTTAATGGCACAAGAATAATAGACCTTCCTTCCTTGACAAAGTTATACCGATTCATATACCCATCATGAGTAACTTTTCTATCATACTGCCATGGTATTCCTAACAAAATATGGCCTGCATGTATATGCACAACTTCCCATACAACCTTGTCACTATAACTCCCAATCGAGAAATCAATCATCACTCGTTTATTCACCCCAACTTTTCCACTTTCATTTAACCACTGTCATTTATATAACCTATGGTGTTTAAATAATACTAATCCCAATTTCTCAACTAAGGTCGTGCTAGCTACATTTGTGCAACTCCCACCATCAATGATTAAACTACATACCTTATCGTGGACGTAGCACTGGGTGTGGAATATGTTTTCCTACTGTTGCTCCGTACCATCCGCCTTGACTTGAGTGTTAAAAGCTCTCGTTGTGACCAACAGTTTCTCAACAGTAAATTCCATTTTCTCATCTTTATCAACATCTTCCAATGTCAGCACGTCCTAATGTTCTTCTTCATTCTCACTCACTACATCTTCGTTATCCCGTAAAATCATTACTATTTTGTTAGGACACTGAGAAGCACCCGTTCCCAAACACCGGAAACATTTTATGTCCCTGCTCCTTGGTTGCTGTGAATCCATCTTAGGTACGATTTTCCTAGCACCTTCTTCTTTTCCCCTCTACATCTCATTCCCTCTTTTATCTACTCTTCATTCACCTTATTACCTTTCCACCTTAACTTCAAATTTGGGTTAGAAGATGAAGCATCGCAGTCTCCTTCCTCTTCATCTGCCTTTCCACATTCATGGCTACATGCAACATATCTTCCAACTCCACATAAGGCTGTAACTCCACCACATCAGCGATCTCTTTATTCAAACCATTCAAGAACCTAGCCATAGTAGCTTCTCGATCTTCCTCTACATTTGCCATAATCATCAAAATCTACATCTCCTTATGATAGTCTTCTACACTCTTCGACCCTTGATACAAACTCTGCAGTTTTTAGTGGAGTTCCCTATAGTAATGACTAGGTACAAACTGTTTTCTCATCACCACCTTCAATTCATCCCAAGTATTGATAGGCCTATCCCGATTCCGACGTAGTGAAGTAACCACTTGATCCCACCAAGTGATGGCGTAATCAAATTTTCACCTTTTTATCCTCTAAATAGTTATGGCAGTAAAAAATCAGCCCCATATTTTCTCCCATTCTAAATATACCTCGAGATCACCCATACCATTAAATTGTGGAATCCTCATCTTTACATTATCCAAATTACCATCAACTTCACCTCCATTATTATTCTACCATGTCATTCAAACCTATACCATCTATGCCTCATTTGTCCCATCTCATTTCCTTCAAACTCATCTTCACCTCTATTCACTACCGATCTCATTTTCATCCATCCTAGGAACTCGTCTACCCATCCTCCTATCGTGAGGTATATCCTCCGACTGTCCCCTACTAAGATATATCATCGAATTATTCAATTTTTTCATCATCTCACCCATATCCATCAATAATCGCTCAAACTGATCCATCCTATCATGCTGCACATTGGTCTGATTACCATTTTGACTGGAATTTGAGCCTTCCATATTGGACATTCTCTCAATTTCCGCCTCACCAAGTTCACTCGGAATCACTCAATTGGCTTTTACCCTATAATAATCTCACCCTCTGCATTTTACCACTCAATGCTTTCACCAAGTGCTTTCAAAGACAACAATGAACTTACCAAATCAAAATTGTGACTCCAAAACCGAATGTGATGATGAATGTGACTCAAGAGGATTATAGAAATTTAGAATGAAGAATTTGACTAACCCAATGAAAATTTCAAATATGAGTTTTGACACAACTTGAATGACAAGATCTAACTGGTGATCCAAAAATTATAGGAATGTTGGTAGTAAATCAAACAAAACTTAATTTTTTTCTCTGTACGGATAAACAGTATCGTACATGAACAATAGTTTTTTTATTTCACGATGAACATTAACTTCTTCTTTTTTAACACAAGATTATACTACCAACAAGGTAATTACGGATCTAGGAACTGAAAATGAAGAACGACTCAAGAACACGAAGAAACTAAGGAAAACGAAATTGGATGACTCAACAAGAAAAATTAAGGATATAATCGGATTAAATTGGAGCCAACGCTCTGATACCAACTGATGTGAACCCCGTAGCAACGGTGACTACGAAACCCACAACGAGATTGATGGATACTTTTTACTTTATAAAGAAGTTCTAATAAACATTGCAAAATGAAAATAATATTATTCTAAATTTGATTGTAAATTAGATTTTTGGCAAGTTAAGATGAAAGAAGATAGTATACAATATACTGCATTTAGTATACATCAAGGTAAATATGAATGGTTAGTAATGTCTTTTGGACTAAAAAATATACCACAAATATATCAAAGAAAAATAGATAATATATTTAAAAAATTTAATGAATTTCTAATTGTGTTGATGATATATTAATATGTTCTAATACTAAAAAAGAACATAGAAACTATTTGATGCAATTCATAAATGAATTTAAAAAGGAAGGAATTGTCCTTTCAAAAAATAAAGTTATAATAGAAAAATAAGAAATTAATTTTCTTGGATTATCAATAAATAAAAAAGGAGTAAAATTGCAAACTCATATATCCAAAAAGATAGAAAGTTTTCTAAATAAATTAGAATCAAAAGAACAAATACAAAAGTTCTTAGGATGTTTAAACTATGCAGAATGATTTATTGAAAATCTTTCAAAAAAGAGATATAAAATACAAGTTATACTTAAAATATATATATTAAAGGATGGAGTGAATAACATACAGAAATAGTTAAATTAAAGAAGAATATAAAAATCTACCAAAATTAAGATTGTTTGATGAAAAAGACAATTTGGTTGTTAATACTGATGCTTCTGATAAGTATCGGACATCCATATTAAAAACATATTTAAATGAGATTTGCAGATATTCAAGTAGAACTTTTAACCAAACAGAAATAAATTATACAACTCATGAAAAAGAATTGTTAGCAATTATTAGAGGAATAAAAAAGTTCTCATTATTCCTATTATCTAAAAAGTTTACTATTGAAACTGACAATTCTAATGTTACGGGATTAGTTAAGAATAAACTTCCAATGGAACCTCAATATAGAAGATTGCACAAATGGCAAGCATATTTGTCATTTTATAATTTTGATATTATCCGTATTAAAGGTATTAACAATGATCTTGCTGATTTCTTAAGCAGGAATATTGAATTTGAAAATTGATGATATCAAAAATACATTGATAGACGTCAAATGACGAATGGAATTACTCATAGAGGAATCTGAAGATATCAAAGAAGGAATTGAAGAAATGGTGGAATTACTTCAGCAAAACGAAAAATTGTTGAAAGAAATCTATATTTCTCATTCTAAATATACCAATGAATTGAGTGACAGAATTGATGATATTGCTTCACAATTCGAGTCATTAAATATCAAAAATACAAACAGGGACACAGCAAGGAAGAACAGTGGACCCAGTAAAATCAAAAGAGATGCTTTAAGTCCCCGAAAGGTGACTATAAAAAATAATGATGAACATACAAAGATTATTAGGATAAGAGCGGATGAAGAAGATGACACTCCTTTATCAAAAAAGGAAAAAGAATATAGATAATTTGCCAAAATAGTTTATGAATTGGAAGGAAATGATTCATATTTCATATCTTCTGGAGATCATATTTACCCAAGATTAATTATTACCAATGATGCAGACCCTTTATGGTCAAATCGGCAGCAGACTTTGGATTCTTAGATCTTATATATCCTGAAAGATATCTCAAGAAAATTGAGAAATTTGATGACATATTCAAATCCGAAATATCCAGATTTACTTAAGGAAGCTTGGTATATATCAAATTTTATTCAATCAGTTCCGAAATTAATGGAAGGGTATTTTACCCTACTGAACATATAATCACAGTTGGACATGTTGGAAGAAATTTTCAAATAGAAGTCGACAGAAATAAAAAGACATTGCCAAATATCAATAAATCATGGATAAAATCCCGAAGAGTTCTAGGGATGAAGGTTCTTTACAACATTGCAAAAAATTTATATGAGAAAAAATTTATATGTCTGTGCCAATATGAAGGATGGACACTTTGACAAACAATGGAAAAGAAAAATATGAAATTTTAAAAAAATATATCCAAAAATTTGATATCCATCATATTAATGGAAGTCCATCAACTATACAGGAATCGTGTCAATTAAGAGAATGCTCCACGTGCTACCCAAATGAAAAGAAGACAAAGATATAAAGGAAGAAAAAGAAAGAAAAGATGTCTCACCACTATCAAAAAGATGTCAACCATTATTGAAGAATCTTGCCAACTTCATATGAAGACAATAGAGGAAAAGAAGATGTGAAAGAAAGGTGGACAGCTGGAAGCAATAATAGAACTACAATTATTATTATTTTTTTAGTTGAAGGAGGGCGGTACCTCCGAGATTTTATTGATATGTCATCACTTGTGGTAGAGGAACACCGTGGTTACATGAAAATACGAAAAGCAATAGAAAATGAAGTATTACTTCCTTTACAATTAAAACGATCGACTAAGAAAAAAATAGTAAACAAGGAAGTACTACTTTCCTTACAATAAGAACTAATGTAACAAAAAAGATATAGAATAAATATTGAAATTTAAAATGAAATTCAGACTCTAATACTGGGCAATCCATGTCTATCAACTTATACAAGAGCCTTAATATGATGTGGCAAGTCAGTGGTCCATATACATGATATCGTCGGTGTTCCCAACCCTCAGCAGTAAGAGCATCTGCTACCTGATTTCCTTCTCTGTAAATGTGGGAGACTGTATCTCTGTCGAAGGAAATGATGTTTGTGATACGTCTGAGTATGCCCTGGATAGCCCATAGTCCACCTCCTCTAGTGATGCAGTGAATAGCCACAGTAGAATCAGACTCAATCCAAATCGTCAAATAACCCAGTCCTTAAGCTAGTAAAATTCCATCAAAAATAGCTCGGAGCTCTGCCTCTAATATTATGCATGGTCCATAAGCAACAGAGAAAGCCCTAATACAGTGTCCTACGTGATCTCTAATGATCATCCGCCACTCGCATAACCATCATTGACGCATCCATCAGTATTGATTTTGACAAATTCGACTGATGGGGTGCGCCACCAAACCAGAATAGGGGGGAAGGGGAAGGGAGGTTCATAAAAATACCAAATATGGGTGTAAGAGTAAAGTCTCCTCGCCAATGCACTGCCCGAAAAAGGCCTCTCGTAAGAAGAAAATATATCATGCGATAGACCCTCCAAATGATACGTCTAGCTACCATAAGAATCTCTCTATGTTTCCCATCATTTCTCGCGATCCATAGATACCAAAATATCAGTAGAGGAATAATAATGTGAATGTGTCCACAGCCAACGTATTGTCTAGAATACCTCCATCTCTGAAATCTCTATCTGACTCCCTCTTCTGAACACTTAGGTGATGTTCTCTTTGTTGTTTTGGGGCCGTTTTCTGTTTTCTATTTTTCAAAACAATGAAAACGTGTTCTCTTTCCCGTTTTCGAAAACGATTTTTTGAAAACAAAAAAAAAAAAATTTGCCTGAAAACTCAAAACGTCAAAATTGACGTTTTGAGTGTTTTCAGGCAAAACACGGTAAAATTTTAAAAACACGGGAAACGTCCCTCTTTCTCATTAGAAGGCCAAAAGAAGCCAGAGCCAGAAGAACCGCAACCACCACCTTCTTTCTCAACAATCGACCACAACCCACCACTGAGACCACCGGATCCCGCTACCATTCGAACCTCCTCACCTCCATCTTCAACCTTTTGTCATCACCTAGCCACGGAGTTGCTGAAAACAGCCCCAATCACCACCCAAAAACCGCGCTACCAGTTACGATTTTCGCAATATTTCCACCGCCGTCTCGATCGTGGACCACCACGACTACAGCCCTCTCAATCAAGCGCATCCAGTGCCACCATGGGTCACCTGCAATTTTGTCCAGAATCGAGTTAGCTTGCAGGAGATTGAAGAAGAAGCTGGCGTTCTTCGAGAAATGCAAGCCGAGGTGGAGAAAGAGATGGGTGCTGCTCAAGGTATTACATTTATGAAATTGATGTTTTATAGGTCTATGTTAATTCTTGGCTTTTATGCGGTGTAATTGGATGTGTCAAGCCCAAACTGATTGATTCAGTTTCATTAGTTTTTGTTTCACTGAAAGAATTGGCTCTGTTTGGTTTCTCAATTGGCTCTGTAGTTCATAGATATTCAAAGTGAGGATTGTTGCAATCATATTTTAGTCTGCTGTGTAATGGTAAAATTTTCTTCTGGTCATCAAGTCCATTTTGCGCTATTTTTGTTAATTTTGTTGCTTAAGCAGGTAAATATGGAGATTATGATTTCATTCTTGAGAAAATCCAGAGATTTATACCATTTTTTCCTGTCTGAAGTTGGTTTTTGTATTTTGAAGTAAACACCATCCTCTGTTTATGCTAAGAAAAATACTAGTAATCAATCTTCTCTAGCAAATATATATTTATTGTTGCAGACTTGCAGTTATATCATTCAGAACCCTTTCTACTGTTAACATTGTTTATTGGAAGTTGATCACTTGGAGCTGTAGGTCTCCATAAATATTGAAATGCAAGAGAACTGTAGTTGGGTCTTATAGATGTAAATTAAAGAAAGTATAGTTCTCATAAGTTGCTTATCCATTGATAATATGTTTGCTAGTGCATTTATGTATGTATGGGTCTGAGAAGTAGTTAACAATGTCTCTTTTGCCCTGTTCTTGGGTGCAAACCTTATATTGCTTGTGCATCTCATTTCCACCTAAGAATGGAAGGATTTGTTTTTAGTTAATGACTGAGGTCTTTCCTGTTTACCTGGTATACAGCGGTAAGGGCTATGGAGGTTTTAAACTTCACTCCTCTCAATAACAAGTCAATTAGAATCATGTATTCTCATCGGGATCCTAGTGTCCGTAAAAGTGGAACAGGAAATATCTTTATAAAGGTAAGCATTGTGCTGACGTTTCACTTATTTTGATCTTTTTCTTTTCTTCGTTTAAGCATTTTGATGTTAGTCTGGCACTCTGCTCCATCAGAAGTTTACTGCACTGTTATTATATTGCGTCTGTTAATGTGCATTATGTGTCCCCTTATTTTGGTGACGTTTGACTCGTGTTTATTTTATGCTCTATACAGAGAGAATGACGTTGCATATCAAATTCCCTCCAGTATTCGGCTTTACATTTCTTTGTCAATTATAGCATTTGTATTTATTGCCTTGAAAACTTACAAAATTTACCATTTAGGAAGATATGGAGAATTGATGTTATTTTGTTTTTGCTCCACATGGATCTACTAAGGATCTGCAGAATGGATTGTTCACTTGGGATTGGCATTTTGTTTACTGGCTTTTCATTTCTATGTTATTTTTTGTTGTAGTAATGTGTTTACTGAACTATGTAGAATTTGGACAAATCAATTGATAACAAAGCATTACATGACACATTTTCAAGCTTTGGGAACATTCTTTCTTGCAAGATAGCAACAGATCCTAATGGCCAATCAAAAGGCTATGGGTTTGTGCAATTTGACAATGCAGAATCTGCACAAAATGCAATAGACAAGCTAAATGGCATGCTTATTAATGATAAGCAAGTGTATGTGGGACATTTCCTTCGTAAGCAAGAGAGAGAAAATTTAGAATGTCTTTCTTATAGTAGTAATTGTACCCCTTTTCTAACGTGGCTTCTTTTCTACTTGATTTTGTCATGATCTAATTACGATTATCATAATTTACTAGTTTTTTATTGACTTGATTGTGGATTGTAAGCAAAGATTGGATTAGATTTCAAATTCTTGGTTCTATCTATGTAGGTTTTGCTAATGCAATGTTATTTGAATGTCAACTTTAGTTATGATGTTTGTTACATTAAAAGGGGATCGACCCCGTCCTTGGCCTTGAGTTGTAGCAACATAGTACTTTAATTAATCAATTGGCATAGAAAGGGACTTGACTTGTATATTTGTTGATGCTTAGTTTTGCCGGAATTCTACTTGGCTAGGTGGTTGTTGGCCTTAGTTTTAAATCTCTTCGTTTGTTTATAGCAGTGTTTGATGGGCAGTACTGGCTTCAATAAAATGATATGACTATACAAAAGCATGTGTGTCTCCTTATATAGGAGGGCATGCGACTTAATGCCTCCCCTCCATGTGCACCTGAGACCAACCAAAAGCGAAAGGTGTCAATTTGGATGGCAGTACATGGTTGAAGCTTGTGCCTTTTAATTGCTTGATTTCATTATTTGCTTGCTTGTAATATGCTTCAATTAGGAGGTTTCCAACTTTTATTTTGGCTTGTGCTCTGCATAACGGGTGATAAAAACACAATTTTGACTCTTTGAGGACTTGTATCATCCAGTTCTTGTTTGAGTAAAAGTTGAAAGCTTAGAAATAGTCTTTCGATCTAAATTTGTGTACAACTATTCCCGATATCTCCAAGCTTACAAAATAAACATTACAATCAATCTAAACTTGTTATCAGATTTTAAGCGAGTAATAAGGGTTGTTTGTTCATTTGGCACAGAGATAATTTGACTCATAAGTCAAGATGAACGCATAAATCAAATGGAACAAGTTATGGATCAAATTGCTACACACGTGGAATGACAACTCAAGACGTCGTACATGACTCCGTGGATTTATTTTGTATGTTGTTCAGTATCTGCTTATTTTGTCATGACACGTAAACTTCTAATCGCATCGATTGAACTGTTTCATCAAATGCAATTTAGGTTGTATTTTTAATATGTGGAAAAAAACATTTGACGTTTCACCAATTTTAAAATTTATATGTTATTTAATACTATATTAACATTAAACCATTAAAACTTATTGAATAATCAGATTTTTTTTTTGAATAAAATATTATTAAAAAAATTCTCAAAATTTTAAAGTAAACGCGTTTTCCATTTTCATGTTTTTGGAAACAGTTTTTCAGAATGGCAAAAAGAACGCATTTTCAAAAATTTCAAAACAAACATTCAAAACACAAAACACAAAACGAAATCAAAACTCAAAACACAAAACTGAAACACGAAGAGAACGGCCCCTTAGGTATTTGAAAAATGTCCTCAAAGTGCTTCCATACCTGATTGGAGATGCTGTTGTGATTGAAAATATGAGTGATTGTCTCAATGTCGGAACAACACTGGCATTGAAAAGCCAACTAATATCCAATCCTCCTCTGAATAACCACATCTACTGGAATGAGGCCCTGCCAAAGTCTCCAGTAGAAAAATGAGATATTGACAGGTAAAATGGAGCTCCATAGTGACCGGTACGAGTCCTGATGTTGGCATCCCGAGCGTATGAGATGCCAAGGCAACTTGGTAACGAATCTTCCATCCGATGTATTCCATCAAAAAATACAATTAGGGGCATCGGCATGAAGAGGTATATCCCCTATTAATAGAACTACAATTATGTAGTAACTATATTGTTGTAATAATAGAACTCCATTAGTGGAGTATGAGATAAGGAATGATGTAAGAGACCAATAATCGAGCATCGTGTAGTTATATAAATAGAAGCCTTTGGACTAAGATAGAAAATGAATGAGTTAGAAAAACACTTGAGCTCTCATACTATAAGAAAGCCAAAACATTTCTGTCTTTTGATATAATCCTTGTACAAATTTCAGAATATCAATAATATTCCATTTATTTCATAGAAAAATATGAGTTTCTAATTTCCATTCCCATAGATTCTTGATAGATTTGAGAAGAATCTTCTTTCTTATTTTAACAAACAAGATATTTTTTCTTTAATCCAAGTCTAGGGATTTATACTTGGAAACGATATAGTGAAGGCAAGAAGCTGAAATAGCAAAGATCTCGATAAAGCAAGACGCCGTTGGAGGGAGTAGTTTGCATATTCAGAGCCTGAAAGTCACTCGATTCTAAGAATAAAGATCCAGATCAAAATTAAGGTAGAACTACTATTTCTTATTAAATTTTGAGAGAATCCCTTTAAGATTTTATAGAATCGCAAGGATAATAAATATTTATAATTATTCATGATATTTTAATTGTTGTTTACCATAATATTTATATCATTATTTTATAATACTATGACAATTTTCATGGTAATAATATTCAATCATGTCAGGATATACAGTTAAATGATTAGATGAGTTGTTAGAAATAATATTAGAAAAAATAGAAAGTGTTAGATCCCAACTAGAAAATATAGATAAAATGTCTAAAAAATATGATAAACTCAAAAAATATGAACAAAAAATAGTAGACCATGCTAATTCATTAGATCAAATGATGGATTTATATATTAAAATTCAGAATATAAGAAATACAGAACAAATCCAAAATTTACTTTAAAATAAAATGACATGTCTTGGAATAAAGAAACTCATTTTATTAAAAGTAAAATAGACTTTTCCACAAAAAAATTTAAATAGACTAAGTCAACAGGTTAATTTGAAAAAGAGCAATATTATTCATCCCCAATAAAATTATAAACACAATCTAAGTAACGTTAAATAATAGATTAAATGAAATTTAAACGATAAATTAAATGAAACGTGAATGAAATGTGAAATTAACGTATCATTTGGAAAATCTCCCTCGTGCAAGACGCTTGACTTTTCCCTAAAGACTTCACTTCCCTTTTCCTTCCATTTTCTCACCTCTTTTTGTAATCCCTCGCTCAACATGACAACAGAATCCATATCTACACCAATTCCCAGTTCAACTTCACTCAACACCGATCATTCGACCAACAAACGCGAAAATGAATTCAACGATTCCAATTCTATATCCAAAAAATCAAAATCCGAGAACGAATTGAAGACCTGTAGTACCAACGGTGAAGCATCCAGTACAAATGGTTCGATAATTGAGAAAACGTTTTTCGCAATTGAAGCGGACGCGGCTGAAGATAAGGGCTCGCGTCACACCATGGAGGACGCTTGGGTTGTGCTCCACGATGCCAGCTTGGATTTCCCCGGAAATTTGAGGTAAAATATCTATCCTTCTCCCTTTTCCATCATTATCACTATTTGTATTGATTATTATTGTAGGAAATGAAAATAGAATCATAGAATTGCTGTTCTTGAAATTAGCTTTAAGATGAGTCATGCAGTACTTCACATGTATTTTATCCTCGATCAACTTTGAGAATTACTAAATTATCGGCTATTTTTGTTTGTGCATGTGTATTCTAATTTTTAAAATCTTTACACCCTCGACTTGTAGGTATATGCTATTTCCTGTTTACATTCATTTTGTGTCTTTGCGTTTCTTTAGATATTTGACATATTTATTGAGGTTTTATTTATTTTTCTCTTTTTTCCCATCACTGTTTCTAATTTTTGGGTCCCGCCATTTCTTATTGTATTTATTGATTATAACTGTAAAATGTATATAGAACTACTTTTATTCTTGTAGTAGTGTGAGATGAGTTAGGAAGTGAAGTTCTTCACATTTATTTGATCGCCACTTGACTTTTGGAATTACTTATTTATCAGCTTTATTTGGTTTTTGTGCATGTGTGATATTTTAATTTTTTATGCTCTCACTTTTAGGTATGTGGTATGTTTCGATTTCTTTCTTGATTTCTCCGTCTGTGAGTTTCTTAAGATATTGAAATATTCATGGCTTCTAATTGCATGTGTATGCTTTTGTTTTTTCAAATTTTGATTTGTTTCTGGATTTTTAGATGTGCACATTTTGCAATATATGATGGTCATGGAGGTCGGTTAGCTGCAGAGTACGCTCAGAAGCATCTTCATGTTAATGTTCTTTCAGCGGGCTTATCACGTGAGTTGGTCTGTTTGTCTGAGCATTTAGTTGTTGTGATTATTGCTCGAATTTTTATTCTAGAAAACTGCTGTATTTTATGTTTCATTTTGTAACTGCCCTTTTAACGGTTTGGCATTTGATGAAAATTTTCAGTTGGATGTCAAGTCTTCGAAGAAGGCTATACTTGAAGGTGTGCCCTTATTCTAATTTGTATATATGATCTAGGTTCAAGGCCTTATGATTAGTTTGAGCACTCAAAGTAACATTTTCCGTGATAAGAAGTAATTATTTGAATTCCTGTCTTTCTTTACAGGATTTCGAAAAACTGACAAGGTTCTCCTCGAAGAAAGTGCTGCAGGTATTGTTCATATTCCTTTTAGAAATTTCCTTCTGATGGTTTTCTAGCTATAGAAACTATGATGTCTGAAGACTTCCAAGTTCGATGCGATCTAGATTGAAGTATTGAACCGCTTTCTATATGAAAACATTACTGGAAATTTTCTACTTTATTTTGAAATGTTAAGAAGTGAAAAATGTTATTGAACCATGATGGTCTTATGTGGTACCATAATTGTATTATCTTAAGACCTTTTCTTTAATTCATTGTGGCTTTTGTGTTGCTCTCTAGAGTAAAAGTTAAACAACCGATGCTTGACGCATTTGGTATGGAGTGGAAGGGCCCTAATAGGCTAATAATTATTCAGAATAAGAACTGCTCTGAGTATTAAATGATCTAAGAAATTACCTTTTTGAGACTATAGTTAGGTTACAGCTCTTAGTTGTATTTTCTTCTTCTATTATTAGAGTCTCTCCACACTGTCTGTATATTTTCAGGACCATACTCTTCATGATCATTTATGTTTCAATATCTTATTAAATAAGTACTTCCAGTTTTCGAAGTTTGTATTTCCTTCTACTGGTTTTGATCCCCTGATTTTTTATTTATTTTTTAATTATTATTGTCTATTTTTGACTTCTTATATGGATAACTCTTTGTCAAATGCCACAAACTTGTTAACTTTGTACATTTGTCATAGGGGGATGGCAAGATGGTGCTACAGCTGTATGTGTCTGGGTGTTAGGACAAAAAGTAAGTTCTATCATTTACTATGCATGAAACAAATTTATATTGTTCTCTGCTCACCTATGACATATATAATCAAATTCAGTTAAAAGTTTCCTAATATGCAATCACTCGGGCTCTAATATTTCGATCTGTTGACATTCATATATCCATTCATCAAGTAGGATCATTTATAGATTTGATATCTGGATTTTAACTCTAATCAATACATTCAGGAAGGAAAGAGAGGGAAATTGAACAGGGAATTCAAAAGAATATTTAATTATTTTAAGAGGGGGAATATTGTGGATAAGTAATAGAAAGACTGCTTATTCTGACCTTTGATTGACTCAAAAGTCCGCTTTCAAAGAGAGTAATAACATCAATTACGGGACTCAAATAAGTGACGTGTGACATTAATTGGAGACGGTGTTACTGTTATTTGGGTACGGTAAATAGAAAAGGAGATTGCTCATCTTGCACTTGGTTTTCGTTGCTTCTTTGTTTCCAATTACGGATACACCATTTGTAGTGTCCTGACCATGTTGATTAGGTATATTGTCACGAACTCAATACTTGTCAGTAATCATGTTCAAAGTCAGCTCCTCTGTTGGCTTGTGAGACCATATATGTAAGCCCCAAAATTTCTCATTATGGAGTATATCGGTGACCAAGTGAGATACCCATCATTTCTCATTTTGAATTCCCGAAGGATTTCACATTTCATTAGGTCAAACCCGAAGGTCCACTGGTAATTAATGTATAAATTATTGAACATAAAACTATACGAAAACATCAACTTGCACAAAGGTAATGTACTTGCACAAAAGTGCCTTGATTGATCAAACGAGCTTTTGATAAAAAAAATATATACTTGGAGTTTACAGCTACCTTATATGAAAGCTGTCGTATAAAATTCTTTGGTAGTGAATTGCGGGACAATTGCACAATATTTATAATTGAAATTTTCAATTGAGTTTGTATGCAACTCTATTTAAAACGATGTATATAAGGAATTTGGATAAGAATTAAATTTCAAATTATAGAATTATGATTATTTTTAAACTTTATCAAATTAAGATTGCAATCAAACTCTATCCAAGTCACAAAAAGATTATCATTATTAAAATCAACATTTATCACTCTATCGATAAATAATTATTTGGCTCAAATAAGATAGGAATTTAAAACTTATTTTTATTTAATCAACGTTTTTTTTCAAAATATTAAAAATATTTCGTTGTAATCTCCCCTCCTTAAAAAATTTTGTCCTCGAAATTACCTTAACTACCTGAAAAGTTCTAAATACTTGACCATTGACATAATTATAATATATTATAACATAAATCAAGAAAACTCATAATAATCATGATAAAATAACGACATTTCATTTCATACCTTGGGATCGATTAGAGAGTGTCGAATAGCGAGCACCATATGCCAATAATTCTTCATCTCCTTACATGTTTTAAGACTTAATTTTCTTTTTTTACATTGTCCGTAAACTCCTAATGTTTATGAAAAATACCCTATTTTTTTAAAAAAATAGGATTTTTCTCGAAATAATTTTTTTCCTAGAAAATAGGATATTCTTAAATTTAGAAATGTCTGAATTATTTTTTTTCATTTTATTAATTTGAATAATGCGCAACTAAAGACTTCCAGATAGGAGGGGGGTCACAAGCGGACCACTTAAATTTCAAGCTCTTCTTAGACATTTTAGATTTTTTTGACAAAGCCTTTCAATTTTGCGAATACTCAAATCAAGAAAACTCAAACAATAAATAAAACTTGAGATTTCTGAAAATATAAATTTCAAAACATCATTAATATCAATCATTTCGAAAAAAAGAAAATAAATCCATAATTTTTTTTTTACAAAGTCTACAAGAAAGCAAAACCTTTGCTCTGATACCAAATCGTAACGCCCCAAAATTTCACAAACATTTGAATGTTACCAAAAATTCAATTTCTTTGCGTAACAATAAAATAATGTAGAATTTTTTAATAAACAAAATATTGGAACATTCATAAACTTAAATTTAAATCATGAAATCGTATCTTTTAAAAAAAAATTACATTCTCAACTAACTAATTTAATAATAATATTTGAACAAATCAAACTAATAAATTTAAAGGCAGTAACACTTAGTATTTTTCGCATGTCGAAATTCCTTGGCAATCCGTTGCACCATTTCGTCACAGTTCCAATCGATCCGAACTGATCTGAAAAATTATAGTTAGAGTGAGTATTTAAAAATACCTAGTAAGATACGTGCAGTTTCCATACGCAATTACATAACAATACCATAGACAATTCATACCACATTTCTCTTTATGGAGTATATCAGTGACCAAGCGAGATACCCATCATTTTTCATTTTGAATTCCCGAAGGATTTCACATTTCATTAGGTCGAATCCAAAGGTCCACTGGCAATTAATGCATAAATTATCGAACATAAAAATATATGGAAACATCAACTTGCACAAATGTACCTTACCTTGATTGATCAAACGAGCTTTTGATAAAAAAAAAAAAAAATACTTGGAATTTACGGTTGCTTTATATGAAAGCTGCCGTATAAAATTCTTTGGTGGTAAATTGTGGGACAATTGTACACTATTTATAGTTGAAATTCTCAATTAAGTTTGTATGCAATTAGAATTTAAAACGATGTATATAAGAAATTTGGATAAGAATTGAATTTCAAATAATAGAATTATGATTACTTTTGAACTTTATCAAGTTAAGATTGCAATCAAACTCTATAATTTGTCTCTGAGCATTCCTTGATCATTTTGTCCAAGAAGAGGACTTCCTCTAATTTTATGGCTCTTGTTTGGTGACCGGATTGGTTTTTGGGCTTTCATATTGAACTCTTGTTAGATCAATTGATGGTTTCTTCTATTGGGTTTACTTTAGTTGATTATTTTATTGTGCTCATTTATTCTATTATGTGCAAGTTGGTCCTTGAGGTTTTAAAATATTGCATATTACTTCTTGAGGTTTCATAATCTTGTATATTAGTCCTTGAACTTTCTAAAAATTAAATTCGGGTTGGTTGTTACAATTTATGCTTTTAGCAAAAACGGTTCAAAAAACTTTAAGATTTGAGTAAGTTGGTCCCTGAAGCAGTGAAGCTTCTATTTTGTGGCAAAATGGCCCCTAAACTTCTAGATTCTCGCATTTAATCTGTATCACTATTTGTACTTGGGCTTTCAAAAGTTAAAAAGCTTTTCCAATTTAGAAGTTCGAAATTTTCTTACCATGAGAGTTTCTTAAAATGGGAATTTTCTGAAATAGGAGTATTTAAAATAGGGGTTTCATAAGGTGGTAATTTCTCAAAATAGACACTTCTAAGAATGGAAATTTATTGAAATCGAGGTTTCTAAAAATGGAAGTTTCGTTAGATAGGAATTTTTGAAATAGAGGTTTCTATAATTGAATTTTCTTAAAAGTTTCTAAAGACGGGGAATCATCTTAATTTTGGAGTGAGTTTGTAAAATTGTTTTCTTATTATTGATCTGAATAATGCTCAACCGGGGCGGGGCGGGGTCGGGGGAGGTTCCCCACCCCCACCGAGTAATTTCTCGACCTTAATCATAAAATTCATAAATTATCTTCTCTTTATTATACCACTAGTTGCTAGTTTCTAATTCCATTGCCTCGAACCTCAATTACCTAATAGGAGGAAAATCATAAACAATGAGATAAAATCCCAATAAGTGAGCCACATAAATCATAATTCATGTTTAAAATTTAGGAAGTAACGTACACAAGGAGACACGAGGATTAGAAACCGAACTTAGGTGGTTGTAATTTCCGTACATAATCATAATGTGCATAGGGAGACACGAGAATTATGAACTGAACTTTGTGGCTATAATTTTCGTGTGTAGCGTTGCTGAACTTCGGTCCCTTGAACTTACACTTATAGGATCCATATCATATTCATAAATTGGATTCTGTAATTTAAAGTATGAAAAACGATTTTCATAGAATCATATGACTGATTTTTGGTGGTATTTATAGGTGCATTTGGAGGTAACAAAACGGAAAGTGTCATAGTGCCTCTATAATTGTGCACCAAATATGGTAGCGCGCGCACACACATTCACGCACATATAATAGTTTACTTAATTACAAAGAAATCTTCCTAACTTATCTTTCGCATATATGGAAATTTACTTAATTTCCACCCAATCTTTCTATATATATATACACCATAAATATTCATACCATATATAAACAGTTCGAGAAATTTCTCCTGTAGTCCCTAAAATATTGGCCAATATGCACTTTGGTCTTCTAACTTTCATTCTCTTACACTAAGGTCCTAATTTCATAATTAATGACTACGAAGTACTTTTTGGGAGTGTTATATTCATTGTCCTATACTAGGGCTTGTTAAATCTTTCTGTTAAATACCATTTGGTTTATTGATAGTTCATAACTTTTTGGTGATTTACATCATGTGATTCATTAGTTTCTATTTACTTAGAAAGTGTTATGTGGATTTTGGGCTTGTCACATCTTCTACATAATATCTTGCTATCTCTAGTTGTCAAAAAAATTGAAGAATTCAAATCCCAGCCTGATTCTTGATGGTCAATATTGTCAATGATACTGTAAAATGTTGTGTGGTCTGACCAATCCCATTTCGTTTAGTTTGGACCAGACCTTTGATTTTTCTTACTTTTGTCATGTGGAGTCTGGTAGTCTGCATCCCAAGAGTTGCGCTATTATCATGAAAATAAATCTTAGAAAATTGAAAGAAAGTGATTCCGTTTCTATTGATATCTTTAATTTGCTGTATTTTACCTTTCTATTGATCTCTTAAATTTCTGGACTATTATTGTTATATAATTATGGAAGGATCTTTCTTTGGGAATATGAAATATTAGATTAACCACTTTAGTTGATATCTGAAATATGTATATACATACAAGCATGTAATCATATCTATGTATTTATGTAGCTTGACTGTATTTGTTTGAAGTAAGATTGTGCCTTGCTTTTGGAAGAATATTTGTCGTCTCTTAGATGTTATTAGTTTATGTGGATCTGTCATGAAGTTCTTTCAAGTCTGTAACCATATGCTACTTAGGTGTTTGTTGCTAACGTTGGAGATGCAAAGGCTGTGGTAGCGCGTTCATCATCTATGGTAGATGGTTCACAAAGTGATTTGGATGGATCAAGCTCATTAAAGGCCATTGTTTTGACACGGGAACACAAAGCCATATATCCACAAGAACGAGCACGCATTCAAAAGGTGAGTACTGTGCACATTGGTGGGATTTTCTATTTGTACACGTATTTTCTCTCCTCATATGATCTCTTTAATTGAAAATTCAGGTCTACATCTGTAGTCATGTTGGAAGGCTCCTTTTAGCTACATGGATGATTTTTTTTTTTCCCCTTTCCCTTTCCCTTTCTCCGATGTTTGTGTTTATTTCTAAGACAAGCAATATGAGCTGGATACTTCAGTATCCAGATTTCACATGTGATGCAATTTTCAAAGGGAAACGTGAGTTCCCTGCAAGTATAGGGGAAGAAAGAAGATTGATCAAATAAAAAGCCGTACGGGATGTA
Source organism: Fraxinus excelsior (assembly GCA_019097785.1). NCBI lineage: Eukaryota > Viridiplantae > Streptophyta > Magnoliopsida > Lamiales > Oleaceae > Fraxinus > Fraxinus excelsior. Next base: position 21,928,158 of record CM032637.1, read on the forward strand.
TAAGGCCAATACATTAAGGGCACAAGTTAATGAGCAATGAAACTTTTCCCGACTTTGGCAGCACATCTATTTCTTCATTGAATTCGATCATTATGCTGTGAAGTGTATGAACAATATATATGCATATTCACACATCGAAGTAATAGGCTTGTTCGAAAAATATAATTCTACAATGCAAGAAATGTAACTATGGTATAAAACATAATGATAAAGAATGCACAACTCAACACAGCTTAATCCAACAAAATCTAATACAAGTTGCACATAAACCAATTATTGGATGAGCGAGTGTTATCTGCCAGTTGAATGCTATGATTTACAATTGTCTTTGTTAGAAGATTTATTGCAACTTACCTATTCCATGTCTATCTATTTTCATAGTTATGTTTATCCATTCTTTCGCTAATGTACTTGCTTATTCTGTAGGCTGGTGGCTCTGTAAGTTCTAATGGACGATTGCAGGGGCGGCTTGAAGTTTCTAGAGCTTTTGGTGATCGCCAGTTCAAGAAGGTTCTATTAGCCTCTTTCTTTTTCTTTCCCTATAACCCATTGTCTCTCCCGTGCTACTTTCTCATATCACGTGTTTCAGTCTGTTGTTTTTCTTCTATTTCATCTCCTTCCCTTCTGGGATTGAGGAAGGACAATGGGAGTGGCATTTGATACTTGAGCTACTATGATTATTCTCAGATTGGCACTGAGGAACATCTTTCTTATTTTCGAAATGCTAAAAATGAGTAGTAGAATGACTGGGGCTTTCCTGAGGTGTTCCATTTCGATTCACACTGATCTTGGATGGATATGACGGATTAATAAAAGATTGGAAAGTTTTAAAGCAAATACTGTGTGTAGATCTTGTAGTCTGGCATTCATCAATATGTTTCAAAGCGTCTATTTTTTCTCTTTATTGTATGCTTATATGAGAGGGCATTGTAAGTTTCAGGTTGGTGTTGTTGCAACCCCAGATGTTCATTCGTTTGACCTGACTGAGAGAGATCACTTCATGATTCTTGGCTGTGATGGCTTGTGGGGGGTATATCTCCACGTCTCTAATCTGTTATTTTGTGTTTATATTAGATCTAGTCTTCAAATCTTTCTTTTCTTCAATGTTTTACCATACTAATTGGGTTTTTTCTCCAACTTTTAGGTGTTTGGACCTAGTGATGCTGTTCAATTTGTCCACAAATCATTGAAGGTTTGTCAACATTTATGTGCATTTCAATTATACGTGTTCTTTTTTCTTTGTTGTCTTAGATTAGGATGCAGCAAACTGACTTCAGTTATCCCAACCCACCCCTAATTAAAAGTAAACAGGGAAGTAAAAGAAAGTGGCAGGGCAGGGACTTCACCAGCACTGCATTCACTATTCAGAAAATCTTCCATTAGTTGCTAATAATTCCCATCTATGAGGATAATTTCTTAGAAGTGCATTTAAGAATTCGTCTGATCTGAGTTTCTGTCTTCTTTCTTGAAATATGTGATGCATATAGATGATTATGATGTTGACATCTTTTTCATTCATCATCTAGATTCTAGAGCATGAATTTTTGTAATATTAATGTAAGAAATTAATTTGTATTAACATATATTTTTCACTGTTAGTTGTGTACTTGTATTACCTTGTATGACAAATTGCATTGGAGACAGGAGGGTTTACCTGTCGCAGCAGTGAGTCGCCGTCTTGTACGAGAAGCTGTCCGTGAGCGCCGTTGCAAAGACAACTGCACAGCAGTTGTCATTACATTCCGGAAGGACCAGTGAAAACTGTCAACATTGTATTTGAATCTTACTGACCTGCGTCCCATGATCAAGGTGGGTGGATTTGTTCTTGCATATTTATTGTTCAATGAATCTTTTGTGTTTTCCATTTTGGATCATAACTTGAAAATGCCACAGAAGTTTCTGATGTGTAACTTTCTGTATGTCATATTGTGATGTGACCGTGTCATACTTGTATACCATTTTCTTTGTTCTTTATGTTGTAAGATCTTTATCTGTGCTGGATCATAAACTATTTTCATCCATAAATGTCTGTTGATTGATTTTAAGAACAATGTTCGTTGTGCAGTTATACCTCGTGATGTTTTGCCATAAAAATTATATCATTTAGTTTCCTTAAAGTCCGCGAGCCTAAAGACTAGAGTCTATCTCGTAATAATTGAAATCTGATCTCATGTGTGTTACCGTTTGTTTTTTTATTTGAATGAGTTATGCTGTTCTTCATGATTATTGACACGATATGGGCAGGGCTTCTTATATTACGGGCATTGACATTTTATCAGTGAACGAATAAAAACATTTTTGCCGTGATAAAATCTAAACACAAAGACTTCATGAGAGCGCAACGTTGCTGATTTGAACTAAGTAATGTTTGGCTAAGCTTACAAAATAAGTATGTTCACTTGAAAATAAGTAAACTTCTCTCATCCCCCGTTGTGTAAAGCTACACGACTTCTTGAACCCTTTTAAAGTGGATACGGGCATGAGGTTCCCATCTGGGAGGTAATTTTGTCATGGCTTTGTACATGCCTGTTTTGTATCCAGCCTAGGGTGTCCTCTCTCATGCTCTATTACTTAGCCTAATCCTCAAAGGTAGGGAAGAAGGAAGTAAGAGTGCAAAGAGAGGTATGTGCTTTTCCTGTGCATATTTGGCTGTGTTTTGATACAAATTTAGATGAAATTATGTCATAATAATCAAGTTTTCTATTTAGAAGAAAGTAAAAGTTTACTTAAAAGTAAGTTTGGTGTAAACATGTGCTTGTAAATATAGCAAAACATGTTTACAAATTACAACTCTCAACTTGAAAGATCCAAAGGTCTTAGTAATTATTTTCTCCTGATTCTGCATTTTAACTTTGGATTGTTTGGATCTGTATAATGATTAAAATATGTATATTAAGAAGAGGAATCCATTTGATAGATGTTAATTTGGTATAGAAAATTAATGGATACAAGTGATGCATCTATCTGAGATTTTGTATTATCATGCATGAACCAATGGACAGACAATCAAAATATTCACTTCTTGTTTCTTCTCTGTTTATTTTGGGTGTTGAAACAAAGATTGGGTTAAATACTCATGGTCAACCAAACTCTGAAATGTATGACTGAAGTTACTGAACTTTCTTAGCATATATATGTATCCGTTAGTCGATTTAATGGATTAGGTGATGCGTTTGATGTTTAGACTTGTGTGGCAGACGGTCTTGGTGAGGTTGCATTAATATATTAAAATATGCCACTTTTGCACTTGATTTTTGTTTCGGAGGAATTGTTGTGTTTGCAGTCAAAATCACTTGTAGAAGTGGTTTGAAATCAAATAGCTTATGAAAATTGATACTATTTAGCCGTGCAACTAGACACCTCCTCAAAGTTTGGTGACCATCCATGCTAAAAAATTACATTATAAGTTTGGTAACGACTTGAATAAAAACACATACATTTTCTCGTTTTCTTGTTAAAAAGTTAAAACTAAAAACTACATGGCTAATTTGATAAGGTGGATGGTGAAGTAGTTCGAATTATCCGGGAAAAAAAATTGATGAATTTGAGCTTAGATAAATGCTGTCAAGTTCGATCATCCGGAGCTCCAATACTGTAATCCGATTTAACTATTTTTGTTTTCTTGGAATTAATAACTTTCAATTAGAAACATCAGAATTGAGTAGAATATGCATGATTGGCCATTTGAATCATGATATCTCGAATTTCGAAGCATTCTAATCATGATACCACAACATCCGAGGTCTTTTGTATCATTTTGGATGGTGAGGTGTCATAATTTAAATGGTTTTGGATCCATGGTCGGTCCTACCACGTGCGCGTATAGAATCATAAAATCGAAGTCTCTTCACTGCTACAATGAGATTCACGCACAAAACGTCCCATCAATATAATATAAATATAAATAGATAATCTATTGAAAATAAATTGTGGTATATAATTTACTCCCCTTTGGAAGATGACGAGGAAACTATAAATGGGTTTGAAAATTCTCACCGCTTTGTTCGACAATAAGTCTTAGATATTCAAAACTGTGTAAATTGAATTTTAAGGGTGCACAATATTAAAGAAAATTAATTTAAATTAAAATCTTGTTCGTTTTAGTATTTAAAGGTTAAAAACTTATTTGATTACCCAACGTTCACTCTAATATTTTTGTTCATCGTTAATCGTCCAACTTCATAAAACTCAATCTATTAATTACTTTGTCAGTCTTATCGACAAAATGAAGGCTTAATAGTTTATATATATACTAGGTGCAAGCAACGTGTAATGCACGTTTGCTTAGTTTATATTTAATAATTTTGTTTAAGAATTAATTTGTTATTAATAAAGATGTAATTTTTTTGGTTAATTAAATAATTAATGATGTAATGTTTATGTAATTGATAAATAATTAAATGAAGTGCTTCTCTCTATCATTTCCAACCTAAAATCACAAACAGAAAATTCAATGTATGTTAAAGGGTAAGAAGATGAGTTTACTTAGGCTCCGTTAGATTCTCATTAATGTAGAATGAGAATGAAAAATATAGCCGTTATTGGACCTTACACAAGAGATAGAAATTCAAAATTGATATATTAATGTGATGGATAACGATCATATTTTTCATTTTTATGGGTTTTTAATGAGAAACAAGAGGTTTGCATGGCTTAAATCTTTACTCTTTTTTAAGTAATAATACAATTCATTTTATCGTTAAAGTATGATATGTATTACGATAATATATGTATATCATGTATTAGACTTAGTATTGGTAAGTGACGGGTAAATTTTCGAGGACGAAAATATTTTAAGGGGGTGAGAATGTAATACCCCGAAAATTTTCATAAAATATAATTCAATTTTTATCTACTATATTTTAATATTTTGAAAGTTATGGACTAAATGATACATTTATCAAATTATATTTTATTTGTGTCAAATATTTAGATATTGATGGAGTTATCGTAAATATATAAATATTGGTCTCGTTGGGTAAATCGTAATTAAATACATAAATCAGATTCAAGAAAAAGTCGATTCGAATAAGTTAGCTCCAAGATATTTTAGTTTGAAAGAATTATCAAAAGCTAATTTATTTTTATTATTATTTAATTATAATTTTGAAAGTAAGAGGTGGTGAAAAAAGATTTTCCGTTAAAACAAGAAATTCCGTTAGTTTTTCCATTAAACCAACAAATTCCATTTAATAGCCATTTTTTATATATAGAAAGATATACTATGTATAAGCAATATGCAATGCACGTTTGCTTAGTTTATATATAGTTTTTTGGTTCATTAAATAATTAATAATTACACATTGTGATATATTAATTTTAATTTGAATAGTGTTAAATTCTAAATTAAAATGTATAAGTTGTGTTTCGTACTATTATATTATATTAATTTTTGCACTTAATCATGAACATTTTGTACATAATAAAATAATATATAACATTATAATACAAAACTAAATAAATAAATATTTTTTCTTCATTGAGTTCAATGTACCTTACCAAATAAATTATTAACATTTTTAAATTGATAATCTCCACATCCATTTTGTTTTTGTAGTTTCATTTTTTCCTAGTGACTAAAATGTAGTAGTACAAAGCATTTTGCAATTTTAATTTTTTTTATTAATTAAAGAACTAAACATGAACATTAATCATAGGATTTATACGAAAAGTATGCGGATTTGATAATTTCGATATCTGGAAATGGAGATGAAGGGTTTTGGTTCACAATCGAGAATGATTCTGACGTGAAGTCTGTGGGAATGCAATTGGGGTCGAATTGAGTGCAATAAATACATAAAAATAATTCAAAGTAAACTTATCTTTACTAATTAGATTCATTATCCTACAATTAGTCCCAACACTAAAAATTAAAAATAAATATGTTAAAATAGTTTACTTTGTTAAATTAAAATATTTTAAACTTATAGAAAATAATATCTAACATTAATATATTAATAATCAAGTGCAATTTAAGTTAAATTTGAAAATTAAATAAATGAAAGAATGAAAATGAATATTACAATTTAATTAGTTGAAATTCAAAATCAAATTAGTCAATTAGACATACATTTGAAAATGATTTTGATGAGCATTTTAACATTTTTTTTTGTTGTCACTATCCCACATTGGAAGTTTATAAAACTATTGGAGTTAAGAGTATATATAAAATGCACAATCCCACGTTGGAAGTTTATGAAACATTTGGAGAGAAGTGTATCTATAAAATGAGCATGACATCCAATACTTCTCCATGGGCCTTAGAATTGTAAATTTTGAAACCCAATAATGGAGTTAAAAAATTTTAAACTAAAAAAAAAAAATCTTGAAAACCCGTCAAAACCGTGACCGGTTCTCCGGGTCACGGTTGAACCGGTCGGTTCGACGAGTTTTAACCGATTTTGTAAACTTAAATGTTTTGACCCGATTTTGGGCCTGATTCCCGATTTCACTGGTCGAATCGGCCGAGCATGGTTTGGCAATATTGAGTAGTACAAAGTCTTTGCATTTTCCGTTCATTTATTATTAAATAATGGAATTTCAATAGACACAGCATCAATGTCCGTGACTTAATTGCTATTTAATGGAAACAATAAAACTAACGGTGAAAATAGATTTTCCATTAAAACAACAAATTTCGTTAAATTTTCCGTTAAAACAAGAATTTCCGTTTCATAGGCACTTTATATATATATATATATAATAAAAACAAGTAGTATCAAATAAACATGATATATTGCAGTAATAAATTAAATTAATCTCATAATGAGTCTAAATGATTATTTTGCATATGCTTGGAGGCAGTTAGCCACCATTTTCATCAAATAATACATATAAACTATTAAAGTGTTGTCCCATTGTTTATATACATGCTAGTGCTCAATAATCCTATTTATACCAAGCATTCTTCATACAATTAGATCCATCTCAACTCCACTCGATCACAGAGTAGAAGGAAGCAAAAATATGGGAGGAGGAAGAAGTTATGTGTCTGAGAAGATGAAACTTCTTGTTGCATTGCTTATTTTGCAGCTCTGCTTTGCAGGTTCACACATAGTTTCAAGGGTGGCACTCAACATTGGCATTAGCAAAGTTGTTTACCCTGTTTACTGTTTACAGAAACATTATAGCCTTGCTAATGTTGGGACCCTTTTCGTATTTCTTCGAAAAGTGAGTTATTTTAATCTTTTCTGGTAGAATGAACAACATTACAGATTTTCTTCTTGTGATGGCTAGGATTCTGGTGTCAATGGATGTTTTCTACAGGAAAGAAATACCACCTCTTACATTTTCTTTACTGGTTCAGTTTTTCCTTGTGGCATTGGTTCGGTAAGAATATGGGATTCTTAAATGCTTTGAATTTTCTTTTCCCTAATATCTTCATTTTCTCATATTTTGTTGTGTTTTTTGTTCTACCAGAATCACTGCAAATCAGGGATTTTACATATTAGGTTTGTATTATGCATCTCCAACCTTTGCATCAGCAATGCAGAACTCGATTCCCGCTATTACTTTCATCATGGCTTCGACCTTTGGGTATCAACACCTCCACTCCGACCCATGTATTAACAAGTCAAATTTTCCAATAGCCTACTTATGATTGAATTTCGTTTTTTTTTTTTTTTTTTCAGATGTGAGTATTAATGTGAGCAAGTTAATACTTTGAGGAAGGACGGATTGGCGAAAATTGTAGGGACCATAGTAAGTGTAGGAGGTGCTACTATTATAATTCTCTATAAAGGCCCTCTGATTCTGCACCAGGCATCACAACCAGTGAGAAGTAACTTAGAAGAAGGCAGTTTCTTTAATACAACTAAAATACAGAACTGGACATGGGGCTGTATATTTTTACTTGGTCACAACTTATCATGGGCTGGTTGGATGGTCCTTCAGGTAGGCCTATAATATATTCAATGTACCTACACGGATTACAATAATATTAAGCTAATTACTGTTCACCCCCAAGGTAATTGTTATCCAAAATCACAATCAAAGTTACTGATCAAGGCTCAATAATAAACTTTGCAGGCTCCTATTCTGAAGAAATACCCTGCCAAACTCTCACTCACCTCGTTTACGTGCTTCTTTGGATTGATCCAGTTCTTATTCATAGCAGCTTTTGTAGAAAGGGATCCTAAACATTGGGAAACTCATTCCGGGGAAGAGATATTCACAATCTTATATGCTGAAATATCTTCAAACTAAATTGCTTACGGTTTACTTGTAATTTTTCTCCAGTAGAAGCCATGCAACCTTTGAATTCATTTTAGGGAATTATATCTTCTGGGATAGTCATTGCTCTTCAGACCTGGTGTATTCAAAAAGGAGGACCGGTTTTTGTTGCCGGCTTCCAGCCAGTTCAAACAGTTTTAGTTGCTGGCATGGCATTTATAATCCTTGGCGATCAATTATACTCTGGCAGGTATGTTATGGAAATGGCATTTAAAGCAAGAAAGAATTGTATAATGCTATTATAGCAAGATTTTATCAAAGGATTAGAAAACCCTGAGCAGTACTAAGAAAGAAAGAAAAAATGCTAAAATTTCATTTGATCATACTATCTGGTCCTGTCTAATATTGCTCGCTTAACAGAGTTCATTCTAATAGCATGTAGACCTTTGCTATCCTGAATTGATTTTGTTTCTTACAGGGTTATTGGAGCTGCTCTCATAATGGTTGGGCTCTACCTGGTCTTTTGGGGTAAAACTGAAGAGAAATGGAACAAAAACCAAGATGAAGAAGAGATATTGACAAAACATCTACTCGAGGGAAAGGGCAACACTGAAGAAAGCTACGATGAATCTGAAATTCCATGATATTAAAATCTGTAATATTCTGCAAAATTGACATATGGTGATTTGTTCAGATACCATAGATCAGGCTATGAAAAAATGTCCTGCTCTGGTCAGAGACAAGCTTAGCAGCAATATCAGAGCATGTAAATCTTACTGGGTATGTTCAAATCTTTTAAATGTAAAATATGAAACCTAACCCAGGTTTCACATCAAAGTGCCATTTCAATGAAAAGAAGTTTGGATGATAGCTTAACAACTTGATATTTTATATCTCATGAGCTTCTTTGAAATCAAATTGAACGAGCTGCTTTTCATAAAGCCATACTTCAGAAAATTAAGCAACTTCAACTGCTAAACTCCTTTATCTGGTGTGTGGATAGAATGACCATTAACATTTTCACTAATTTCAAAAATAATAAATTAGAAACTTGTTGAAGTCCAATTTTCTATAAGGTATGCTTTGAAACCAGAGTAGCTATTTTTCTCTCGAATATAGGAAGATATTTGTTCAATCAAAATTCTTATTAGAAAGAAAGAGAAGATCAACAAACCAACTTCAGAAAATCAAACTAACCTCAAATATTTTTCCAACCATTGTGAATACAAAGGTGGCAAAGGCAGTGGCAAACAGATAAGTATTTACACATGAAATAGGGGGTGGAAAGCAACCTGAAAGGCGTGTATTCTAGGATTACTAATGTAGAGCAGAATGCTCTACAACTACAGATTGAACTAGTACATTTTCCTGAAGATGTTTTACACAATTTTCTTCGTGTTGGGACAGTGCTGAGAATTGTATCAGAGTTTTCAAATTCTAAGAAGTTCAAAGCCATCAATAAAGCCATATTCAAATTAGCCAATCAAAAATTGAGATATCCATATTACTTAAAAAACATGTCAAATCAAAAATAGAATAGAAATTTTAGAAAGAAGCACACACAGATCAAAAGATCAAAGAAAAAGACAATATGAAACCAAACAGTTGTCCATCCATCCAACATTTTCTTGTTCTGAGAAACTCTACCTCACAGTAACGATATCATCAATCTTCAAAATCATACGGACACACTCTGTGGCCAAGGCAATTGCACTTGTGCTCACTAGTAGCGGTTGTACTACATTTTCATCCATTATATTAGTGATCTGTCCCTTCCTCACATTGATCCCTGCATTGATCTCACCCTGAGCATGCCTATTCCTCAGCTCAGTCACAATAGTAATTGGGTTCAAACCTGCATTCTCAGCCAATGTATATGGAATAACCTCAAGAGCCTCAGCAAATGCCTTCGTGCAGTACCCTTCCATCCCCTGCAGCACCTTGGCCCATGCGCCTAACTGCCTAGACAGTTCGATCTCAGGTGCTCCACCGCCAGCAATCAGAAACTTCTTGTTCACCAAACACCTCACCACACACAAAGCATCATGCAAACTCCTCTCAGCCTCATCAAGCACCAAGTGGTTAGATCCACGGACAAGAACGCTGGTAGTCCTCCCTATGTCCTTAATTCCTGTGATTTTGACTATCTTCCCACCATCCCCCAATGACACCTCTTCCACCAAATCTGCATACCCCAACTTCTCAGCCCGGAAATGCTCAATGTTTGATATCGGTAAGCAATTTAAAGTCTTGGTAATAAACTCAATCTCGTCCCTCTCGACATCCTTAATTACCAAAATTTTTGCCTTTGCCAAATAATGTAACGACAAGTCTGTCACAGCATCCCTCAAAATACTCTTCTGAATCAACAGCACGTTACACCCAGTTACCTTAATCTTCTTAATCATACCCAAAATATAGTTCCTCTCCTCCTTCAAAATTCTATCCATCTGTGTATAATCAGATACCACAATGCTTTGCTCAATGTCAGTTTTAGGCGGCGATATCTGAAACTGTATAACCCCAATTTTAGCATTTTCCATTCTGGTCAGCCCCCCTGCCGCATGACTCACCTTCTTATCAAAAACCAGCCCCTTGACCAACTCAGTATCATCAACAGTTCCCCCTAATTTCTTCACAATCTTAATATCTTTTAAGTCTACTAAATCAGGCTTAGCAGGGTCCACTACAGAAAGTACAGCATCAACAGCTAATGGGGCTAAAAGAGAAGAGTATTGAGACACTACCTTCGAATTCAAAGAAGTCGAGGCCGATTTAACCAGCGAATCACGGTCCGATAACTCCACAGGAATAGCCATAGCCGATAAAACCTCAACAGCTTTAATCGAAGCCTTGTTAAGGGCATCTGAAACAACCGTCGGGTGAATGCCAGCAGATAAAAGAGTAAGAGACGCCTTCAAAAGAGCACCCGCTATAACAACAACAGTGGTCGTCCCATCTCCAGCTACAACGTCCTGTGATTTTGAAAGCTCGACGAGGAATTTTGCAGCTGGCTGCAGAACTTCCATCTTATTAAGAATGGTGGCGCCATCGTTGGTGATAATGACCTCACCGGAGGAGGTAGAAATCATCTTGTCCATTCCCTTCGGACCAAGGCTCGTACGGACGGCGTCTGCCACCGATTGCGCCGCCGCAATGTTGGCCATCCGGATATCATCCTTACGCTTGTTGTCAATGAAAGTCTCAGTGAATTTCGGCTTCGCCAATGCCGGAGCTGCCATTTCTGTAGATCGGATCGGAGATTGAAGCAAAGAGTTAGAGGGGGGGCGCTATAAACCCTAGTAGAGAGAGACTGGATTCCAGAGAAAAATGGAGGGTTTTTGAATTTTAAGCGTGGGACCCGAATTCTCGAATCAAAATCGGTCCGATTCTCAAAAAACTAAACCCCATTTGTTACCCATTAAATTTTCCAGGGAAAATTACAATCACGATACCAAATCTTTCAATTTTTTACAGACTTTGTCCAAACTTTTGTTTTGTGTCACTCACGGTATCAAATCTTTAAAAAATCCGCATCTACAGTCCAAATGGACGGTTTCCGTCCAATTGACCGTTAGTTGACCAAGAATAATCAATTTGACCAAATTTTAAAAGGGCAAAATGGCAACTTTCATTTTTCATATGAAAAGAACTAAAATAAAATAATTAAATCAAAAACCAAAAAAACCCTATTATGCACCCCACCCCAACCAAAACCAAAGCAAAACCAAAACTGTCGGCACCACCGCCGCCGCTGCCTCCTCCTCCCACCACTTCAAAGAAAAACTCATCCTTGAAATGGCAACAAAGCTCAACTACTGCCATTAGCTCTAATAGGGGCGCTGATTCTAAGCTACTGACGTTCCTCCATCTCTTGAGATTGGGACCGCAGCCACTGGAAAATGTGCTATGGACGAGTGGGAGAGCGTGTTTTCGGAGTCCACGTCACCTCGCCAAGCCAAGAACAATCCATTCTGCGATGGATCATGGGGGATGTGGATGACCCGGAAATCAGCCTTAACAAGGTTCTTCAATTTGGGTCTGACCCCCCGTCGCCTCCCACGGTGGTATTCGAGTTCAACGGTGGTGGATCGAGCTTTTGGTACGGACCCAGTTGGACAGATTGGTTCAAATTTCATGCATAACTATAGTTCCCCTAGCAATAGATCCAATCGTGAAAATATTGGTTTGTTTTCGAATTCACCTTCAAACCATTCAAATATTTTCAAGTTCCCAAACTCTCAGAATAACATTTTTTCTTCGGTGCCCAACAATCTTGGACCCGTTACAACTCCATTTGATTTTGCAGAAAAGGAGGCTTCCATTTTCACCCCACATATGTTGATAAACCAGCACTAAACTCAACATCCACAAAGCCCATCATTTTTCTTGCCATTGTCATATGCAAACTAGCTTTTCGACGGCGGTCGTGGTGGTGGGAGGAGGAGGCAATAGTGGTGGTGGTAGTGTTGGGAACCTACTTAATCATGCGCAGCGGAAGTAAAACAAATTTCGATTCCCAAACAAGGATCTGCTTTATGTTTAGATAGAAACCGTGATAGAAATAATACCTTAGATGAATTCTGCAAACTCTTTTGCTGATTCACGAACTCCAATGATCACGATCTGCAATCCAAGCTGTCCAATTGTCCAGCCTCCAATGGTGATCCACACAGAGAACAAGAATGACGGCTAGTGCTTTCTTTTCTCGTGCTAGCAAGAATAATGAATAATCCATTAGGTTTTTCAAACCCTAGCAGCCTATTAATATAAGTTCAAACGGGCTGGCCCATCTCTTAACTTAACCCGGTCCAACATTTAATTAATCAAATTAATTAAATCCGATCCATGAATTAATTAATCCAATTAATTAATTCGGACCTATTAATAAGCAACCCAATTAATTAATTATCCAACACTTGTTAATTTATCAATTGGTAAATCTCATTCTTCTAATTCTCTCTTGTGCGTGACCCACTAGGTTCCCGATCCCGATATTTAACGACGTGAATTATTATTTTGATCTAATCAAAATTGATAAATTAAAATACCTTTTTTAATTTATCATCAATTTACATTCGTTGTCCCAGATTGACATCTAGCAATGTGTCAGGGCAATACATGTGACGGGAAATGTCACGTGACATGACAAAACCAAACTTGTTCGTTTACCGTGAAACTATAATCCTTTCGTCAATATGATCCGATCAATTACGAGATATGGACGTGTGTCAATCTCAATTATCGATCATATCTTTTATCCTACTGTTAAGTCAATGTAAGTCGAAAACTCTTTTTCGACTTATGAGAGTTCACCTTGGCCAAGGATTTCATTATCAACTTAACTGGATGAAATGTAGATCATAATCTCTTACTATCTAAGAGTGACGAATCCTCTATTGATCATTCACAACCTTCATATGATCTTGACATACCCGAACGATGCCGTATTAGCGACCCTTGACAGAGCAACATCCGACATCACCAAAGCATGACTGTCCTCACATAAGGCACTATGATGACCTCAAGTCAAAGGACCAATTCCACTACCGAACGTTAGAGATTAACCACTGACACTCAGATAGTTTTCCATGTGGAATCTCTCAGCGGGTCTCCAATGTTTTGTTCTATAACAAAACATTCACGTGTTCATTCAAGTGTCTCCACACTTTAGCTTGTGAGATCAACTACTTACTTCATAAGTAAGAAATGCCACACGTGATGGTCTATCCGTAATAACGATATCCGTATCTCGTTATTACATACGACCATGGACGATTTAAGATTCAGTCATATGTAATTTGCATCTCACAATTATAACTCTTTGTGATTAACAAATCACCAAGACTTGAATCTACGGATTCTATTATTTAATTAATTAGAATATTAATTAATAATAGATATTGCCATAAATATGCATCGGTTATATATACATTAAAAGTGCTTATGTCCAAAGTTGATTGGACCTAGGGCATAATTTAACACACGAATTTAACCTAATTTTTTGGGGGCTATAAATATAATCATTCATCTTTCCTTCTTGAAGGAGAAGCTTTTGGATTTAAAAAACAAAAAAAAAAAAAAAAAGACGTAATCCTTATTAGATTTTAGAGAAGCCTTTGATACATAACCTATCTTAGACAAATTTCATAGATCTTTGCTTGGATTTTAAAGGAGAAAGAGGGGATTCTAAAAGATTAATCAAGAACCATTTGAGAGATTCAAGATTAATTTTTATCTTGTTTAATTTCGGGTGACATGTATGGCTAGATTTTACAATAAGAAAGTTATAGCCAAATTCTTTAATGCGGACGAATTGGTTTGGAGGACCATACTTCCTTTAGATAGTAAGGACCCAAAGTATGGCAAATGGTCGCCAAATTGGGAAGGGCCCTATAGAGTGAAGAGTGTGTTGCCTAATGGAGCTTACCACTTGGAGGATTTAGATGGTACTAGGCACATAAGATTTATTAATGGTAAGTACTTGAAGAGATATGTTCCATCCCTTTGGGAAAGTGAACAGATAAACACTTGAGTGATAAAATCGCAATCATAATCTAACCACGCCAAGCGAGGCAGTTAACAAACTGGACGATCACGTTCTGATAGCAAAATAAATAGAATATATGCGTAAATGGTATGATTACAATTGTGATGTATTCATGCCGAACGATGGCGGTAAGTAAAATTGGACGATCACGTTCTAAGAAAATCAGAGATAACAAGGCATATTCAAAACAAAGTCCTTTATTATCCAGTGCTCCTTACAAACCATTCTTTACAAAAAATTAAAAGACATAGGCAAAATACAAGGCGATACACGCTACAAATCATCTTCTGACTGAAAGGGACAGAAAGAGTGAAACCAGTACGGCCAGCCTTTCAGTCTAGGCCGTAAGAGGGTGAACTGCCCCTGCATCCTTCCCAAACGCATTGCTGCAGTGGTAGACAAGGAGAAGCAACCCTTCAATCCATGGCCAGATAAGAGAGTGAAATGTTCCCTACAGCCTTCCTAAATGCATTGCTGCAATAGTAGGCGAAGAGAAGCACTCTCAACAAGCAAACCGAGGGCAAAAGTCTTGCCTCGGTTTGACATTTCCTATACCTCCCATACCAAAAGTAATTTCAAAACAAAGGAGATGAGTCGAGAAACCCATCCCTGTAGAAGAGGAAATTGTTGGGAAACGACCGGAGTGCCATGCAATGGCAGGAAGATCTGATGGTAAAGAACAGAATTTGCACTAATTCGGGGAGTAGTTGCTTAGTAACCGCTGCCACTACCTTTGTTGCTTCTTGGATCGTGGGATCGTGCCGGGTTTACTTGCCAACCGCTTCCAAACTGTATCCTTTAGACTTGTTTGATTTTGGGCGACTTGGGGTTCTGGGCGACAATGAGGCTTCGTTTTGGGCGATTGTGCCATATCATCTTTGTTCGGCCTCTGGTCGTCCTACCACCTTGGGGCGATGGTATTCCTTTGTTCTTGGGCTTCCAACAGGATTTTCCACAGGCCTTCAACTTGGGCGTTTCTTCTTGGGCTTTTTAATTGGCTTCTGTTGGACCTTTACCTTGGATTTATCAATTGGACTTCCTCTCGATTTTGGGCTGCATTTTAGTGTGTCAACAATTAACCCCCAATATGGCATAATTAATACTAATCATTAATTTTGCCATATTCGTTCTGTATCTCTCCCGCAATATTTGAACTTCCCAGAATTTCAATCGTCGCTTGCGTTCTAGTGCTTGAAAAGTTGCGACGTTATAAACCTTTAAAACCCCAAAAGTACGTGGCATCCTTTTCATTCACCTTTCTGCGGTATCTCTTTCTTCGCCATTTCACCGTCTTCCTTGCGGCGACCTTCGATTTAGATCAAACAATCTTCGAGAACAAATCACTTTCTGTGCCATAATGACTACTTCTCAAACTTCTTCGGACAATGTTTTCAGTTTTGAGGATTTCCAGACCCTTCTTGCAAGACCATATGTGAACCCGTCTTTTCTTTCACAATCCGATGCGGACTGCAATGAGTTTTATTTGGGTCCGTCGTTCAATGATGCTGAATCCGTCGAACGAGCCGCTGTCGGACATTTGTTCCCGTGTTCTGAGGATCTCCCTTTCTCGCAATCTTTGCCATTGAGGCCGATCCATGATAGAGGTATTCGTACTTGGCCTAAAACTGATGCATCTTTCCGTAGATGACATGCACGTATGGTGGCTCCTGGTCCCACCAAATCAATTTTTGAACGTGCTAAAATTCTGGACTTATTGGAGATTACCCTTTTCCCCCCAATATATGACCCTGTGCTTTTTCCAATCGCCCTAAGTTATTGGTCCCCCGAGTTCAATACCTTTGTTTTCCCTCTTGGTCCCATGACCATTACTTTGAGGGACGTTGGGGCCTTGCTGAATCTTCCGCCTTTGGGCGATACTATTTTTCCGGGCATGCTAATTTCTGGTGCTGCCCCAAAATTTGATAAAAAGCTTACTGAGTCTTACTCGAGCCTGCAGGGTAGTTATGTCACTGCTGTATCTGAGCCTAGCCATTCTGAGCGAGTTGCTTTTCTCCAAGTCTGGCTTTGTAAATACGTCCTTTGTGTTCCTAGCTTGAAACCCTCTATGAGCTACTTGCCTCTATCTCATGAGTTGGCTCGGGGTAGACCTTTGAATTTATGTTCATTCCTTCTGGCTGCTCTTTATAGGGGCATGGCCATGCTCCAATTCCAATTGAAGAATAATGCATCTCCCACTGGCAGTGGGCCTTTATGGCTTGCTCAATTGTGGTTGAGATCTTATTTCCCTCAGTTGGGTATTTCACCTTTTCCTCCTCGCGAGGTTTCCTGTTATGGGCTTATTATTCATCAACTGAGCCCTGTAAATATGTCCATGAGAGATGTTTTCATTTTCTTCTACACCTTGAATTCAACCCTTTCATTCTTTCCTTTTCCTTCCGAGCAAATTCCTCCTTTTGTGCGGCCTCCTTCTACTCTGGCCGAGGCGGATACATTTCTGCCTGTTTGGGTTCAGTTTTTAGTAGGGAGAGAATTGTTTCACGACATTCTGACAGGGACCAATGCTAAAGCGGGGGTAGAGATATATGCGCCCCAATTTTGTGCTCGCCAGCTTGGTTTCGGCCAAATGTGGCTTGTCCCTCCTTGCTACTCCAATAATATGATGGATCGCTTCTACATTCTTAACAAAACAGAAGCCCAAGCCATCGACGTCCGTAATAAACTTTTGGCAACCGGTTTTACTTTCGCTCCTTTCAATCCTACTGCTGCTACTCATCCCCTTTTTGACCAACTGTGGCCGTCAGTGAAGCAAAGGTTATTCTCAACTGATGCAAATCGCGCCTTCCACCTCCTGGATAAACAGGGTACTTTTCCCGTTTCCACTGCGTCTACACGCTCCCCAATTTCGAAGCCTACCGTTTCTAAAGGTGCTCCTAGTCGCAAGCGGCCAGCTGCGACCGTAATATCCCTGCAGGATGATGATGATGATGATGACACCCCCCTCATCATAAGGAGAAAGGTAATTGAACTTCACCTACTGCACAAGTTGTTTTCTCTTCGTGCGATAATGATTTGCTTTTCTTTCCAGAAGGATTCTTCTTCCGGGGCTATGGTTTTGGTCGATTCTTCCTCTTCCCCTCTTGTCAAGGCTGCGCCGTCCAAGCATCAATCTCCAACAACATTGTCTTCAGAAATGTATCCGCCTCGGCCAAAGTAGAAGGAGGCCGCACAAAAGGAGGAATTTGTTCGGAAGGAAAAGGAAAGAATGAAAGGGTTGAACTCAAAGTGTGGAAGAAAGTGAAAACATCTCTCATGGACATATTTACAGGGCTCAGTTGATGAATAATAAGCCCATAACAGGAAACCTCGCGAGGAGGAAAAGGTGAAATACCCAACTGAGGGAAATAAGATCTCAACCACAATTGAGCAAGCCATAAAGGCCCACTGCCAGTGGGAGATGCATTATTCTTCAATTGGAATTGGAGCATGGCCATGCCCCTATAAAGAGCAGCCAGAAGGAATGAACATAAATTCAAAGGTCTACCCCGAGCCAACTCATGAGATAGAGGCAAGTAGCTCATAGAGGGTTTCAAGCTAGGAACACAAAGGACGTATTTACAGAGCCAGACTTGGAGAAAAGCAACTCGCTCAGAATGGCTAGGCTCAGATACAGCAGTGACATAACTACCCTGCAGGCTCGAGTAAGACTCAGTAAGCTTTTTATCAAATTTTGGGGCAGCACCAGAAATTAGCATGCCCAGAAAAATAGTATCGCCCAAAGGCGGAAGATTCAGCAAGGCCCCAACGTCCCTCAAAGTAATGGTCATGGGACCAAGAGGGAAAACAAAGGTATTGAACTCGGGGGACCAATAACTTAGGGCGATTGGAAAAAGCACAGGGTCATATATTGGGGGGAAAAGGGTAATCTCCAATAAGTCCAGAATTTTAGCACGTTCAAAAATTGATTTGGTGGGACCAGGAGCCACCATACGTGCATGTCATCTACGGAAAGATGCATCAGTTTTAGGCCAAGTACGAATACCTCTATCATGGATCGGCCTCAATGGCAAAGATTGCGAGAAAGGGAGATCCTCAGAACACGGGAACAAATGTCCGACAGCGGCTCGTTCGACGGATTCAGCATCATTGAACGACGGACCCAAATAAAACTCATTGCGGTCCGCATCGGATTGTGAAAGAAAAGACGGGTTCACATATGGTCTTGCAAGAAGGGTCTGGAAATCCTCAAAACTGAAAGCATTGTCCGAAGAAGTTTGAGAAGTAGTCATTATGGCACAGAAAGTGATTTGTTCTCGAAGATTGTTTGATCTAAATCGAAGGTCGCCGCAAGGAAGACGGTGAAATGGCGAAGAAAGAGATACCGCAGAAAGGTGAATGAAAAGGATGCCACGTACTTTTGGGGTTTTAAGGGTTTATAACGTCGCAACTTTTCAAGCACTAGAACGCAAGCGACGATTGAAATTCTGGGAAGTTCAAATATTGCGGGAGAGATACAGAACGAATATGGCAAAATTAATGATTAGTATTAATTATGCCATATTGTGGGGTAATTGTTGACACACCAAAATGCAGCCCAAAATCGAGAGGAAGTCCAATTGATAAATCCAAGGTAAAGGTCCAACAGAAGCCAATTAAAAAGCCCAAGAAGAAACGCCCAAGTTGAAGGCCTGTGGAAAATCCTGTTGGAAGCCCAAGAACAAAGGAATACCATCGCCCCAAGGTGGTAGGACGACCAGAGGCCGAACAAAGATGATATGGCACAATCGCCCAAAACGACAGCCTCATTGTCGCCCAGAACCCCAAGTCGCCCAAAATCAAACAAGTCTAAAGGATACAGTTTGGAAGCGGTTGGCAAGTAAACCCGGCACGATCCCACGATCCAAGAAGCAACAAAGGTAGTGGCAGCGGTTACTAAGCAACTACTCCCCGAATTAGTGATTCCCCACTAAAAGAGTGGGCGGTTACGAAGAACACGAAGCAAGTCTGAGCAGTTTCGATAACCAAGGGACGCTCAAGAAGTATAAAAGAAGTAACGTCATAGAAGACAAAGAGACGAATCAAAAACTCTCTACAAGAGATCATGTAATTTTCATTTCTTAGTTTAAATTTAATCCTTTTTCAGTACTCGTGTGCTTGCGCTCCTTGGAGGCGTTTTGTCTACTTCCTAATTGTAATCCTTCACTGGCATACGCACCCCTTTTTGGGACTTTGTCTCAAGAGGTTTGTTCCTTACACAATCGTCTGACCCCTCTTTCTCGTAATTGTTGGCGGGTTGCAAAACGCGCGAAAACAGAAACCTATTCACTTCCAAATACAGTTTTTAAGGTTATATATATCACGACTTGTAGATTCTTTATAACATTAAAGAGACATTAGATTAGGTTGCGAGCATCGAATCTTGTAGCAAAATCATTATTTTGATTTAGTGAATTCTTCTCCTTTGCTCACAGTTTTTTCCCAGCTTGGATTTTCAAGCAAAATCTTGGAGTTCTTAATTGTTTGTTTATTTCATCTTGCACAATTCATAACATAAAGTAAATTTAAATCGATTGGGAGTAGTGAATTTCTTATTCACCTTGTAATTCTAAAGTATTTCTTCTCAGGATCTGTTCCCAATAAAAAACAAGCGAAGAAAACTAGCAAGAAAGTCGTGAAATTAGAAAATAATGGAAAAAAATTCCAAGTCATGCGTTGAATCTTTTTCTTAGATAAATAAATCTCATTAGGTGGTTGATTTTATTAATAAGAAAAAGAAAATAATAGTAAAATGGGGTTAGAACTAGCTCCAAAAAATAAATAAATAAATAAATAAAAGTTTATCAATTATGGAGTAAAAAGTAAATATAATGAATAAATAAATACTAAATTTTTCTATATATAAAAAATGGCTATTAAACGGAATATATTGGTTTAACGGAAAAACTAACGAAATTTCTTGTTTTAACGAAAAATCTTTTTTCACCACCCCTTACTTTCAAAATTATAATTAAATAATAATAAAAATAAATTAGCTTTTGATAATTCTTTCGAACTAAAATATCTTGGAGCTAACTTATCTGAATCGACTTTTTCTCGAATATAATTTATGTATCTAATCACGATTTATCCAACAAGACCAATATTCATATATTTACGATAATTTCATCAATATCTAAATATTTGACACAAATAAAATATAATTTGATAAATGTATCATTTAGTCCCTAACTTTCAAAATATTAAAATATAATATATAAAAATTGAATTATATTTTATGAAGATTTTCGGGGTATTACATTTTCACTCCCTTAAAATATTTCCGTCCTCGAAAATTTACCCGTCACTTACCAATACTAAGTCTAACACGTGATAAACATATATTATCGTAATACATATCATACTTTAGCGATAAAATGAATTGCATTATTACTTAAAAAAGAGTAAAGACTTAAGCCATGCAAAAAGTTTAAGCCTCCGTTTGTTTCTCATTAAAAACCCATAAAAATGAAAAATATGACCGTTATTCATCACATCAATCTATCAATTTTGAATTTATATCTCTTGTGTGGGGTCCAATAACGATTATATTTTTCATTCTCATTCTACATTAATGAGAATCAAACGGAGCCTAAGTAAACTCATATTATTACCCATTAACATACCTTGAGTTTTCTGTTTGTGATTTTGGGTTGGAGATGACAGAGAGAAACACTTTATTTAATTATTTATTAGTTACATAAATATTACATCATTAATTATTTAATTAACCAAAAAAATTACATCTTTATTAATAACAAATTAATTCTTAAACAAAATTATTAAATATAAATTAAGCAAACGTGAATTGCACGTTGCTTGCACCTAGTAATGAATAAATAAATACTAAACAACACAATACCCCCTACTTATTGGCCAAATTGTCGAAAATGCACTACCATTTGAAAATAGTACAAAAGTCTCTATTTGAAACGTTTAGTATTGAATACTCTATTTTGTTCATTTTCTCGATAAAAAATTATGATATCAAATGTACCTTCACATTTAAATAAAATAAAAGGAAAAGAAGAAAAAATAAAAATCCTATTTATAATAATGGTCCTGAGATTTTTTTAAAAAAATTACAAATGAGTGCCAAATAAATAATTAAAATATCAAAATTAAAAAAAAAAAAAAAATCATTTCATCTTCCTCTTTCTCTGCCCACCACCACCGCCGCAGTCACCATCCCCACCACCATCGCCTTAGAAACGTCAATCTCAAGTAGAATGATCTAAAAAGAAAACCCTATCTTCTCTCTTTCCTCAAATTCCCATAACCGTAATTGCACATTTAAACTCCTAAAATCAATTTTTATCAACGTCATCAATGCATCCATATTCCCCTACCCTTTGCATCTTGCAACGCCGTCTTGTGCTTCTGTGGCATTTGACTCCACCAGCTCTCCTCTTTCAGCTGTCTGGCGACTTTTAATATTATTGAGAATCACATAAATGCCACTCCCACTGTGACTGTGAGGAATTTTGAGCACATTTGCCGGAACTCTTCAAACGCTAGTTGTTCAAAGTGCCTTGGTGGTGCTCTGCAAAAGGCCAGTCTAGTAATTTCAATTCTCTAATTTTTATTTGGCCGCTCTTTCTCTCTTGTGGGCATTTTGGTGACCTCCCAAAGCTCGGGAAGTGCAGAATTTATGAGTGCAATAGAGGCATGAGTACATCCTGTAATTGGAGGCTGGTTTTGGTTTGTGGCTGGTTTTTAATGGTTCTGTAGATAGTTTTCAGAAGTCATGTGTTAGGATCCGCCATTGCTGTTTTGTTTTTTGAAAGACTGGAAGACAGTGGTGGTGATTGTGTTTTTATTTTTGGGTGATATTATTTGTGTTGTTGTTTGAGATTTGTGGTGGCAGCGTTGGCGATTATGGCGGTGACCGTGGTCATGGGCGGTGCGGCGGAATGATGGTGGTGGGCGGCGGTGAATGGTGGTGGTGGGAGAGGAAGAGGAAGTTCATTTTTTTTTTAGTTTCAATATTTTTTTTTAAAAAAAATGTGGGACTCATTTGTAATTTTTTGAAAGTTTTTGGACCATTATTATAATTAGATCTTTATTTTTTATTCAAATGGGAATGTATATTTGTCATTCCACAATTTTTTCTTGAAAAAAATGGACGGTAAAGAGTATTTTATACTAAACGTTTTAAAAATGGATATTTTGTGATATTTCTAAAAGGTAATAAGAATTTTAGACAACTCCATAAATAAGTAGTGGGTATTATGCTGTTTAGCCATATATAAATAGAAATTCATGCTTGTCGTGCAAATCTAAACGACATAGCATCAAGTTTAAGATCATTGCCTGAGGTTGATCATAAAGAATTATTATCCCAATCACTAAATCTCAGCTAGAAAGGTGCCGCTTTTACGGTAACCTGTTGGAATTGCTTTTATATTTGTTGTGCAATTCCCAGGACTAACGCAGTCTATGTCGATCTGGATTCTACCTATGATTTTAACCTTGCCGCTTGTTGACGTTGAAAAATGTACCGACAATATTCAAGTCAACCCAAGAAATAAACGTGAATTCTTTTTTGTAATGATCAAGTGTTTATCAAAGTATAATACAAGAACTCTTCCTCCTTGATAATATGATATATTTGAAATATGAGAAAATGCTAAGGAGTTTTATGTGTGTGTATGTTTATGTCTTTTCTTTCCTTTTTTTTTTTCTCCTCTTCTGTTTCTAAGCTTTGATTCTTCTTTTATAGGAAAAATATGCACGCATGTCGCTTTGACTGTCTTTTCACTGTCATCCCGAGCTGAGGAAGTACGATTGTTGGTGCGATAAGATTGGCTGCCGAACTGAAATATGTTAGATTCCTATGGAGCATTAATTGCAAGTGGGCCCCTATAATTAATGCATAACTTAGAGGAGGAAGCTAACACATATAATTGGAGAATTATGTGGGCCCTGCGTGGGACCTTTCTAGGTGTACTTTCTCGATTGGAAACTCATATATTCTGCCAGTGATCCTTAATTATTGTATATCTTTTGTCTTAAAAAACTACATAGGCTTCTCAAAGAAGACACTTAACCTTCGAGCTGACCTTGTCTATCTGAGCTCAACATAGCACCTACTGATGACGTGGAATAGTCCGATCTTAATTACCTCAGAGGTCGGTTGTCAACACGGCTAACTCAACAGTCTTGGTTCACTGATGAAGTGTCCCCCAAATTTTGGGAACACCCTATGATGCTAATCACTGAGTCATCTATTACATCCCAGAATTTGTCCCATTTTGACTAGACGGCTCTTAAAATGATTTATTCCTTCTTAAGTGATATTACTTCTTAGTTTCTAAACAGGCATTTATTCAAATTTTGAGGATCAATCCTCAAATTCCAATTATTTTGCATTTCTTTTAGCATAACATTGCAAACTTGCCACTGAATTTTCCAAATTGGCTTCAAGAGATTTTGCTTTCTGTAAACTGGGTCCTACACTTTCTAAAAAAATGAAATTTGATCTCTAGATTTTTGAAAATATGGAATTTTATAACTAAACTTTCTGACTGTTGCAAATATTTTCCTAAAGTTTTTGTTTGGTGCAAAATGGCCCCTTATCTTTCTGATTGGTGTAAATGGCTCCCTGGACTGCTTGAATTATTCGAATCAGACCCTAAACTTTCAACTACCTGCCAATCATTTCATGTATATTGATGTAGATCCCCCTATATTGATTTGTGAATATTCAAGGGACGCTAATTTAGATGAGGAAATTAGACCTTAAGATTGTGAGCAAATTTGAACAAATTAAAAATGTTTTTGCCTCTTTTTTGAAGTGCTCGAACTCTTGACGTAAGATTGGGTAAAATCGTTTCGTCAAGTCCAGAATGTTTGAACTAATTTTGAAACTATTTTGGACAATTTGTAACACATGCTTGTTTGAAAAGAATAAACCAAGAATGTGTTACTGGTCTAAAGTAAAAAACATTAAACCAGACATCTTGATATTCAAAATAATTGAGATGAGATTAAAACGAATCATCTTTCGATAATCGCATTTTTTTTCTCATTCCATGGGTTTTGTCCCTAATCTTTATAAAACAATACCCTTTGAATTGAGATTTTAGAAAAAATAATATAATTTTTCTTCTGAGGATTTTGAGTGAGTTATTATAGCTGATCTTGATTTGATAATGATAGTTTCATAATAAGCTCTAGTCTTTTTGATATTTCTTGGCATGAAATGAAAGTCAGGAGAGAGAAGATTTTGAAGACATTCTTCAAGGGAATAATATCTATGGATCCATGATATTTCTATTTCAAAAATAGGAATTTGAAGTGATTTGAATGACATTTTTTTTTTTAATTTGAGGGTTTATTTTCTCTAGAGGTTTTCTTACTCCGAGGTGTTTGTAAAATGGATTTTTTGAAGCTAAGGTAGTTTTATGAGAGGTTGAAGAACTTTGTCCTTCATTTTTTGAAAAGGAGTTTTGAATATAATCTTCAATTGAAAGGATGGGAATTGAAAAAGAAGAATCCATCACTTTAATTTTTTCTCTCAACTTTGTTCTGCAGAAACTCTCTTGTTAAGAAATCTGCAATAAAGTTTGATGTACCATATATATATATAAAATTTGTTTTGAAATAAGGTTTTTTACGTCTTTTTGTAAAATGTCCTTTGATACTTTGCAATCTGTTTTTAAAACAATTTTTATTGGTTAAATTGTCTTGAAACTTTAAAATGCATAAAACAATTGCTAAAACTTCTTTTTTGATAGTGGAATAATTATTTTGAGGGACAGTCAAAATGCCAGAATGGAATCTAACCAACCGTTCTTGATTAGACTTGATAGAGATTTACTTTAAGACTCCATCAAAGCCTATATCAAACGCATTGGTCTCTACAATAATAGAGACAGTGAGGTCAAAAATTGAAAGACACATTGTACTTTTGACAGGATCGTTAACTTTTTGTACGGCTTCACGGGATTAGATTCTTTTGTAGTTTTTTGAAGAGGGGTGCATATGATTCTTATCTCTTTGATAAAGTTACCCACATAATTGAAACTGCCTAAAAATCGTTACAAACTTGATTTTTCTAAGATTTCATCGGGAAATTTGTATGTGAAATCAAGAATTCTTTGAATTGCAATAATAGTTTCTGAATGAATGTTACGTCCTGGGAACCTAATATTTTTTTTGTTGACCTATGATTGATGTCTCGTTTTGATTATCACAAACAAACTGTATTTATTTCTAACAAATTGATTTCGAGTGTCTATATTGATTATTGCATAAGAACAGAATTGATGACACAAAGTTCGAGGTCAAGTAATTTGCATACGTCGATCAACATGGAAACAAGCTTGACAAACGAAGAGATGTAAAGATGAAAGTTGAGAGCTCACGAAGAATTGCATATTGTCAATTATCGAGATACTAAACTTAGATACCAAAATTCATGTAAAGGTAAAATGCTCCAATACTTGGCAAATGAATTACTAAGAGCTCAAAGTAAATTTTTATGCATAAGAAAAATTATTTTCAAAATCAAATGATTGCATAAAATTTTTATCAAGTCACTTACTTTGAAAATAATACGTGAGAAAATACTTCAAGAAATTGCATCAAACAAAAAATTACGTAAGAAAATGTCATGGGGCAAAAATGCCCATCCGGACGAGGAACCGAATGTCCGGATGACCTCCAACGGCCACTTTTTTTTACCATTCTGACATTTTCAAACGGCTAATTTTTTACATGGTCCAAACGTCTGGATGGACAAGAGTTTTCTTTTGCAACAACTTTTCTTGAGTATTAAAGTAAGACTTTTATTGATTACAACTACCTTATTCTCTATCCTTAGAAGATCAAAAGCATTAAGTTTTTGAAAAACTTTTGAGTGATTAATTTTGTGAAAATTTTTAATTCTTCAAAAACAATTTCAACCTAATACTTTGAGCTATACTCATTGCCATCTATTGAAGTATTTGCATCTTCTCTTCTTGTTCTCAACTTTGAATCTATTGTTCGATAAGAAGAGAAGATTTCTCTTGTAAACTCATTTTGAATTGTGGGTCGTGTTGAGGTCTCGGAAATCTCAATATTGTAAAAGGATCGGTGTTTCTTGGTTGTAAGTCACCGGAAACTTTGTAAAGGGTTGAATTGCATCATAAGTTAATCAACATAGTGAAAAAGACCTTGCTCGTGTCGGAGAGTTCGGTAACGGGGGATGTAGATCATTGCGTTGGATCAAACCTCCATATTATATCGTTTGCATTCTCTAACCCTTTTACTTAACGTTTGTTACTTTATGCAAGTTTATGTTGTTTCATTAACGTGCTAACTTGTGTTTAGTTTATTTCTCTACCATTTGTGTGTTCATTAGATTAAAATCTTGAGTAAGTAACAAAAAAGCTTTAATAACCAATTCACCCTCCTCTTGGTTAGCTAATCTTGGGCTTTCATGTTTGACAAAGAACAACTTTTTTTTTTATAGCAAAAACTACTAAAATGTTATTTTTTATAACATGAATGAATGTATTGATATGCTTAAAATGTTGTTCTATACTTTGTAAATAAGAACATCATCTATATAAGCAATGATGAAATTTTGAAAAGGATAGATCTTTATTTTGAGGTAATGGATATCTTATCCATTGAAGAGCTTTATTGAGAGACTTATAATTGATAACTAAACGAGGATCACCCCATTCAATTTTAGTAGAGTTATTGACATAATATGACGAACAACTCCAAGGATATTTACTTGATCGAATGAGCTTCTTACTCAGTAAATCATTGATTTCCTTAATACAATGATCAAGTATTTCCTTATGCATTTGAATAGGACAAGAATTTGTAGGAATGTTTGATTCAAGAAAATCAGAATTGTATGGAAGAGAAACAATACTTCTTCCTATTCTAAAAAATATTTGGAATAGTAGAACATAATTCTTCTTCGATTTTCTTTTGAAGCAAAGAAGTCTTTTCAATAATTGAGGAGTTTTTTTTAATGGTTCCTCAATTCTTTGAAACGTAATTTCTTATTTGAGAAACCAAATATGTTTCTTTTTTAA
Source organism: Fraxinus excelsior (assembly GCA_019097785.1). Taxonomy (NCBI): domain Eukaryota; kingdom Viridiplantae; phylum Streptophyta; class Magnoliopsida; order Lamiales; family Oleaceae; genus Fraxinus; species Fraxinus excelsior. The sequence continues at coordinate 21,955,914 of CM032637.1, forward strand.
TTGACATTATTAATCAATTTTGAAATAGATACTTCTTTCAAAGCATTCACATTTTCATAAGATGGATGATTTTTAAATTCGAAAAATATATCTTGCCCCAATATATTGGTGGTAAGACCTTCTATGTAAATGATGATATGGAATTATCATAGTCTGAAGATGTCTAAAGATATACTAGTTGGTAATGTCAAATCTCTATAATTGAGTAGAATATGATACTTATTGTACCATAAAACTCTTGATTGAGTTTCGTGTGCCAATAGATGAACAATTTTGAGATCATGTGTAATCCATTGTTGGAATTACGAGATAATAATTTGCATGCACATATAAAGTATGTCGAACAAATTGAGATATGTTCACTTACACGAACAATCGCCTTAGACTCTTTGGGATGTGTTGAAAAGTGATCATGTTGCATACATGAGCCGGTTGCCTTGATAAGATATCAAGATGAGATTACAACAAGTAACCGAAATGGATTTTGCTATTTCATTAAACCCGTTTAGTAGTCGGATCGAGTTTTTGATTTGAGATTACCTATAAGAATGAACATAAGGAGAACTTAAGTTAGGTATTGGGGAAATACCTAAACTAGGATCTGAACGGTATTATTTGTTTATAAAAAATACGACATACGCATTAAGAAAGGAGAAAACATCGTAGGACGTGTTTCATACCACATGTGTTTTTACGAGCAATATTTGGTAAATGAGTGAATGGATCGCTGCTTCCTCATTGTGTGAGACCTAGATATTTTTATAACCTTATATATACCCTTATGACTTTGACCATTTCTTGAGATTTTATTTCAGTGTTGCTACTTAAGTATTTTACCAATAACTATGATTAATTCGGTTTGATGGGACATGTCTAGCAAAGTTGTTGATTTAAAATTGAAAGATTCAAGTAGGATAGGAAAACTATTCTGACCAATATTTATATTTGTATTCACCAATGGACAATTGTGTTTAACCATTTAGGTTATAGAACACAATTGTGAATACAAGATACAATGTGGGTTCGAGTATGCTCCATAATACTCGAGGGATTGGAAATACTTGAATTAATGTTGAAAAATGAGTTTGGGGTATAGCGAGATGTGGTTTTCCTCTAGTAGAGCTACCATATATCCCTAAAAGTTTTATAGTATCGTGAGCTCTAATATACCCGCTGGTCACACAATCTATTTGTTGTATGAATTTTTGCGAAATAGATCTTGAGAAGAATTTGACGTGTGATATTCGTTGTTCCTTATGGTTCAGGGCAAAGTCCATCATGTGCGAGTGGAAGATATTAAAAAATACGGGTTGTGGGTCGCCCGTGTGGGATGACCCGACCCACAAGGTATCAAAAGGATTGGACGGAGTGGTTTTAATTTAGAATTCAAACCTTCAACTTCCCATAACTTCTATTTTAACCTCCAAAAATGATTTTTTTTTCTAGCTTTTGGGAGAGAGAAATAATAGCAAGAAATGTATGAAGTTCGTATGAAAAATCACACATAAATTGAAAAGTACCTAGAACATCATTTTTGGCATAGAAGCTCACAAAATTAGGCATTTAGGCTGTGGATTATAATCCCCTTCCATTGTGAAGGGACTGGAAATTTGACGCTTGGAAAGAGAGATGATTCACCCACACAAAAAGAATAGTGCTTCAGAACTTAAAGGTTAAGTAGTTATATTCCGAATTTAAGAAATGTAAATTTTGGTTAGAGTAGTATTTTTTGGGGATGTAATATTAGGTGAGGGGTTATCAATTGATCCAAATAAAGTAGAAGCTATTAATAATTGGCCAAGACCTATAAACCTTTCAGAAATTCAAAGTTTTTATGGGTTTAGCTGGGTATTATCTTAGATTTGCGGAAAGATTTTCAAAGATGGCTTATTCTTTAACAAAATTAACTAGAAATAATATGAAGTTCGAGTGGATATATGTTTGTGAGCAATGTTTTCAGGAATAGAAGAAAAGATTAACTTGAGCACCTATCCTTTTGATTTCATCTAGTACATGAGATTTTGTGGTTTATAGTGATGCTTCTAAAAATGTTTTGGGAAGTGTATTGATGCAAACTGGTGAAGTCATTGTATATGCATCTAGGAAACCTAAAGAATAGGAAATGAATTATCTTACATATGACATGGAGCTTGTTGCAGTTGTTTTTGCATTTAAAATATGGAGATATTATCTGTATGGGGATAGTGAAAGATTTACATTGATCACAAAAGTTTCAAACATTTCTTCATGCAGAAGGAATTGACTATGCGACAATGGATGTGGCTAAAGTTAGTAAAAAATTACGATTGTATTATCAGTTATCATGTTGGTAAGACTAATGTTGTAACTGATGCATTGAGTAGAAAATCGGTATTGATTATTGTTGCTATGATTTTGCTTCATAAGTTGAAATTAATGGACTTGCAAAAAATGGATATTGAAAGGATCTATAGAGGCCAAATTTGCAGTCTTGACACTTTAGCCAGCTTTGATGAATAAAATTCAACAATGACACAAAATGTAGATGATTTTGTTCCAAGATAATGAATGATATCCATTCTGGAAATCTGAAGCACACACAACATCATATTTTGTTTATGGTGTGTTTGAACTACATTATTTTGGAAGAATGTACTCTAGAATAGTAGATTGATGGAGAATGTGTGGTTGAAAAAGAAGGAAAAGTTATTGATGTGATGGAAAATATTATTTTATTGAAGAATGTGTGGCTGAAAATGAGTAGAAGAATGAAAATTTTAATGTGTACCAAACAGAGGCTTATTTGGGAGCTACTAAAATGTATAGAGATTTGAAGTTGCATTACTGGTGGCCAAACATGAAAGGTGATAAAGATATTCACATGAGACAATGTTTAACATGTCAATGATAGAAGTAGAACATCAAAGACCAGTAGGAACCTTACAATCATTAACTATCCCAGAGTGGAAGTGAGAAAGGATCACAACGGACTTTGTAGTGAAATTATCGAAAACTACTAAAAATATGGCAATGAAGCAGACTGCTCAAAATTGATAGAAAAACTAGGCAAACTAAAGAAAAAGAATGTTAAAATTCACAACAAGAGATCAATTATATTTTGAAGGTAGCGCCAATGAAAAGGGTTATGCCGTTTGGAAAGAGAAGAAATTTGAACCCGGGATACATTGGTTTGTTTCCCATTGTTGAGAGGATTGTGAATGTTTCCTATAAGCTTAACATTGCTTCATCAATGTCGCAAGTGCACGATGTGTTTCATGTATCCATGTTAAGAAAATATATTAAAAATCCTTCTCACATATTGAAGAACAAACCAATAGGGTTAAAACTAAATTTGATGTATGAAGAAAAATCGGTAGAGATTCTTCAATGAGAAGTAAAGGAACTTAGAAGTAAGAAAATTCCATTGGTTTAGGTATTGTTGCAGACTCAATCAACAAAAGAGGCTAATTGGGAAACGAAAGATGGAATGCGTGCCAAGTATCCTAAACTTTTTGGGTAAACAAATTTCGAGGATGAAAGTTTTATGAGGAGGGGAGGATGTAATACCCCAAACTTCACATTATACACTTGGTCAATATAATTCATGCATTTCATGCCATTTGTATTGCAATTTGCATTTTACATCGACTGTTCATAATTGCTTTCTTTTTTAATGGTACATTAGATCATTAAGGTTTAATATCTTGTATGGTATTATTCTTCAACCTTCCCGACATAGGTGCATTACACCAAAAAAGACCTTTTGCAGTGGTCAAAAAATGCTGCGGTAAACCTTATGCAGCGTTTTAGCGTATGTTGCGGAGGTCGGTATTGTCGTTGAGGGAAGACTTTTGCCAGCGTAAACATTCACCGTTACGAAAAACTCTTTTGCAGCGTTTTTCAAACGTTGCGATAGACCCTTTTGCAGCGTTTTTTAAACGTTGCGGTAGACCATTCTTCAGCGTTTTTCTAACGTTTCCGTATAATTTTTTTTTTACAGTTATTTAGGTAATTGACCGACAAAATTGAAAATGGCACTTTGTGAATAAAATTTGGAATTACATAAAAATTGATAATTCCATTAAATTTTTGAATCAATACAACATTAGAATGTGATTCAATACAATATTGAATTAATACAACATTTGAATTTCTTGAGCATAGTTGATAAATTTTTTGAATCAATACAATGTGCATCCTATAAGACCCCTCCGCTTTCAAGTTCTTATTACATTAAACCTCTATAGTACCAGTATCTCTTAAAGTGTAGGGTCCAGGGAAAAAGAATCTCGTGAAGAGCCATTTAGATAAGACATGCAAAGTTGATAGAGAAATTTGATCTATTGCAATGGAAGCTGGAATCTATATCATTTTGGCAAATTTCCTTCCACTTTGATGGAAATGGTCCAAATTCTTCATCGCTAAAGCTCTTTGAATCTGGCCACACACCTAGTTCAATTCCATAGAAGTTAAGAAGGAAAAGTGTTTTAGTGATGGGACAATAATGAAACAAAAACAAAGAAGAAAAAAATAGAATACAATGGAAATTTTTTGTATATGTTCTTGTATCTTATTCGTTTGGAAATGCATTAGCAGTAATATAACATGAAGGACTACATAAAAAATGTAAATGTTACCTTTTAAGTAACTTAATTGTTTCAGAACATGTTATGGGTATGTTACTTTTTGTAAGTAGAAAAGTTCCATATTTAGAACGAAACTCTTACTTATAATTCTATTTTTGACGAATGGGAAGAAAATAAGCTTAGCAAACATAGACCTAGGGTACTCTTATTTTATCAGGTCAAGCTACAGGGACGGAACCTAATTCCTGTATGAAGCTACTTAAGCCAAAAGAACATAGACATGTTGCCCATTTACACCCCGTAAATGGAGTATTATGAATAAATAAGTACAAAATCCGTGATGAGAAGCACAAAACTACTCAAGCAACCAGTGTAAATATGTTTCTCACTTTCTCTTAAAATGATAAAAAAACATTGCATAAAATGGAGCACAAGTTTACAGACAAAGGTTACCTTGAATTCCTTGTTTTCTTTGTTCACTTGGATACATAGACAAACTGTCACCAAAGAATGTCATCAATTAGATGCAAACTATCAGTTTAACAGATCTAGAAATATAAATCAATAGGGACATCAACTTACCAGCAAGGACAGCAGCCCCTACACATGAAAGTACCCCAAAAGGAAGGAGTTGAATGGGAATGATCCAACAATTGCCATGTAAACTATCTGGTTATCAACAAAATGGGAAGAGAATGTCAAATTAGAAAGGTAGAGAGTGCCAATTTTCTCTAAAAGAGAAACTAAAGATCTAAGAAGGGAAAATAAAGCTGATTTCATATGCACACCCAAAGTAAACTAGAGAGGGCTGCTTTTATTTTATCTAGAAACAAAAATCCATAAGCACTTGATTTTATCGAGTACATGAACTTAGTTGAAAAAGCAAAGGTCAATTGAGAACTTCTAATCAAGAAAGCCTTGATTAAATAAATTCTTATCACATTTGAAAGTGGTTGGTCATGTATAGTTTATAGATAATTATAATTATACACAAAGCACTAGATTCCATGTTGTCATTATTCTGATTATGGTGCAAATAAAAAATAATTTATCTTACATCAATAAATCAATTGTTCAGATGCAAATTATTGGTTGCCAACTATCTTACCTCAAAAAGTTTCAAGCAAAGATGGGCAAAAATAATAGAGTTTTAAAACCAAGACAAAATTTTATCAGTTAGTTTCTAAATAATTGGAGATTAAGATTACTAAACAATTGCAAAAACAGTAATATGAAATAGAGTGCATCAGTGTCTACAAATGAAGGGACAAGAGATAGCTAACCAGTGTCAAGGTTCCCAATAATTGTATCTTCGCCGAATTTGGCCTTCTAAGTAATAGTAATATAGGCAGTGTACCATAGGATGTCAAGACTAAAAATGCTTACCTTCTTGGTGGCAAATGTTGGTCTAAGTAATAGTAATATAACAAGTGAGAGGAGGTAAAAGGAGGAAGCATGCCTACTTGCTTTCATAGCTCCTCCTTTTGGTAGCTTCAACACCCCTCTTGCACACTACATAAATAGTATGGAAGTCCCAAGGCCCGCACCCCCCATTTAAAAAGTTCAGCTTATAGTGTAGTTGACTTTCAACTATAAAAAAGTAGTGAATCTCATCATTGTTTAACTTAAAATGTAAGGAATCACCACTAGAAGGCTAGCACTTATTGCATGGAACTGGTCCTTACTCATCTGTTTTATCTCTTGGGGTTTGTGTAAGATAACCAAGAATATACCAAATGTAGAAGAGGTATTTCAACAAACATGAAGAAGATCACAAGAAAAAGTGACCCAACATTTTGAGTGGGATAAAAAGTTGATCCAAGCCATGAATTTCATATGGTCTAGAGTGATGACAAAATTTGATGTAAGGCATACAATAATTTACTTATGATATGCTTAAAGGAAACATTAATAACACACTGATGATTAAAAGATTGTGATTTCTAATTGCCATGATCAAAACATGCCCAGCGAAGTGAAAAACTCACTCAAATTGAATCCTAACCGGATAACAATCATTCAACATCTGAAGATTGAGTTGTTTGTTAGCCCTCAATTCTTGAACAGCATTTGGATTCTGCAGAAAAGTTACGATATGAGCCGTAGCCTCCTCCAGTGATTTCAGCCTGGCCTGGCCACCACCTCAACTCTCCTTTCCACCATCTCTAAAGCATAGACGGGGGGAGAGAGAGAGAGAGAGAGAGAGAGAGAGAGAGAGAGAGAGAGAAGGTTCAGAAATCAACTCAACACTCCAGAACTTTATTTAACAAAATTAAGAAAACTCCGTGTAAAATAACAAAAATCCAAGATGCTTCTACAACATTCTATACATACCAGAAACTCTAGAATAAAAAATCAATACCGAAAAAGAGTTGCTGATTAAATAAAATCCAACTTGAAGAAACACGATGTGACTATACTTGCTTGTACTTCCTCTGCCTCCTCCCATCAGCCGTCTCAATTATGAACTCCGTGGAGAAAATATTAGCAAGTTTTGCTCCGTATCCATTCCTTCCGCCAGTAGTATTCTTCCAAGTTTGATAGTGCAAGATGTAAAAATCAAACGGTAAATGATTGAGGTATGAAGATTTCGATTGAGGTTTGAAGAATCGAGCAAGGAAGAAAGCTAGAAGATTTCTAATATGGCTGAAGATCGCTAGGTTGAGGATGACAAACGAATTGGGTATCCAACAACGTTTGTAAACCTAAAATTGTCGAGCAGGTCGGGTTAATCCGGTTCACAATTAAAAAGGTTGGCCCAACCTAATTCACCTAACCCTCTTTAATTTTGGGAAAATTACAAAAAATCAGGGGTTAAGTTTGAGGTTTTAAAAAATCAGGTTTTACATTTATTTAATCAAAAATCAGGTTTTAATTTCACAATTAATAATAATATTTTAAATTAAATTAATCTAATATACCCACCCCACCACCTACCCCACCAACTTTATTTTAAATATAACATTCTATCCTATCCAAACCCTAATCCATTTCCTATCTATTTCCTCTCACCCGCCGCAGCCACCGCCGGTCGCCGGTCGTCGATCCCTCCTCCTCCCTTCCCCTTCTCCGCTCCCCCTCTCCCTCCATCTGCTGCGGCGCAGCGATTCGCAGCAGCGAAGCCCGCCCGCCGCCGCCGCCGCCGGTTTGTTCCCCTCCCCCTTCTCCACTCCCCTTCCCTTCCCCTTCCCCTCCATATGTTGCGGCTGCTGTGAATCGCTGCTGCAGACAGCAGCGATTCGCAGCAGCGAAGCTGCTGCCGGTTCAGCAGCGGCAGTAGCTTTGCTGTGACGCTGCTGCCGGTTCAGCAGCGTCACAGCGACGCTGCTGAACCGTCAGCAGCGTTGCTGCTACCGGTGCAGCAGCGAAGGTGGAATTATTTGCACATTTTGCAGCAGCGAAGGTGCAGCAGCGTTGTGACTGTGACCAAGTTATTGATTTGTTTTGTGTATGTGATTTGTTTTGCAGCAGCGAAGGTGCAGCACATTTTGCAGCAGCGAAGGTGCAGCAGCGTTGCACATTTTTTTGATTTTGCGGTGGTGACTGTGACCGTTGTGATTTGTTTTGTGTATGTGACCAAGTTATTGAACTGTGACCTAGCTATAGTTGATTATTTTGGTGTCTGTGACTTAGCTATTTAACCGTGACTCATAAATTTGAAAATATGTGACCTGTGACATATATATTTTTTGATCTGTGACCAATAAAATGATCTGTGACCAACAAAATTTCTTAACCTGTGATCAATAAAAAATCTGTGACCAACAAATATATGATCTGTGATTAACAACTTTGGAAATATGTGACCTCTGTGACTAAATTAAAAAACTGTGACCTATACTAATTTTAACTCGTGACTACATTAAAAATCTGTTACCTATATTAAATCTGTGATCGACAAATTTTAAAAATCTGTGACCTATACTGGTCGGAATCTGACCAATCGTCGGAATTAAGTGGCGGCGGAACGATCACCGGAGTGGTCGTCGGAGTATTCCCCGTCGTCGGAACAGTCACGGTGGCCGGGGCAGTGGGGGTGGGGCTGGAAGTGGTGGGTGGGTGGATTAATTATATTATATTATAGTTAAATATTTAATTTAATATAATTGTAAAATATAATTAATTAATTTTTGAAAAACCTGATTTTTGCAAATTTAAAATCTGGGACCTGATTTGTGATTTTGGGAAAGAAAAAGCATGATCCATGCACTTTTCCCTTTACTTTTCACAACGTTTATTAAATCAAAAAGTACATTTCGCAACATTTATTGAACGCTGCGAAAAGTTTTATTTTTTGCAACGTCTATTAAACATTGCAAAAGATCAACTTTTTGCAACGTTTAATAAACGTTGCGAAATGTTGCCTTTAACAACGTTTATTAAATGTTGTAAAAAGTTGATCTTTTACAACGTTTAAAATTTTTCGCAACGTTTATCAAGACACTTTTTGCAATGTTTATTTATAAATTATTGCCAAATCTCAATTTTGTTAAGCAATGACAACATTTATGTATTAGAATGTTACGATAGATCCTTTTAGCAATATTTAACTTCCGAATGTTGCCTTTTGTGTGTTGCAAATGATGTTTTTTGGTGTAGTGATGATAAATTTTATATTGAGCTATGGTGGAAAATTAGGTTAACCGATGTGTTGGATATTGATTTGTTAAACAATTGTAATTTTGGAAGTATCATGTTATTATTGACTAGGTTACACGATTTTAATTCGATTTGATCATGGTCATGTGAAACCCTAGATAAGTAATTTACATAGTTGGGACATTAGGAATGAAGTGACACAAAATTATAAGGTTCTTGTGATGTTATAAATATTGAAGTGCAGATTGTTGAAATCGATTGAGGATTGGGAATCAATCAGGTAAGTAATCGAATGAACAATTAAGGAATTTGCCCAATAAAATATTTTAGGATCTTAGGAAAAGTAAAATAGGTTGTATACACGTTGAAGTAGGTCAAGTATACTTCAATTATACCTGCAAAGATAAGTACGAACTCAGATTTTTACTACAAGAGGCCACCGCATGCTTACACCTCATGCTTGTTGATTTGTCCTTGTAATAGTTAATTTCTTCAACCCTAAGCCTTCCTCACATCCCAAAACTCCTCAAGACTTCACATATATCTCCCAAGTCACATATTAACTCCTCCAAGATATCCTCAATTGACTTCCAAGTGAAAGGAAACAAACAGAATTAGAAAACTAGAAGCTAGAATTGGGAATTTGAGCAGGTGAGTTTAACTCACGGTTTTGAGTTTTGATTTTATTATTTTTAGGAGTTTTATAATCTCTTGAATATATGACCTTCTTGATGTTATTTGGGATGTTGGTGGTGGTGTTGTTAAGGTAAAAAGAGGGATAATTGAGTGAAACCATCAAGGACAGAAATTGTATAATTGCTGGATTCTGCCTATTCAACCTTTGGTTTTGGATAATACCTTGAGTATAATTTGTATTCATCAATATGAATGGTTTTATATAAGAGTTAGAAATATAAAAATGATCTTTAATAGGTTAGAATATGATTTGTGGCATGTTAATCCAAATGAGACTTAAAAAACAGCCATAGCAGAAATTCATGATTCAGTGTTCTGTAAAAGGGACTGACTTTGAAGCTGTAAACGCTTCACTTGAGAAAATTTTAAGGCAATATTACATTCATATACATGTTATGTAACTGTAGTAAAAGTTTGGGAATGAACGGATGTGAATATGGTGCAAAAAGAGGTTTGAAAACTAACTGGTCAGCGATAGAAACTCAAAAACATATTCTGTCTAATTTTGGATTTCATATAGTTTCACCATGAAATGATCACTCAGCGCCTCTAAATCTTGGAAAATTGATTTGGATGAGTGTTAAGCCGTTAATGATCCAATTAGATGGTGCTTTATTCATTGAACTTGAAAATAGCAGGAGTTATAGGGCTGGTAACTTGAAATGTTAATCTAGATTATTTTAGCATCTATTGTCTTGGTACGGGATTGTGTGTGAGTTAAGATTATCAAATTGAGGAACGTGTTAGATATTAGATGCTAATACAGGTTGTTTATGACTTTAAATGGAAATGAGACTTGACTTACCCCTCGTACAAAACACATACGAAAGCGGAAGGTAAGTAAAAATCCATTTGTAACTACGCTGGAAGAACATAGTATTCGTTGAAATATTTTCTATTGATCACTGTCGTGACTTTTATATAACTTCTATAATGAACTAATTGTATAGCATGTGTTGGTCGCGATGATTGAGTATGTGTTTCAAGAACATGTTGATATCCATTTTGATTAGGTATGCTATTCATGAGCATTTGCACATTCATGTACAACAATGTCCATCGTTGAAAATCTAACATGCGCGACATGATTGAAATGAATTTATGTTATAAATTGTCTTAACAACCACTAATAGGGTACCAAGGCATGTGACGCATGTTTATGTGATATTTGTTGACATCACGGTGAGACTTCTTAAGTGATTACAAAGGAAGATAGGGAATGTATCTTTGGTGATCAGGGAAATGGACCTATTGACTGTGCTTTCATGATATTATGATTATTGGCACCTTGGGTTTCTCGGGTGATCATAGGGACAGTTGGGAGATGTACCTCCGTTGGTCATAAGACGATGGTCCACTCGAACATGTGGATATAATGTTGGCCATTTGATTATTAATAATTGATATTAATATTGCTTAGAGCTCTATATGGTACATAGTAGGTGGATCAAGGGCAAAATAAAATAAAAAAAATTCAAATAAAATTATTTCGAGCGTACTTTGATGAATATTAGAATATAATGCATCCTTAGCATCATGTTTTTAAAGGAATTGGCATGGACTCATATTCATATTCATGGCATGCATGATATTTACTTATTGAGCATTAGCTTATATAGTTCTTGCTGTGTAGGTGAGCATAGAACTGCATAGAAGGCATAGCTAGCTGTGAAGTTCTTACAGGATTTTGAGGGTCGATGTACATGGATTGCCACTTGTAGGGTTGTTTTGTAGGTTGTCATTTTGGTCCTACCGTGTTTTGTACTATACTTTTGGTGAATCCTAGATTGTATATATATGACTTTTGAAATAGGATGGTAAATATTTTTGTAACTTCAATTTGAGTATGTTTGAATATAGTTAGTCTTTGGTCCTGATATATTATATGAATGTTATGTGTGACCATGTGAGTGTGCACGGATTTTATTGTGATGGTCTTTATCCCATGATAATGTTTCACGATATAATAATAAAAAGTGCACTTACATGTCTAAGTCGAGTAGTCAATTTCCATTTTTATACACAAGTATATAGTTGTCTATATAAAAAGGGTGTGACAGTTATTTTCGAAGTCTTTTAGGGAATAAGATTGGGGACACATAAGCTCGTATATGGATAGCCTTTTTGATTGTTGGCATGTCAACCATGTCATTCTCTGTAGCTCTTATAGCTAAAATTTATTCCTGTGGATTCATTTCCATGTTGTTTGATAGGGTACCCTATGTTTTGTTGTACAATACAACTACTGTCTGTCACCCTTGATTTTCCAAATTATTTATTGAAGTCTATTGGTTCTGCAAAGCATTGTCATTTTTAGTGATGTATTGAGCAAATATGTCTTCCAATGACAGTCTCCTCTTTTATTGCTGTTGGAACATGATGGATTACCCTGATTCTAGTTTCCTTGACCTTGATATTTGCCTACGAGAGATTTGGATGATTTCTCTAAATTGAATTATATATGTTGGAGTCTGGGTTGTTCAGATGCCTCTAAAAGTTTTGTGCATAGCTAACCTCTTTAGATTGGATTACATAATTGGAGGCTCAAGTGCAACTCGCTCTTGTATTATTTTCTCTACAGCCTTCACAAACCATGTGCACTATCTAAGTGAGGGTGTCCATCTTCTTTGTTAATACCTCCATTTTAGACCACTAAAGCTAATACTGCATCTATAGTGTAAATCCCCACCGTTTTCTTCAATGTCACCATGTCGGATGGCCACATAGCAAGATTGGGATGCTTCTAAAATAGATCCTTGAACTTTTACCATGCTTTCAGATAACTCGAGTTCCTTTTCCTTTAATGTATATATTTTGTTTTTGATATGATGAACTAAAGATGGTGGAAAAAAAATTTAGTGTGAACTTGTGCACCATGTCATTCCAAGATATGTTGATCTGGCAAGTACTGAATGCAACCAATCTCTTGCTGTATCCTTCAAGGTATGATGGAATTAATGCATTCAAAAGGCACGACATTCCTTCAGGGCCAATGATAACATAGAGAAGTAGGAAAGCTTGAATGCGATCATGTAGATTTTCATGTACTTTCTCATGAAACCTGATATCTTGATAATTCTGAAATAGATTGGTGACATTTGGTCTAAGGTAAAAGTTGGCTCGCCCAAAAGAAGGATATATAATGCTGGGCTGAGCAGGAGTTAGAACGAGGACCATATTATCTCGGGTTGAACTAGATGAGTTTGTGGTAACTGATTTTGGACCTGATTCTAATTTAGATTTTTGACCATTTCTGTTTCCATTTCTCTTAATATTTTCTATTCTACTCTCCTTTATCTAAAAGTTCCTTCAATCTGGGGACCTAATGATAGAAGCTCCAACTTGTCAAAATCTTGCATAAATTGCTTTTGGTACAAGAAAAGAACACAAACACGAGAGAGATCAGGAATGTGACGAACCGAAACCAAAAAAAAAAAAAAAAAGGTTAGACAATTATTTTCTAAAGATGTTTTGTGTGGAGTGAAAATTATGTGTTGAAATTCCAAATTAACCTGTTAATATCTTATTTCCAATTCTTGGCCTATGTAAATTAGTGTGATTTATGTATCTAGACAATAGATAAACGAATTTTATCTAACTCTCTCCCAAGGTAAGTTAGACCTACTCTAAGCACGATATGATCATATTCACTTTTCAAATACATATGCAAAGTAACACATTAATGCACAAGATTCTTAGATGATTGTACACGTCATACATGTTATTCCTAACATCTATTGCCTGCATATTAATCTTGAAAAGTTCTAAACCTATTATGAACCTCTTGGAAATATAATAAGTAACTAATTACCTAGTTGGTAATTCAAAATAAATAATTTAACAAAGCATACAAGATTAATCAAGAGCACAAATTAACTAAACTGCTTGATCTTTGAATTAAAAATAATTAACAAAAGGTTCCATCTTCATCTAACAAAAAGAAAAATCTAGCCTAGCATGTTTCTAACGATAAAACAACAACAAAAAAAAAGTCTAAAATATCATCCGAAATGTATATGAATACCAGAAATATGGAATCTATTCCTTGTCTTTTGATTTTCAATTCCAATCATTAATTCTTCGGGTTCTTGAAATTTCTTTATTCAGTCCGCTTGTTAGACTTGTTATTTTCTCTAATTTGTGGTACATCGACTCCTCTTTCTTGTAAGATTTCATGATATGAATTGATATGAGAAGTATGAGAGGCAACTTGTATGTTTGCCCCATTCTATACTCAAAGAGGCCAGAGTTAGGTCAACAAATGGTTCAAAATTGGTTTTCAAAAAGGTGTTTGAATTTCGAAGGAAGCGTGTCATTCGATAAATGGACAATGTGATTGCATGATCGTAGGAGTTGTGATTGCACCCATTCTTCAATCTACTGGTCTCGCCATGGTCAAATTAAAGGGTTGGGATCATGCCCCTTTTCTATAGTGCGGTCTCTCGTAGAAACTTCATGGAGGTTGCAGTTTGGCCCCTAATTTTGATCATTAGTTCATTATACATCATTTTCACATGCAATTTCGATCATTGGGCTTCAATTTCATTCAATTGATCCCGTATGATCTTCAATCAACTTCTCTTGGTCCAACTCAACTTTTTAAATATTTACAATTTGGTCCTTAAACTTTGAAAATCCTTATCTCAGCTGATTTTGATTAATTTCTTCCAATTGTTGAGTTTTACCTAGCCAACAATATATACAAGGCTAGGCAAAAATTAACCCACGTCGACAATCCAACCCAAACAGACCGGTTTTTAAATTCAATTGGGATGGGGTCTTGGGTTATGAATTAAAACCCAGCCTAGCCTAGCCCTACCTAACCTAATAAATTGAAAATATAAATACCTAAAATAGAAAAATCTAAATAGACACAATATTGAAGACAAAAGAAGGATTTAGAATTTTCAAACGTCTCCTTTTTTACATAGGCTAACTGACATGAATACAATGTACAAATGCAAAGTTATTTGAAGATAAACTAAAAATTAAGGAGAGAATAATGAAATGAACGAGTCTCAAAAAATTGTTAAAAAGAGAATGGTCCATAATTTCAAACTCATCTAAACATTATTTTTTAGAAAGAATTCCTTATATAGGTTAAAAACATTAGAGATTTTCAAATGATGTCAAAATTTAAAAAAAATATTCAAATTCAACAAAAAATAATCGGATCCAACTTGAATTGGGCTTAAGCCCAAACCAACCAAAATCGACCCAAGCTCAATTGGTTTATGTTGGGTTGTGTTGGATTTAAATCAATAATTGGATTGGGTTGATTTGATTTTAGATCAAATTGATCATGTTGGATTGGTTTAGATTAATAAAAAATCGACTCAACCCAACCTAACCTTATATACAAGTAAATTAGCCATAATTAATCAAAATTGCTCTTAAATGTCTATATTTATCAGCCTATATAAGTGCATAAATCCCTTTATCACCTTGTATAAGGACATTCATACTTTGATGATATTGATTTCGCTCTATCAAGAATCTCTAATACGACATATTCAAGAATGAAAAAAATCATATGAAAGTTGTGAATAATCAATAGATGATTCTTCACTCATAGATAGTAAAAGATTATGATGTAGGTTCATCAACTTAAGTTGATATCGAAATCCTTGGTCAAGGTAAGTATGCAAGTCAAAAAAGTTTCAACGATTATTGACTTAAGAGAGGGACAAAAATATGATCAATTAATCAAGATTGACTTATATCCGTGTCTCGTAATTGATTGGATCACATTGACGAAGAGATTATAAGTTTCACGATAACGAATAAGTTTGGATTTAAAACACGATGTGACATTTTTTGTTACTTGTACGCCCTTGCATATTGCTAGATTTCAACGGGGGATGACAAATGTGAATTAATTAATCTAGATGAATCATGATAAATTAAAATGAGAGTTTTAAATTATCTTATTTTGAGTATATCAAAATAATAATTCACATTATCTGACATCATGATGACGAACCTAATGAGTTACACTCAAAAGGCAAGAATTAGAAGAATAATATTAAAAAATAATTATTGACAAGTGTGGGTATTTGTAGAATTAATTAATTGAATTTTTATTAATGTGCTTAGATTAATTAACTTATGAATCAAGTTTAATTGATTATACTAATTAACTAATGCGCCGAATTATGTTTAATGGGTAAGTCATGCCCACTTAAACATCTATTAATAAGCTACTAGAGTTAGAGATTTTAATAACTCGTATTACAATATCATATTCTTGCTAACCCAAGAAAGAGATACCATAATCTCTCAATCTTTTTCTTACTTGTGAATTACAATTGATGGCTGGACAATTGGACGATTGTGGTGTAGAAAGATTGTGGTAGATCAAGATTCACAAGGAGGATCAATGATTGTGATTTTTCATGAATAAGATTCTCAAAAGAGTTTAAAGAATTTGTTGAAGGCAAAATTCTAATCACAATTTCTGTGTAAACATAAAGACAATCATTGAATGGAATTGAATGATATTTTAAATTTCGTTGTGCATATATAAGTAAATTCTCAATAGTGGTATTACAGTCTACTTTGTATTTGTTAGAATTTATTTTTTATTCTTGGGAACAATCAATGGTTTATTATTGTTAATTTCTTGTTTTCAGCTTTTATGAAAATTCATTTTCATGTTCTAAATCTATTTTTGAAAAAAAAAATTAGGTTTTTGGAAAACATTGAGTCGTAAGGTAGCATGGATGATGATAACTACATCCGCAGATGGACGGTGCTGCACTATGTAGAGGCACTTGTCGCCCGTGTGGACTGCAAATATTAAGTTTGATTTATAATTTTCCTTTCATTAATAATAGTAAAAAACTAGAGTTTCTCATCTATGTCAGCTTGTTGAGTACAATTAATACTAGTCCATTGGGGATATGTTTGACACTATAGAATATTATATATTTCTAAATGATGAGTTCAACTGAACTAAAATCTATCTTTTGTTGAGTACATTCAATGAGATAAATTTTAGAGGCATTAACCTAACACATGAAGTGTGTGAAGAAAAGGAGCACCACCTTAATGATCTAAGAGTTGAATGTAAATACAATTGATAATAATATCTATTCAAATATTTTATTAAAGTTTGTTAAGTACACTTAAAATCTTAATATAACAAAATAGGATCCTAGTCCACTAGAAGTCAAGTACAGACATCATAAGTTTATGTGAGAAAGTCATAAATTTAAGTTAGACCGTGGGAGCATAATTATTTTAATAAAAGACCATGATAAATTAATTTATGCATTTTTCGATATATATTAATTCCTTTGTTTATTTTTCTATTATTTACAATTTTAAATTATGAATAACCATATAAATTTGAAAGATATATCGGATGCCAACAAATTGATCGGATCAATTTTTTTAGACTAGCACCACAATCTGAGAATTATTCTCAAGCATGAAAAAATTGGATATGTCCTTAAGCAGCTCTTTCTAAAGGCACCCACTATGGACTCAAATGATGTAGAGTGATGAAGATAATAACACAACATGTGTGATGCTTCAGCTATGTCGCTTGAATTGCAAAAACAACATGATGGTATAGATGCTAACACCATGAATTTTTATCTCAATGAGTTATATAATGAATAATCACGCGTGGAAAGATTTAAGACTGCCAAATAACTATATTAGTGAAAAATGACATAATGATCATGTAATGAAGATAATTGGCTACAATGAGAAGTTGGCTCAATTGGGCCCAGTCATTGACCATGAACAAAGTATTGACTTGGTTCCACAATCTTTGCCAGAGAGCTATTCATAGTTTATTATAAATTTTAACATGAATAGCTAGAGTTCACTCTTCATGAGTTACTAAATATGTTTAAGACTATTGAGCCCAATATCAAGGTTGGTAGTGGGCAAGTTTTAGTTGTGATTCCTCGAAGGGCACTAAGAAGAACTCTAAAGGAGTTTTTAGGAATGTATCCAAAAAGGCTAAGATAAATAAGAGGCAGTCAAAGCAAGAAGGACAATACAAAGTCTGATGACCCTTGTTGTAATTGTAAAACGAAAGGTCATTGGAAGATGAACTGTAAGCTTATCTCATGAGTTTGAAGGAAAAGAAGTTTTATGAAGTTTCTATTTCAGACTCTTTGCTATTGAGGTTAATATATTTACTTCATTAGTTTCTTGAGTATTAGATACTAGATTTGGATTGCATATTTGTATAAATATTATAGACTAAAGAAAAGTAGACTACTGAAGAATGAAGAATTTAACATGTGCATTGGAAATGGAGCAAAAGTTATTGTAGGAACATACTTTCTACCATTTCCTTCTGGCCCAGTATTAGAATTAGAGAATTTTTATTTTGTTCCCGCCATTACCAAAAACATTAATTCAATTTTATGTTTGAGCATGAGTAGTTTTACAGTTTTTGTTCATTTTATCTTGATAATATTTTATGGTTGTAAATTATAAAATGACATTTATATTCTATGTACAATGTCTCCTATTCTCAGTATAGAAAGTAAAAGGCATAAAAGTGATAACCTAAATAATATCTATCTCTAACACAACAAAGTAGATCACATAAATATAACATGAATTTCTAAATTACATTGAAATGGATATTTGGGGTCAATTGATTTTGAATCATTTGAAAATACAAATCATGCTTGCAAGATGACAAGATCTCCTTTTACTAAAAATGAGAAAGATATGCAAATTTATTGGGCTTAGTACGTACAGATGTACGTGTACCAATGTCAATTACTGCTAGAGTGAATTTCTCTTAATCGAGGATGATGACCTACTAATTATGTAGAAGCAAACTCAAAGTGTTGAGTCAAAGATATGGTAGGAAGCTGTGGAATCCAAGATGAACTCAATGTGTGTAAAAAAGTTCTAGAACTTTGTCGACCCACTAAAGACATAAAACACATGGTTGAAATGGATTTACAAGAAAAAAGGCAATACGGATGGAAATATACATACATACAAGCAATGCTAGTAGCAAAATGTTACAAACGAGGACAATAAGTTTTATTTGATTAAACCTTTCACATGTAGCCATAATTAAGTCCATATGAATTTTGCTTACAATAGCTGCATATCATGACCATTAGATATGGCGAATGGATGTCAAAATTGCATTTTTAATGGGAGTTTGCAAGAGAGAGTTTACATCATACAATCCAAGGATTTTGAATTTGAAGATGATAACGAGGTATGCAAGCTTGACCGGTCCATATATAAATTGAAGTAAACCTTTATGAGTTGTAATCTTCGTTTTTATGAGACAATTAAAAATTTTGATTTTATCAAAACAAAGACGAACCATGTGTTTACAAGAAGACAAGTGAGAGTATTGTCATATTCTTAAAAGAATATATGGATGACATATTATTAATGGAAAACGACATCCCTATACTTCATCGAGAAAATTAGGATTGTCAAAGAACTTTTTCATGAAATATAAGTGAGATGTAGTCTTAAGAATCAAGATCTAGAAGACTGCTTGGCTTATCCACATTTACGTACACGAATAATCCAAGGGAGGATTGTGTCTCATGGGATTTACCTCTTAGAGAATATGTCCAAAACACATGATGAGAAAGATCACATGGATAATATTCCTTATACATTAGCAATAGGATCTATCATGTATGTGATGCTAAGTATGAGATCATATGTTTCATAGACTCTAATTGTTACGAGCAGGTTTTAAGCAACCCCTGGTGAGAAACATTGGGTAATAGTTAAGAACATCCTTAAACCCTTGTTTGGGCTCCATTTGAATGAGTTTTTAGGGAAAAATGTATTTAGGAATGGTGACTTTTTGGAGAATGTATGGTTAAAAAAGAATAAAAAGTTTAGGGTTTATGTATAATATTATTTTATTGAAGGATGTGTGGTTGGAAAGAAATAGAAAAATATATTAAAATTAAAATGGAGCAAAAATAGGGGCTAAGTACTTGAGAAAAACTAAGAATGATTTCTTAATATATAAAGGATATGAATTAAGAGTTCATGAATATACTGATACTAAGTTCCTGTTAAAAGACAATTATGATGGCAAATCTCAATCAGGATATGTGTTTACTCTCAACAATAGAGCGGCTAGTTGGGAAAGTTTCAAATAGAAATAACAGCTGATTTAACAATAAAAGTTGCGTACATTGCTACTTCCAAAGCAACAAAATAAGTTGTCTTTATTAGGAATTTCATTAATGAACTTGGAGTTGTTCTTAGTATTATTATTCACATAGCTCTGCATGGTGGTAACAATGGAACCAGCGAGAAGGAACCAAAGTCTCATCAACGATCCAAATATATGCTAAGGTTGTATCATGTCATCAGGGAGATCATATGAAAAAATGACATGAAGATAGAACGAGTTCCCATAGATGATAATATTTCAGATCCATTGACAAAGCTATTGTAGTAGCATAAACATGATCTTTATGTAGATTCTTATGGTATTAGATATAAAAGTAATTGGATCTAATGTAAGTATGAGTTTGTAAGTATTATGCTATGGTCTAATTGATTTTGGGTGTACATGCTTTTAATATGATTAATACACTTTATATATGGAAGATATATTATTTAATTGAATTGTTATTTTGATATGTGGCCGTAACTTATAATGAGATATGAATATCTTTATTATGGATAGACCAACAAGTGTAGTATTTCTTATTTATGAAGTGAGTAACTTATCTTATAAGCTAACATAGTGACATTTAAATGGATGCATAGATGTTTTGTTAAGAAAACAAAACATTGGAGACCCAATACAGAGTTTCCACACGAATAACTATCTGAGTGTCTGTAGTTAATCTCTAATATTTGGTAGTGGAATTGGGCCTTATATGAGAAGATGCATACTTTGGTCGTTACATGAGAAGAGTCATTAATACGACATTGTTCGAGTGTATCAAGAATTTTATGAAGGTTGTGAATGATCAATAAATGATTCGTTACTCTTAGATAGTAATAAATTATGATCTACATTTGATCCGTTTAAATTGATATCGAAATCCTTGCCCAAGGTACGTATGTAAGTGAAAAAGAGTTTTGACAATTATTGGCTTAAGAACGGGACAAAATATATGATCGATCAATCGAAACTGACACATCTCCATATCTCGTAATTGATCGAATCATATTAACGAAGTGATTATAGTTTCATAGTAAACGAACAAGTTTAGTTTTGTCATATCACGTGAAATTTTTCATCATACGTGTTTCTTTGACACATTGCTAGATGTCAATGTTGGATGACAAAATATGAATTAATTAATCTAGGTAAATAAGTGATAAATCAATTTGGGAGTTTTATTTTATCTTATTTTGATTTGATCAAAATAATAATTCATGTCGTCAAACATCGTGATTGAGAACCTAATGAGTCATACACAAAAAGTGAGAATTAGAATAATAATACAAAGAATTATTGTTCACGATCAAGATTCTTAAACAAGTTTGATAAACTTACTAAAGGTGAAATTTTAATCGCAATTAATTTCTAAACACCAAGACGATCCTTGAAGGGAATTGAAAATTATTTTAAATCCCACCGCGCATGTATAATTAAATTTTCAGTACATAGTGCTCAAGAACACCAGCTACATAGAATGGATGGCATAGTCGACACCTACTGCAATTTTGTTGCCTTCTTTGGTTATGAATATGTTACCTCTAGTCGAATGCTTTACTTTTTCTGTTAAGGACATTGTTGAATTGTGACCGAAATTCCTTTGGGTATTGGTGTTTTAGATAAGAGGCCTTGATGAAACCTAAAGATGAACCAAGGAGAAGAATTTGCAATATTTTGGCTTGCTGAACTCTTATCTCCCGTTCGAACGCTCATAACCAGGAGCTTGTCGCTTGCCTACCACGAGCTTGGGTGCTCGAGTGCCTTGCACTGCTTATTGTATGTGAGCTTTGCTACTCAAACGCCAATATTATTTGACCCATGGCTTGTTTTACGATTTGACGAATTGGATTTGTTGCTCATGGCGGTCATATGATGGACAAATTGAAGTCCAATTTCAGTAATAAAATTTGTAATTACCGAAAGAAAAAGGAACATATTAAGAAGGATTGTTATAAGTTGCAGAATATGAATAAATCAATTCCTACAAATAAGAAAGGAAAACAACTAGAAAATTCAGGTGAAGCCAGTGTTGCAGAAGATTTCTATAGTGATGGAAAACTTTTGGTTATTTCTGACGGCGACTCCAAACCTGACTATGATTGAATTTTTGTAACTTGCACTTTTCATTCATTTTCCACATATGAAACAATTTTCAAAGATGTCGTGATAATGGAAAATAATGCAGCTTGTAGGACAACTGATATTGGAATTTGGAAGAGTCAGAATTAAGATGTTTGATGCGACGGTCAAGATACTGGCGATGTGAAATATGTTTCAGACTTAAAGGGAAATCTTATCTCCTTGAGTTCTCTTGATTTAAAAGGGTATCAGAACAATCGTGAAGGTGGAGTCTTGAAGGTTAATAAAATGGCTAGTGTTGTGATGAAGGGATAGAGAAGGTCCTAGTTATATGTCTTGTAGGGTTCTACAAAATCTTTGGATATCAATCAGCACAAGTTTGACATTCGGGTGGAGTTTAAGTTTCGTACAACACCGTTGGAGTTTGTTTTAGAGTCTACATTGAAGAATACATCCCAGTCTAATTCAAAATTCATGGATAATGTTACTTTGCCACCATCACCAAGGGTGTCACAGTATTCAATAGCTAGAGACAGACCCGGGAGAGATATTAAGACTCCACAATGGTATGTGAAAGATGATTTAGATGTTAATACTTTAAATGTGGTTGAAGGTGTTGAGTTTAGTAAAGAACCTACTACATAAGAAATTAGTTATATTGATTCTACATTAGCTTTAAATGTGGTTAAAGATGTAAAATCATGTTGCTCGCCTAACACGAGCTTGTGCGCTTCAGCGTAGCGCGCCACTCGCTATGTGTGAGCTTTACTGCTCGAGCGTCGATGTTATCCCGCCCATGGCTTGTTTTGCGATTTGTCGAATTTATGATACTCTTTCCATTTAAAACACTATTTTTAGAGTTTGACATCTATTCCTATTTTTAGAGTTTGACATCTAATCCTATTTTTAGAGTTTGACATCTATTCTGTATAGTTGACTCTTCATTGTAATAGAATAAAAGTTAGACATACATCTTGTATTCTTTCATCTTATATTGAATTCTCCTCCCTTGCCTATGGTGTTTTTCACCTAAATCTAGGTGTTCTTGATTATTATTTTCATCTTTCCATATTAATCTTGTTTATTGAATCTAACAACCAATATCGTCCACACTGAACTCTGAGTCGGTTTATTTTCTATACTTAACAATACAAGATTGTATTGGACCATATACATTAACAATATAGTTGTAGTAATGTATTAATTGGAGCCATTTTGGACTCTTTAAGATTCCACATCTAAACTCTAATTTATTAATTCAATATGTTATATAGAAGTATTACATATCTTGGAAAATAACTGAAATGTTTATATAGGACTGGGCACATTCGTATTATTATTCCTCTATTGATTTTCTGATTTTTTTGGACCGAAAGGAATAATGCAAAGCACATGAACATACATATGAGTTCGAGACATATTATTTGGAGAGTTTACCGTATGGTATCCTTCCTCCTTATTGGTGGACTATTCCGACCGTTACATTGGTGTAATGACATGCAGCTCGATATATTTTTTGGTATTTCTTTGACTCTTTTCCCATCTCTTTCCCCTATCATGATTTAGTGGCACATTCCATCATTTGGATCTATCAAGATCAACACTAATGGTTGTGTCCATGATGGGTTTGCGAGTGGGGGAGGCATCATTAGGGACTACGCAGGAAAATGTATTAGGACTTTTTCAACTTCATATGGACAGTGTATGATATTAGAGGCAGAACTTTGATCTATTCGTGATAGGATACTACTGGCTAGAGATCTTGGTTTGTCAGATATTTGGGTTGAGGTAGACTCAACTGTAGCCATTCACTGCATCACCAGAGGTGGCAGGCCGTGGCCTATCCAGTGGATATTCAGACGCTTGCAGATATCGTTTCCCTAGACAGAGATATGGTTTCACACATCTTCAGAGATGGAAACCAAGTTGCAGATGCACTTGCTACTGAGGGTTGGCATCATCGTAGATACTGGAAGATGGACCAGCCGACCTACAACGTCATATCAGGGTGTTTGTTTAGATTGACATATATGATTTGCCCAACACTAGAGTTTAAGTATTGGTATTTTCTTTTTAATTTTACTTTTACTTACATTTGTACTTTTTGAAAGGGAAGTAGTACTCATGTTTTACTGTTTTCCTATTATTCTTTATTTTCATTGTAAGAGAAGTAGTACTTTATCATTTATTAATTTTATTGATATCATTTATAACCACGGTATTCCTACGTCACAAGTGATGACAGATTAATAAAATCTCAGAGGTACCGCCTTACTTCCAAAAAAAAACACTAAAACTGAAATGTTTATATAACAACCCATTTTGGGAAAAAAAATATAATAGAATAAGAATTATCAAATTGCGATTTCAACTCTTTCATGATGGTTTAAGTCTTTGTTTGCATAACCAACTTTCAAAATATTAGGTATGTAAATTGGAATATGGACTCATAAGATAAAATAGATTATTATCAATTTTTTAATAATTATCAGTAATAACTTGAGTATTTCGATTGATTGCATGTCATGCGTGCTACCTCTACCAGCTGAAAGTGTGAAATAGTCCATTAAAAGTAAAAGAGATAACATTAAAGAATGTCTTGAAATGTAGTATTCAATTCAATTCAATGTGTGTGATTGTGCCGCTGCTACAATATAAAAGAGTAAAAACATCATTTCAAGAGCAAGATTTGTATGGATTAAAGGAAGCTTGAGATATGAAGAAGACTGGTCCCTGGAATGGATTGATGATTTTTTTGGGGTTCCAATCTTGTGAATTTGATTTTGTGCGAATAAGATGAGACGACAGTATGGGATTTGGGGCAAGAATTGAGGGTTATTGATATTACTTGTTTGGTGGAGTGATAATAGCTCTTTAATTGATTAATTTTAGAAGTTATCTTTTATATATCAATTTTACTTTAAATATTACGGTATTTTTGGGATAAAAAATGTTGATTTCTAATATTTGAAAATTTAATAAATATTGTGTATGTGGTGTAATTTCACATTTGGGAACATGTTGGCAGGCCTATTTTCTAAAACTTTGGCCTATCTAATTCAAGCATACAGTTATTCCATAAATTTATGGATAACTTACAAAAATACCCCTAATTTTAGGTTTCTTTCGAAAAATCATATGAAAAGCATTTTGGAAGTAAAAAATATCGTGTAAAATTAAGTGCCAATTTCTTATTAAAAAGTGACACGAAGTCACTATTATATTTTTATTATACAATTTCACTTTTATTAAAAAATTATGTTTGTCACTCAAAAAAGTGAGAAAAAAGAAGTAAAAAGTACTATGTAAAATTAACAGAACGTTGTCCTTTTAAGTTAAGTGTCACTTTTATTAAAAAAACGATGTTTATTACTTAAAAAGTGATAGAAATTTCAAGAAAATAACAGAAAATAAAATAAAAAAGTGAAACAAATTGATAAAGTGACAAATACTCAAACACGTGATAAAAAAAAAAACAAAAAGAAGTAACAAATTATGTTCCTGTCAACAATTCAAAACCAGAATTGGAGTCTAGGAACAAATTGTCATTTATCAGTCTGAATTCATTGATTATTTCATATTACATTTGTATGCTCAAACAAAAAAATATATCTAAGTAGTACTTCCTTTTTACTACAGTTCTCTTTGTAATCTCTAATCCAAATTAAATCAAAATTGCTAGAGAACCAAAAAAATAGGTGCTTGTCTCTCTTCAAAATCTCTTGATTACTAAAATCCTCATGCAAGCATTGCTCTACTAGAAATAACAATGGATAAATCCTTACCACCTTGTCATTTCTTTGATTGCTCTAAGAGTTCATCTGCCTAGGATGTTGGGCTATATTCCTACAATCCACATTGTCATGACTATATGAATGGTGGTAAGTACAATATTGAGGGGTGTTTGGTCTATTTCTAGGTACTGAACCCCGCCCTCGACCTTTTCTTCTTTGGGGGGTCCTTTGTCCAAAACCAATCGGCCGCACGGTTTCAGGTTCCACATTCTCTTAGGTGGTGAATACTATGACAAAATTAACTTAGCAAACAAATAAAATATATTAAATCTGACCATGTTGGTGAATATTATGAAAAAAATATGATGAATTAGGAGAACAACGTCCATGGCCTTTTGCTAAATCCGTGATGAATGTGGAATTATCCCACAATATATTATGCTAGGATCCCTTAGCATGAATGGTGTTCTGGGACACAAAATAGAACACTTAAGGACATGGTAAAAAGTATGAACCACCTTACTAGAATTTCTTTGGGGAGAAGCACTAAATAGAGTTCCAAGTAAAACAATTGTCAAAACCCCTTATGAACTTCAGACAAACAAGAAGCTTAGTTTCAAGCACTTGCACATTTGGGGTTGTTCAGCTAAGGCAATGCCTTATAAGCCTCTCCAGAACTGTCAATGAGATTTTATTGGATATTCTAAACGGTTAAGGGGTTACAAGTTTTATGATCCCATTAATAGGTCAATTTTGAAATGGAAAATGTCAGTTCTTTGACGACGTGGAATTTGTGGGGGGAGATATAGTTATAAATTTTGTCTTTGAAGAGGAATATATTCCTTCTGGTACAAGCGACAATGATCAACATCATGGAGAAACTCTTGTTCAATAAATAATTCTGGATCAAGACAATATTCCAGAACTTCCAATACACAATCAATAGATTGTTCCAAAAGAACAAACTTAATAACCTCCAAAACAAATATCATTAAGGAGATCCACTAGAGAAATGAGCAAGGGAATTTCGGATGACTTCATAGTCTTTCTCCAAGAAAATAAGGATATCATTGGATTCGTTACTTTCATCAAGCCATGCAAAGTGATAATTCTTAAAAGGGGGTTGAAGCCATGAATGAAGAGATAAAGTCTATGAAAGACAATGATGTTTGGGAAATCATCTCATTGCTTGAAAGTGCAAAAGCTATTGGTTGTAAATGAATATTTAAAATTAAGAGATATTCGAAGGGTGATGTGGGGAGATATAAGATTCATCTTGTTGCAAAAAGTTTTAATCAAAAGGAAGACAATGATTTCAAAGAGACTTCTCTTTTAGGACTATTTTGACACTTATAGCACATTTTGATCTTGAGTTACATTAAATGGATGTAAAGACGGCATTTCTCAATGGTGACATTGACGAGATAATTTATGTGGATCAATAAAAAACTTTGTATCAGGAGACCTAAAGAAAATTGTTTGCAAATTAAAGAAACCCATCTATGGGCTTAAGAAGACTTTCCATCAATGATCACAAATTTCATCAAATAATTATCTTGTTTAGTTTTGAGATAAATGCAATTGATGATTGTGTATACTACAAGTTTAGTGTGAGTAAACATATTTTCTAGTATTGTATGTTGATGATATATTACATGCCTGAAATGATATAGGCTTATTGCATGAAACTAAGAGATTTCTATCAAAGAATCTTAGGATAAAAGATCTTGGTGATGATGACTTTGTATTAGGGATATAGATAAATCGGAATTGTTCTTGGGGTATTCTTGAATTATCACGAAAGAATTATATCAGTAAGGTACTTAAAAGATTTGGGATGTCAGATTGTAAACCAAGTGATGCCCCTGTTGCTAAAGGAGATAAGTTTAGTCTCAATTAATACTCTAAGAATGACCTTGATGAGAAGGAAATGCGTAAAGTTCCCTATGCTTTAGAAGTTGGGAGTTTAATGTATGCTTAGATTTGCACATGTTCGATATAATATTCATTGTTGAGATGTTAGGCAGATGTTTAAGGAATCCCAGGATGGATCATTAAAATGCTATACAGTATCTACAAAGAACAAAAGATTACATGTTCACACATGGGAAATCAAACCAATTGGAGATCATTGCATATTTTGATTTTGCTAGATGACAAGATAGTCAGAGATCCACATCGAGCCATGTCTACCTGCTGCTGGAGAAGCTATATCTTGGAAAAGTACCAAGCAAACACTTATAGCTTCTTTAACCATGACATCGGGGTTTATAGCATGTTATGATGCATCTAATAAAAAAATATGACTGCAAAATTTTGTCACTTGACCCATTATAGATGAAATTGAAAGACAACTTAAGCTATACGGCAACAATAAATCTATAGTGTTGTATTTAAACAACAACATGAGTTTGACAAAGTCTAAGTTTATTTATAGACATCAAGTTCTTAGTTGTTAAGGATAGAGTTTAAAGTGGTCAAGTTTCTATAGAACATATTGGGAGAAACTCTATAATAGCAAATCCATTTAATAAAAGGGCTACCATCCAAGGTCTTTCATGAGCACATTACTCATACGAGTGTTGCAGCTTTAGATGATGTGATGGTTTAGTAGGAGTTTGTGTTTAGTTATGTTTGTTTTAGACACATGTTTCGTTATTGATATTCAGTTTATTTCAATAGTAAAGTATTCAGTTCAGTTTTCACTCTAATTATAGTCTTGATTTGATCTCATTAAAGAATAAAGTAGAACTAGTTGGAAATAGAAATGTTTGGATCACATTGCATATAGTAGTTTCTATGTTACACATCCATACTTGATCTATATCATTTGATTGTATTGATATATGTGACCATTGATGGTTTTGATATGATACTTTCCTATATTAACATAATTAATGGACGAGATTGTTCGAAGATCCTTTTGGTTATGATAGCGAAAATTTTGACATAATAAGATTATTCACATTTATAAGGTAACATGTGGCCCAAGTGAGAAATTGTTGGAT
This sequence comes from Fraxinus excelsior, assembly GCA_019097785.1. Classification (NCBI taxonomy): domain Eukaryota; kingdom Viridiplantae; phylum Streptophyta; class Magnoliopsida; order Lamiales; family Oleaceae; genus Fraxinus; species Fraxinus excelsior. The sequence continues at coordinate 21,984,739 of CM032637.1, forward strand.
TCTAGTTTGTCATGTGGGCATATATATGTAATTAAGTGTGCATTAAAGGTTTCCTCAAAGTTATGTCCATTTAAACTAATCTAATAAAGAATTTAAGTCATTGGACTTTGGGCATCTAATATGGTATATGCCTAAATTTGTGTAGATACTAGATTCCTTTGGGCTATATTTCATATTAGGCCCAAATACATATTGAAAGATATATATAAGGATATGATCCTCAATTCGTACATAATTTTTTTTCATTCTTTGTGAGATCCCATCAATACAAGAATATCAAGAGAAGGAGTATCGAAAACGAAGATCAATAACCCACAAATCTTTCAATCAAGAACACACAATTCAAGATCCAATAAATTAAAAAGATTTTCTAAATCAAGATTCATAAAATTTTAAATTACAATAAATAAAAGCTATGGGTATCATGGAATGTGTAATTAAAAATGAATTTAAGGGTTTTAGAAAATAAGGGTCAAACGTGAACTTAGCTCTTGTTTGGGCTTCGTTTTTGTAAAAATACAATTTTCTCTTTCTTATTCTCAACCACACATTTTTCAATAAAATAATATTCCACGAAAATTTAAAAATTTTCTTTATTTTTAAATCATACGTTCTCCAAAAAATCACTATTTTAAAACACATTTTCCCCAATATTTTATTTAGTGAAGATCAAACAGGGCTTAATATCACAAGTCAAGTTCAATTCTTGTATGACAAGCCTAAACTTTATGTTGTGAGATGAAACTACTCGATAAGATTATCACATGTTTTTACAATAATTAGCTTGTCCACTAGTCAAAATAAGTTTCATTTGCCACTTTATCATGGAATCATGCTGCATTGTAAGAAAAGTTGGACAGAAAAGTTTACATTTCACATAACATTCTATCATTGGAATGTACTTTTCTATTCGATTATCTTTTGTTGCCACTTCATCCAATACTACATCTGTAAATTCTTTCGACAAAGTAGCATAATCCTTATCATGGGCGTAACGAAATTATCATTCCGAAAAGTGCATCATTGTTGTACTGGTTAACTATTGAATAAATTAAATGGAAGAATTTCATTGAAAGATCTTGTGCTTGTACTATACAAAAGAACGTAGGGTAAATTGCTATGTGCCTTTTGTTTGGGTTATTCTTGAGGATTTTTGTTAATAGAACCAAGGGTTCAAACATCTTTAAGAGTATGTCCCTTTGCATATGAAAGATTGTCTTCAGACGTTGTGCTGTAGATCACTATATCGTAAGTTGTAAGTTACCTTTGAAGTTATCATATTGAAAGATCCAGTCATTACATGCTAACTTTTTGATGGTCTCATTTCATTCTATATTAATTGTAGTCGAAATTCTAGTGCATACACTATTAGGTACATGGAATATAAATACGCAATAATACCATTTTGAGGAACCTATGTGATGAAAACATACCAACCCTGCATTTGAAACTTGCCGTGGAGTTTTTGGCTCAGTTGGATTTGCAAGGTGTTGCATAAAATTTTACCAAATCAGCACAATTGAATAGAATCACATTTAACTCTGAGATCGTCATCCATATAGAATCTTTATGAAAGATCATCTAATGTACTTGTTTATTTAACAAGCGTATTGAAGCATTCCCACCCTACTTTTGTAAGAACAACTACTCTCTTAGAAGTGCAATATGTGCAAGCCTATCTGGATAAATAATAGTGTTTCAACAGTCTACATAACCAAGAACAGTAAAAGAATAAATCAATATATATTATATATCACATTATCACACCCTGTGATTAATATTTCACCCAATTTTATTCTTTAGGCGCTACTATATGATTATTTAGAGCATGTTTGAGCTCTTTTTTTTTTTTTTTTTTTGGTCCAAAATACATTTTGAAATAGTATTTTGATGGATAATGTGTTGTTAAAAAATAAGAATTTTTTTTGAATTTGTGTGTAATATTATTTTATTGAAAAATATATGGTTGAAAATAAGAGAAAGAAAAATATATTTTGAAAATAATGGAGACCAAACAAAGGCTTAGTACAATAAATATGATAATAGAGATGACAATAAAATGTAATAATCATTGAAACTTAGGGTTTCATCTTAAAATATCAACTTTATTAAGAGAATTAAATCAAGTCTTTATAATCTTTATTTGATTTGAAATTTGTCCCTTAGTGTGCCCCCGCAAGATGGTGACTCTGTTGACATATGATTGATTTCATCCTTAATATTTTGATAATAATAAACAAGATTAATATTGTTTCTAATAATTAATTTTGAGTGATGATAGTTCAATGTTAAAATCAATCAAGCATTATAAACCGGGCTTAAAATAAAAATCAAAGTGGAAGTTAAGTATTTAAGTCAAATTATTTGAGACGAGATTTTGACGTTTTGACAGCTATAAATATAATTTCACTTTGCATTCATTACAACAACTAGAAGAGAGCTTTCTTGTGAAAAATATTCTTTGAAATTACATTGTTACATTCATTTTATTTATTTTTTCACAGTAAAATTTCTGATTGTTGAATCAAACTCCTTGAATCATTTCTCTCATCAAAGTTTTTTATTTCTCTTTGTGCTTAACTTATTTATATCAATTTTAAAATAAGGATATATTTTTTAAGAAGATCTATGCACTTACATTGCATATATTTCTCTATTTTTTCATATTAAAAACTTTGATTGATTGAATCAAACTTGTAAAATCATCATATTCATCAAAGTTTCTCATTTATCTCTTAGTACTTAATTTATTACAATCATTCATTAAAAAATAGATATATCTTGACAAGATTCTTGAATCTACATTGTATTTATTGCTTCTTCATCTTCTCATTGAAACACTTTGATTGATTGAATCTAATTTTTAATATCATATTCATCAAAAAATTTCATCTAAAAATTGAGTTATTATTTATCACTATTTATTAAAGTTTTAGCATCTTTTAGTACTTAACTTGTTTGCATTATTTATCAAGAGAAAAATTTCATTGTAAAATCACTTTGATAAAGTGTGGGTCGTGTTAAAGTCCCAAAAAGATTAACATTGTATAAGGATTGATGCTTATTATTGTAAGTCATTGTGTGGGTTATATTGAGGTCTCGAGAAAGCTTAATAGTGTGGATCATATTGAGGTCTTGTAAATTTCAATATTGTATATGGATGGTGCACCATAAGTCGATTAAGCGTTGTAACGGAGAACATAGATCATTGTTTTAGATTGAACAACCACAATTATATCAGTTGCATCATCTCTCCCTTTTACTTATCGCTTTTATATTTGCGCTTATTATTTAATTTATCTATTTAGTCTTTACTTGCTTGAATTCAAATTAATTCTTCGAAAAAGTTTTAAAAATCAATTCATCCTCTCTTGATTAGTTATTCTTGAGTTTTCAATTGCTATCAGTGCAATCTGCTCATTTTGAAATTAAGATTATATATTCTTGAGCAATGGCTAACCACATTTTTCAAAATCTTGAGAGTCGTTCTACAAATCGTCATCCTTTCTTTGATGTTATTCATTATAACTATTGGAAGGCTAGAATAACGATATTTATTCAATCAATACATAATAATATTTGAGAAGTTATTGAATTTGGTCCTCATGTGCCTACAAAAATTATTAAGGTTGATGGTAAGCTGGATCAAATTATCTCAAAACCTAGAGAAGAGTACAATGAAGTAGATAAACAAAAAATTATCTTTAAATGCTAGAGCCAAAAATATACTTTATTATGTTTTAGATAAAAATGAATTTAAGCGTTTGAGTACATGTAATTCCGCTTATGATATCAAAGCATGCATTAGAAATTATTCATGTTGGATCTAGCAGAGTGAAAGAAATTAAGATAAATCTCTTAGTTAAAGATTTTGTAAATTTCTTTATGAAAGAGAGTGAATCAATTGTTGACATGATCACTCATTTTTACCGATATTGTTAATGACATCAAAGACTTTGATCGAAAATTCACTAACGGTGAACATGTGAGTTGATTGTTTGATTTCTCGCAAGTGAACGAAATTATGAACAAATAATATAGTAGTGTGTAGAGTGTCGAATTCATGAGAACTAAGTATTTAATCGAGTTCAAATTAATAGCAACATTAATCGAATAACAAATATGTTTTGAGTTTTCTATACTAATATCTAAATTATGGATTAAACTAGAAAGCAATTTAAATGATATTTTTTTTAATACGTTAAAGTATTGCTAAGATGTCGAATCCCCATTGTTAATCCATTTTTAGCACGACAAATTAAAGTGATAGTTTGTAGTCATTCTTGTTGGTCAATGTTCCTAATGTAATTGAAAATCTTTCTCGATAGTTATTTAATCTATTCCCCTCATATAACCTTTCTATCTCTCGATGAAATATGGAAACATGATAACTGTATTAAAAAATCTAGAATATCTTTGAAAATCATGTAAAGTATAGAGGTATATCTCTATCCCTTATCGGACTTTACAATGTTTATTATTTTTAGCTAAAAATATATTATCTCTGTCGATAATAATAAATTCCAATAAATAATCCCAATTAGTATCTAATTAATTGAAAAGTGGGTGAAAACAATAATAAACATCCAAGAAAAATAAACATACTAATCGTCAAAATAATTAATTAATATTAAAAATTTCAAAATAAGGATTCATCTCATTTTAACAATGTATAAAACTAGCGTAACGTATCGAAACTACAAGAAATCATATTTAAGTGAAAAGACATAACCCGATTTTTTTTTATAAATTGAGAATATGAAGATGAATCTTGAAATCTTGAATCTCTTCAATGGTTTTTTGGCAAGTCTCCAATTGCATCTTCTCTTCTTTGTCCAAAAATTAAATTTGAATCTTCACTTGATTGAATTCAATTCTCTATAAAAAAACTATGAATTCTCCTTTGATGATAATAATTAATGAATATTGGAGTATGAGATGTGTATGAGAAGTCTCCCTTATGTATTTTTCTATTAGGTATTTGTAGAAGTAGAAACTTTATTGAAAATCACGTTCAAATTGGTTTCCAAAAGATTTCCAATCAAATAAGAAAAGTTGCATTCGTGCGGATTTTTAGTCTCTCCACAACAATCAGTATTTTGACCATAACTTTCTCTCTTGATATTCGATTAAGGCGATTTAAAATGCATTGAAAATATAATCTTAAGGCTATCACTTTATTAGATGTAGAATTTTTCAAATTCAAACGTTTACTATGCCAAAAATGGATCTCAATCTTCGACTAAAAATTTGAAATATAACTTGTGTGATTGGAGATTAATTTATATAATATTTTGATCATATTCCATTCTTTTTTAAGATATATTTTGTCAAAAGAATTATCAAATATCGATATTTTAGGCCCTCGAATAAGTGTATAAAATACACTTGTCAAACACCCTCAAACTTAATTATTTGTTTGTTTTCAAACAAAACTATAACATAAATAACAACAAACACGCAGACATGCAAACCTACAATCCGCTTCAAAGTCACAATAACAGACCAATATCCCCACTTTCGAAGCAAAATCGATGGGTGTGTGAAGAACTAAATAGACAATCATGAATTTACAAGTTGTTTCAATTCTCGACCCTTTATGGTCAAATATATCATTTCACTTTTCGTATGATTCACACACGCTTAAACTTGTTTTTTTCACTCTTTTCCCAGCTTGTGATTTAAGGTTGAATTTTTTATTATTATCCTCACCCTTCCTAGTTCAGATGGATTTTTAAATTGTAAGTCAACACATCAATAAACAAGGATTCTTCAATGCTTTGATTGCTTTGACCCCTAGGACTAGACTAGGCTAATAATTCATCATCAAAAGTCAAGTATTCTCAAATAAGTGTTTGGGACTTAACCAAGGTATTTGGTGCGTCTTCTGTTTCATGCACCTGCTTTTTTCAAATTTTTATTTTTTTGCACTCTCTCCCTTAAACTTTCTATATGACCCATATAATGAGCCTTTGGCTGATGACTCCGAAATCAGATGATTTTAGAACATCGGATTGTAAATACCCTAACAGACTTAATAACTCGAGTCATAAAGGCTATGATAAGATGTCTTTTATATATTTTTCTACCTTGATTAGTGTAATACCCCTCATTAAACACATATCTAATCAAACTGGCCTTTAGCTTAAGATTTTTGCCCAATTTTATCATATTAATTTAAGATAATCCACACATAAGTTTTCACATAAGGAATCCCCATTCACATTCGTACCTTCCTACAACAGTAAAATCACACCCAAACTATGCTAACTTTGATCTAAGGATCATTAATATAGGATAGTTTTGGGTATACCATCTATGTTCAATCTATCAACCTATCCAGCATATGAAACAACAAAAGCAAAAACAATTACACAAACACTAAAAAACATACGAAAAGTAAAAAACTTAAAGTCTTTTTTTCCACCCCAAACTTAAAATCAGCATTGTCCTTAAATGTCCTAAAGTATAAGTAAGAATAGAAGGGGACTGGGAAGAAAAGGAAGAACGTACTCCCTGAATTTTTTCATTAAATGTGTGAGGCACTATGTGTGATGGCTAGACAATCTTGTTCATCATACTTTCCCTTTGGTCTATGTTGGTTTGAGTATTCCGCAACATCATGTCTCTACACATAGCTTCGAATCAAACATTAAAGATCAAATAACATAGAATATGTGTTCTTAGCCCAAACAATCAAAATAATCAACAATAAATTCAATGGCCTAAGGGAAAACATGATATGATGGTGATACCCTATAAATTGAAATGTGCATAAGTCTAATGAAAACTAATAGTCTAAATAAATCTATATGTAATGCAGTACATAAAGAAAAATAAGTAAAAGGGTTAGAAAATTGGGTTACTCCCAATAAGCGCTTAATTTATAGTCTTTAGCTAGACTGTATGGATAAATTGATCATGGTGGCTCGTGATGGAATCTTACAGCCTTACACTCATTGTAATTTTCAGGTTTACATCTTCTTTTTACCCTCCAAACCTTGAACTCTCCATTCTCATCTCGTCCAAGGCTCCTTAAATTTTTAGGCTTTGTCTCATTTGAGCATTATTGTACCTTTTGAGCAATACAATTGCACTCTTCCTTAGCCTTTTTGCTAATCTCTTCATGTAATGGATTCTCGATAGTAGTATAGATCTGAATTTCTCTAGCTTATCATCCACTCTCAATGTCAGTTTTCCACTTTCAAAGTCCAAGATAACTCGGCTTGTTTATAGGAAATATCTGCCTAAGATAATTAATGTTGCATCCCATGGCTCCTCTATATCTAGGACAACGAAATCAATTGAGAATATGAATTTGCCCACTTTAATGAGCACATTCTCAACCACTCGTCATGGGTATTGGATTGACATGTCCGCCAATTTAAGGGAGATTGATGTGTATTTCAGCTCTTCCAAACCCAAGTTCCCGTAGACAGAAAAAGGCATTAGGTTTATATTTGCTCTCGAGTTACATAAAAATTAAAATTTGAATCACTTCCTATTGAGCAAGGTATTTTGAGACTCCCCGGATCTTTCAGTTTAGGAGATAATTTGTTATGCAAGATGGCACTACACTCCTCATTTAACTTGATGGTCTCAAAATCTGTAAACTTTCTCTTTTTGGATAGGATCTCCTTCAGAAAATTTACATAGTTGGGTATTTGAGATATAGCTTCAATAAGTAGGATGTTGACATGAAGCTTCATGAAGATGTCCAAGAACTTTGTAAACTATTCTTTTAGATTCCTCTTTCTCTGATTCTATATTCTGCTCAGATTTCTCCAAGTGCTCCTCGACCATGGAAGGCACATTTTTATTCACTACCACCTGTCTCTCAACTCTTATTTCTGGAAGTTGAACCCCGTCGCGTGTAGTGATTGCTTCTATCCCCATTCTCTTTACAACTTTTACTGCCATTACCTGCTGTTTAGGATTTATCTCAGTGCGTTTGGCAGTCTTTCTGAGAATACCTTAGCTATTTGTCCTATCTAATTTTCCAAATTCTTGATGGCAACTCCCTGAACTTGCAAAGCCTTATCTGTTCTTTGTATGTGTTGTGTAGAGATCTCCGCCAATTATGTAACAAGATTTTCTAATGAAGATTTATTTGCAGTCTGCTAAAGATTTGTCAATGCTGTCTGCTGTGGTGCAATCTGAGCTCCCTGATTATTGTTCCATGAGAGATTATGATGATTTTTCCAACCATGATTGTATGTGTTGGAATAGAGATTGTTTTGCTACCTCTGGAAGTTTTGTGTGTAGTTTACATCTTCCATTAATTAGACAAACATACTACCTATATTGCGATCTACGCTCTAATGGTTCCATCCATAATGTTTGCATCTCGGTCTGGCTGTTTGAATTACACTCACCTGTTCCACTTTCGAAGCTAAAGCTGCCAGCTGCGATGAGATTACTGTCAATGGATCCACCTCATGTACCTCAGCTACTTACTGTACACTTGTTCTTTCTGTTAGCCACAGTACACTAGTGAATTCCAAATCCTCCATGATCTGATAGACTTGATCTGATGTCGTCTTTGTAATAGATCCATTGCATGTGGAGTCAACAATAGCCCTGCTTGTTGGATTTATCCCAATGTAGAAATATTGAATTTGGAGCCTTTTTTTACAGCCCATGCTGTGGACATTGAGGAGTAACCCTTTGTACTTTTCCCAAGCCTCATTGAGAGAATGTAGTGATTTCGTCCCTCAACCTGACAATCTTTTTAGGTGGGAAATATTTGTTCATAATTTTTTGGCTCAAACCATTTCAACTGGTGATGCTATGAGGAGGAAAAATATCCAACAATTCCCTAGCTGAATCTCTCAAGATTTAAGGAAAAAGCCTCAGCTAGATTGCTTCGCTTGAAACCCCTTGATATTTTATTGCTGCATACATGTCCAGAAATCTTGAGATATGAGTATTGGGATTTTTAGTAGCACTCTCAAAGAGTTTTAGTTCATTTTGGAACATATTGATCACATACGTCCTCAACCGAAAACTTACTTGACCAAATGCTGAATACACAATACTGGATTGACTTTCCATGACCAGTCGAACCATATACTCTCCAATCAACCTAGCATTCTCATTATTTGCTGCCACAATTGGATGTGCTGCTATTTCATTCACCCCGATGGCAATTTGATTTTGACTTTGTTCTACCACTAGTTCTGTTTGTTGTTTTTGGTGTGCTTATAATTGTTCTCTTCTTCTCGACTTGAATCTTTGTTCAATTTTCGAATCAAATTGAGCAAGATCACATTGTCTTGAATTTTGTATACAAAGTCCTGAAAAGGAAAAAAAATAGAAAACATTGTAATATTTTTCTAATAAATGAAACTAAATAAATAAGCAATAAAAATTCAAATGAAAGTTAAAATTAATTAAAACTAATTAAATACAATAGTCACTAGCAACGGTGCCAAAAACTTGATTGTTTGATTTCTCGCAAGTGAATGAAATCGTGAACAACTAATATAGTAGTATGTAGAGTATCGAATCCACGTAGACTAAGTATTTAATTGAGTTCAAATTAATAGCAACCTTACTCGAATAGCAAATAGGTTTTTAGTTTTCTATACTGATATCTAAATTATGGATTAAACGAGAAAGCAATTTAACTGATTTTTTTTAAATATGTGAAAGTATTGTTAAGATGTCGAATCCCCCTTATTAATCCATTTTTAGCACAACAAATTAAAGTGACAATTTGTAGTCATTCTTGTTGGTCAATGTTCCTAATGTAATTAAAAACCTCTCTCGATAGTTATCAAATCTATTCCTCTCATATGACATTTCTATCTCTTGATAAAATATGCGAACATGATAAGTGCATTAAACGATTTAGAACAACTATGAAAACCATGTAAAGCATAGAGGTATATTCTATCCCCTATCGGACTTTACATTGTTTATTATTTTTAGCTAAAACCTATGATCTCTCTCTATAATAATATATTCAAATAAATCATCTTAATTAGTAGCTAATTAATTGAAAAGTCGGTGAAAACAATAATAAACATCCAAGATAATAAACATACTAGTCGTCAAAATAATTAATTAATATTAGAAATTTCAAAACAATGATTCATCTCAACCTAACAATGCATAAAATTAGCCTAACGTATTGAAATTACAAGAAATTATGAAAAGAAATAACTTAGATTTTTAATAAATTGAGAAGATGGAGATGAATCTTGAAATCTTGAATATATTCAATAGTTTCTTGATGAATCTCCACTTGCACCTTCTCTTCTTTGTTGAAAAACCAAGTTTGAATCTTCACTTGATTGAATTCTTGCAAGTCCCCTTCAATTCTCTCACGAAAATTATGAATTTTCTCGTATGATGATAATAATTGATGAACATTGGAGTATGAGATGTATATGAGAGGTCTCACATATGTATTCTGTTTTAAGTATTTGTGGAAGTAGAAAATTTATTGAAAATCACGTTCAAATTGGTTTCCAAAAGAGTTCCAATCGAATAAGGAAAGTTGCATTCGCGAGCAGATTTTTAGTCTCTGCACAACAATCAGTATTTTGGCAATAGATTTCTCTCCCGATATCCGATTGATAAAATTTAAAATGCATTAGAAAGATAATTCAAAGGGATATCACTTAGCTAGATGTAGAATTTTTTTCAATTCAGATGTTTACTATGCTAAAATGGATCTCAATCTTTAACTAAAAATATGGAGTATACCTTGTGCGATTGGAAATTGATTTTGATCATGTTCCATTCCTTTTTGAGTTTTAATTCCATCCAATTTCTCCTAGCAATCTTCAAAGTATCATTTTGTGGTCCGAATCAACTATTGAATATTTAAAATTTGGTCCTCAAACTTTGGACTTTGTTATTTTCCCCTAATTTTCTTTTGTTTCTTTCAGTTCCTCGTTCAACAATTGAGTTTTGCCTATATAACATAAAATACACAATTTAGGATATATTTTTTCAAAATAATTACCGAATATTGATATTTTAGGCTCTCGAATAAGTGTATAAAATACACTTATCATGAGTGAAGTGCTTAGGTCTCTTTCGAAGAATTGAGTCGTTGAGAATGTTGACAGAAAAAACCAAAGATATCAACACATATCCATTGGAAGAACTCCATGGAACATTGATGACATATGAACTAAATCGCACTGAGACAAAAGAAAAGACAATAAAAAGCAAAGAAGAGAAAAAACGCCAAATTGCTTTAAAATCCATAAATGATTAAGGCACTTCAAGCAAAAGTTTGAATGATGACAAACTTGATGATCTAGTTTTTCTTGTTAAGAAATAGAAAGATTTTTGCATCAATCGTTGATTCCAAAAGAAAGAAGATAAGGGTAAAGAAAAGAATAGATTCATCAAAAAGAAAACACTCTAAGTAACATGTGATGAAAGTGATGATGATAACCGTGAAGATGATGAGAGTAGAGAAAATTGTCAACATGTGCTTCATAACTATTGAAAATAAGGTAAATTCAAATGAAAATTGTTCATATGATGAATTATCTACCTCTTATGATAAAATTCTCGAAGAATTTGAAAAAAAACTTGGTCTAAATCATTCTATTCTCAAAAAGAAAAATTCTTTATTGAAAAAAGAGATATTTAACTTTTGGAAATTTGAGATAATTTTGAAAAGAAAAGTCAATTTCTATTATTTAATTAAGGAAAACTCCTCTTTACAAGAAAATATTTTATATTTGACATAAATTATTTACAAATTTACTCAAGGTAAGAAAAATTTTGATCTTATGCTCGGTGAACAAAAATGTATTTTTGATAAAGGAAGAATTGGATATAAACAATTTTTGAAACAAAATTCTTTTAAAAATTTCTTTATTAAAGTCTCTACTTCCTCTCTTACAAATATCACGTGTAATTTTTGCAATAAAAATAGACATGTAAATTTTAATTGTTCAATCAAAAAGAGGTTTCACTTTGAAAGCAAATACAAGTGGGTTCCAAAGTCCACAAACACTAACAATCAATGACCAAAAGTTGTATATGTCCAAAAGAACGAAATCTAAATAATTTTGTAGGTGCCAAAGAAAATAAAGAGCAAAATGGTCTTTGTATAGTGGATGTTTGAGCACATGACCACAGAACAAGCTCTATTCTAAAAAGAAAGATTGGAGTTCAAAATGAAAGAATTGAAGCTAATGAACACTCCAAATAGTCCATCAATCAAATTTATGATCAAGGTATATCCATAAACATAACAAAAATATCGAGGTATGATTGAATTTTTAACCATTAGTCGACCCGATATTATGTTTAGTTTGTACTTTTGTGCTATATTTCAATGTAATCATAAAAACTAGCACCTTAGCACCAAAAACAGATTTTTATATATCTTAATGGCATTAAGACATTAGGCCTTTGGCATCCAAAGGCACCCACTTCGATTTACTAGCTATACGGAAAATCAATTGACCAATAGTTATACTAAACCTTTAACTCTTGATAGATTTTCACTTATTCGAAGAGGTTTGGAAATTCTAGATGAATTTGAAATATGTGACTAATATGTTTATGTGTTTATTTGTTGATAAAACTATTGTTTTTATGCCTATATGATCATAAAATTCAATTTTCTTTTATTAAAAATGGGGAAGTTGATGTCCGGATGGCAAATAGGACGTTCAGATATGTAATCGGGCATCCAGATTCCAAAGTTCGGATTGACATAATGTTGGGTCTTTCCTATGCGAGCGTCCGGAACTGTTAAGAGGACGTCCTCTTTAGCGTAAACTAGTTTTATGTATTTTGGAACTATTTGAAATATGCTATGAAATTTAATATGCTCTATTATGTTTTGATATCAATGTGTATTTTGCTATTCTTTTTGCTTATGTCAAAAGGGAAAAATGAAGCGAGATAATTATGCATGCTTTGAAAATATATTATGCTTGGAGTATATGAAAAATGGGAAAAGAGGGAAAATCATTTATATGCTTTGAATATATGGTTATTGATTTGTAAAAGTTAGGAGGAATATGAATTACATGATAAATTTATAATATATATTCCTTTATCAATTTGATATAAAGTGTTCAATCTTACCTTGCAATTAAATTATCTTATTTGTCATAATAAAAAATGGAGAAATTGTTGACTTATGGTTGATTTTTTCATTAATGTTTGGATCATAACAAACAACAAACAAGATTAATAATGTTCATAATAATTGATTTTGATTGATGATAGTTCAATTTTAAAATCAATCAAACATTAAAAGTGGGACTTGAAATGAAGATCAAAGTGAAAATTAAGCATTCAACTCAAATCATTCGAGACAAGAGTTTAAAAGATAAACACCAAGAAAGATCAATATCAAGAGTATGAGTATGAGAGACAACATCAAAGAAAGATAAAAACGATGAGTCTCAGAGGTAAATTTTGAAGCAAGATAAAAGACTAGACTTCTTAGTTCCAATATAAAGGTACTAATATTTTGATATTTAGCAATGAATAATAAAAGCTAAAAAATCATTTTATGCACGAAAAGTTTATTTCATAAAAACACTTGTATAAAAAAATTATTCTTTAAAAAACTGTAAGTACTTCAACTTGATATTGAGATCTTTTATAATGTTACTTACCTTGAAAAATAAAGTGAAAACGTCCTTCAAAAGCCTACATTTTCCAAACCAGGCAAAAATGAAAAATCTAAAAGAAAAAAGAAAAAAGAGTCAAAGTGGACGTCTGATTGACCATGAGGATGTCCGTTTTGCCCAACGGTCATTTTTTTTAATTATTTTGATTTCTGACATATAATGGCTAGTTTGGTTGTCTGATTTGTGATGCGGGCATCAAGATGGATTGTCCGATTGGTCACAATTTTTGACGATTTGACCACTATAAATATCATTTCACTTTGCATTTATTACAACTAGAAAAGAGCTTTCTTGTGAAAAATATTCTTTGAACTTACATTTTTAAATTCATTTCATTTATCTTTTCACAGAAAAAAAATTTGATTGTTGAATCAAACTTTTTGAATCATTTCTCTCATTAAAGTTTTTCATTTCTCTTTACGCTTAACTTATTTATATCAATTTAAAAGAGTAATATATTTTTTAAGACGATCTATGCACTTGCATTGCATAAAATTTTTACTTCTTCATATTAAAAACTTTGATTGATTGAATTAAACTTGTAAAATTATCGTATTAATCAAAGTTTCTCATCTCTCTTAGTACTCAATTTATTACAATCATTCATTAAAAGAGATATATTTTGAGAAGATTTTTGAACATACATTATATTTATTTCTTCTTCACCTTCTCATTGAAACACTTTGATTGATTGAATCTAATTTTTAATTATCATGTTCATCAAGGTTTTTCATCTTAATTTGAGCTATTATTTATTACTATTAATTGAACTGTTAGCATCTCTTAGTACCTAACTTGTTTGTATTATTTATCAAGAGATGAATTTCATGGTAAAAATCACTTTGATAAAGTGTGAGTAGCATTAAAGTCCCGTAAAGATCAACATTGTATAAGGATGACACTCCATGTTGTAAGTCACCACGTAGGTCATATTGAGATCTTGTGAAATCTTAATAGTATGGGTCATATTACGGTTCCGTAAAGCTCAATATTGTATAAGGATTGATGCTATTTAATTATAAGTCATCTTAATAGTTGGATTGCATTATAAGTGAATCAATATAGTGAAAATGCATTGCTCGTATCAGAGAGCTTGGTAACGGATGACGTAAATTATTGATTTAGATTGAACCTCCACAATTATATCGTTTGCATCATCTCTGGTTTTTACTTATCGCTTGTATATTTGTGCTTATTATTTAATTTATATATTTAGTATTTACTTACTTGAATTTATATCAATTCTTTGAAAAAGTTTTAAAAATCAATTCACCCCCTCTTGATTAGTTATTCTTGGGCTTTTAGACTCGTTTGAGCACACCAATATTGAAATTTATGTGTTCTTTTTTTGAGTCATAATCGGATCAATTGCTCATTTGAACTTCATGGATTCTAATACCATATTAAAATTTAGGGTTTCATCTTAAAAGTCAACCTTATTAAGCCTTTGTTTGATGTCCATTATTTGGTAAAAATAATGTTTTGAATAGTGATTTTTAGGAAAAATGTGTTATTAAAATGTAGGAAAAACTTTTGGTATTTATGTGCTAAATATTTTATTATTTGAATGTGTGGTTGAAAATAAATATGTAGAAAAAAAATTGAAGGGAAAATTGCGGCCCCGGTCCCAAGCCTTTCAGTTTGTTGCAGATTACATCCAACCTTTAATTTTTGCGGCCGAAGTCCCAAACCTTTATATGTAATTGCAGCGTCAGTCTCAAACCTTTAATTTTTCGATCGAAGTCCTGAATCTTTAAATGTAATTGCATCGTCGGTCCCAAACCTTTCATTTTTGTTACAGATTACAGTAAAATCGTTCATTCCGTTCATAAAACCGTTAGTCAACGTTTGAACAGTAATTTTGACTCGGAAAAATTGCAGCTATGATCCCAAACATTTCATTTTTGTTGCGGATTACACTCATACCTTTAATTTTGCGGTCGAAGTCCCAAACCTTTATATGTAATTGCAACGTTGGTCCATTTCACGCATTTCGTCCATAAAATCGTCAATCAACGTTAAAACAATAATTTGACTCAAATGACAACTTAATTGATGGGCAAAATTGTCAAAACAAGCTATCCAAACAAAAATATTTGTCTTCAAATCTTTCAATCTTTTCATAGTAATATCATTCTCATAATCGATAGCAATTCGATCCGATTTATTATAATAATCAAATCGGTAAATAATTTTTATGATATGTTATTTGTCACTAAAATAAATAAATGAGAAAATAAAAATAAATAAACTGAATTTGGTACTATAATTTGTATGTATTATTAAATAACTTTTAGATTGATTAAAATATTAAAATAAGAAAATATATTTTTATGTATTTTTATGCCTAGATTTTGTCTAAACTCGTTTAACCGGAAACATTCACTTATCGCAATGTATTACGCTTTTTAGAACATCGTATACACATGGATTGACTTTTTAAAAATTATTAATTTTTTTCTTATTTTAATATTATTTTTAATTTTTAATCAATCTCAAAATTATTTAATTATACATACAAATTATAGTACCAAATACAATTTATTTATTTTAGTGACAAATAACATGCCATAAAAATAATTTACCGATTCGATTATTATAACAAATCGGATCGAATTGTTATCGATTATGAGAATGTTGTTGCTATGAAAAGATTGAAAGATTTGAAGAAGACAAACATTTTTGTTTGAATAGCTTGTTTTGATAATTTTGCCCATCAATTACGTTGTCATTTGAGTCAAAATTATTGTTTTAACGTTGATTGATGATTTTATGGACGAAATGCGTGAAATGGACCAACGTTGCAATTACATATAAAGGTTTGGGACTTCGGCCGCAAAATTAAAGGTTTGGGTGTAATCCGCAACAAAAATGAAAGGTTTGGGACCGGAGCTGCAATTTTTTCGAGCCAAAATTACTGTTCAAACGTTGACTAATGCTGCAATTACATATAAAGGTTTGGGACTTCAGCTGCAAAAATTAAAGGTTTGGGTGTAATCTGCAACAAACTGAAAGGTTAGGAACCGGGGCCGCAATTTTCCCAAAATTTAATTAGGTTGTACAACAGGGGCTAATGGGAACAGCCCTAACTTTTATATATTGGTTTAGAATTTTATCTTTGTTCGATATGAAATTTGTCCCTTAACAATAATTATCTTAATAATCTTTTTATTATATGGACAAGTGGAATTTAGAAAATCGGAAATAAGTAAAAATAAAATGAATTAAATTTCAGTTTTGAAAATAAAATTAAGTATTCAACTTAGTTTTGTCATTTTTATATTCAAGCAAAATTATCAATATATGGAAGACTGAATTATTGTGATTTTACATTAGAAATTTGAAAAATAGTTGCCCATGTTTGGCTAATGTTTAATAACTGTTTATAAATAGTTAAATCATTTTTATCTCCTATTTGACAACGATCATTTAAAAATTCTTTTAATAAATGTTTAATAAAGATGTTGGAGAAAAAAATATTGAAGGAGATAAGCCTGTTTGACAATCATTATTTTGGAAAAATAGAGTTTTGAATAGCGATTGTTGAGAGAATGTGTATTCAAAAAGTAGGAAAAAATTTATATTTATGTGCAAAATATTTTATTTTGTGAATGTGTGCCGAAAATGGGTATGTAGAAAAAAGAGTTTAAAAATAATGATATCAAACAGAAGCTAAATATACATGTATTTTAGACATACTAAAAACAATTAAGAAAATTCTGCATAAAGTTTAAAGAAAAATTCAAATGTTGCCAGGTGGTCGCCACCCCCTCTTCCTTTGGCTCTTTATTGCGTGTGATACACCTCTCACCTATTTCCAACAGCTAATGCGCATTAACAAAATTAAGGACAAAACACGTTCTAATTTTTTGCAATTATTATCCATCAATTGGTAGGAATGGCAAAAAAGTTAGACGACTCGGACTCGACCTGAAAAAAGCTCGAGACGGACCCGACTCGAGCTCGGTTATATCGAGCCAAGGCTTAGGCCGAGCCCCATTTTGGGACATCGGCTTGAGGCAAGCTCGGGCTAGCCTGCCCATAAAAAAAGAAAAATTAATTAAATTTTTTTTAAAGCGTGCCTTGGATACACCCAATCATCACGACTTTGTATTGTACATGGTGGTGGAGCAACAGCTCAACCTTTCGGGTGAAAATCTGCCCTGCATTTCTTTTAGTATATTTATCATTCTCATGATATCTGATTGATGCGATTCTAAATGAGTTGTAACTTCACTAGAAATAGCTATTTTCAAATTCGAATGTTTAGTAGGTCAAAAATGAATTACAATTTTAAGTTAAAAATTTGGAACAAACTTGTGCGGTTGAAATTTGATTGTGTCCATATTTTGATCATATTTCACTCTTTTTTTTTTTTTTTTAAAAAAAACTTTTAATTGTATCCAATTGACCCATAGCATTTTTGAATCTTCACTGTGAAGTTCAACACAACTTTTGAGTATTTGTACTTTACTCTCCAAACTTGAATCTTGCCCTCTTTCGCCAATTTTCGCTTATTTCTTGCAACTTCACTCTCATTCATCAAATTTTACCTAATGATACATTATATAATAAATTAAACTATAATTTTAGTAAAAGAATCACGAAATGTCAATATTTTAGATCCCAGACAAGTGTCACATAAAAATACAAAAACTGGCAGTTAGGGTTTCAGACTTTTCATATATTTTTTTTGTTGCGTTTGTGTCTCATGGTTTCCTCTTTCTCTGTAATTAGGGTTTGGGTAGAGAGGTGAATGATCTATTTTGCCTGATTTTGAACTCTTGTTTCTTGTGATCTTGTGTATAGAATAGAGTGATCATGTTTTGATCCTTAAGTTTGAGTCAAAATCTGTGAAGTGAGAGAGAGTTGAGGGTTGTGTTCTTTGATTTCCTTATTTGCGAGATTCGAGAGAACTTTTGTACATTCTTAAGATAATTTTTGTTGATTCTGTGCAAACGAGCATCAACATATTGTAGAGCCCCAGGGATGTAGATTTGTCCGAACCCCCTGAATAATTTCTGATGTACTTTTATGATTGTTAGATTCCGGTATTATCTTCCACAAAAACGCTTTCGCGCCTATCAGTAGTATCAAAGACAGTTATTATTAAAGGCTATTGGTTGTTTTTTATACTTGTTGGTGGTAACACCAAGTTCCTGATTCTGCTCGTTCGTTGGGGTTCTTTGATTAACAAGTGTTTTTCACCCTTGGCGCTCTCAGATCTGGAGGTTGGTTTGCAATTTCTGAAGCCCTAGTTCTTTAAATTCTTAATGTGTGTCTCATTTTGATATATTTGATAACTTTACAAGTTCTTGAGGATCTCTGTATATAATGTCCTAGACCTCCAAGATCTATTTTATTGGATCTCTTGACCTAACGGAATATTGAGGTTCTTAAAATAAAAAGATCTCGACTTATAATTGTTTTGTTGTTTGTTCTTGAGGAATATTTGATTTCTATAAAATATTAGACACTGTGAACTGTGCAATAATTTTTGTCTACTCTACTGCATTTCGTGTGATCTGCTTGTGTCACTCTCAAACTAATTTTCCAAAAATCTAATAACAATTTTCTCCAAATAGTTAATACTAATTTTGAATTGGTGGTTTTTACTGGAAAATGTGACTTTCCAATTTAACAAGAGAAAATGAAGGGTATACTTGTTCAACAAAAAAAAAAAAAAAATTCTAAAATCATTGAAGGAAAATATCTTGAAACGATGACAATTGAACGACAACTTGAGGCTGATGAGTTGGCGTATAATTTTGCATTTGTTGATGTTGTACTTGAAATAGTTGGATGATTACACAAAAGAATTGTGTGTAAGAACTTTATCGTGTAAAGTCATTACTAAATAAATTATTTCTTATTGAGAAGTTCTTCAGTTTTCTTCAGTCTAAAAATGAATCGGGATGTACTTTTCATCTGACATCTAATAAAATGACTTGCATGAAGGAAACTTAGGTTTTGTTACTTTAGGAACTAATATTTCCTGTAAAATTGTTGGTACTGGAAGTATTTCTATAAAATTTGAAAATGGTTAATTCTTTTGATTTTAAAGAAGTGAGATACAGTCCTGAATTAGCACTTGATGATGCTGATTTTTGTGGTAAATTTAAAAATAGCATGCGTAAAATTTAAGCAAAAAGGTATGCAGATTTTGAGTCAAAAAGGTGTTTTTCATAAAGACACTATTTCAAATTTACAATTTTGTAAAAATTGCATTTTAGGAAAACGTCAGACTGCAATTTAAAATTGCAGTGCATAACTCTATTGACAAATTAGATTACATACATTCACATTTATGGGTGCCTTCTAATACTCCTACTCATGGGAAAAATAAATACTTTCTTTCTATAATAGGTGAGGGTGTTTCTTTTAAAACACAAATCTGAAACTTTTCAAAAATTTAAACAACGGAAAATCTTGATTGAAAACTAAACTGGAAAGAAAGTAAAGACTCTTAGGACAGAAAATGGCCTTTAATTTTGTAATAGTTTGACAAACTTTTGCAAATCGAACGACATTCAAAGGTATAAATTTGTCCAATATACTCTTCATCAAAATAGAGTTGCTGAAAGAATGAATATGACTTTATTAGATAAAGTTGGGATTAAGGGTGTAGTGGTTTGATTTTATCGATTTTTGACAGATTTTCAAACCAAACCGTTTAAACGGGTTTGAGAAAAACTCAAACCTAAACCAAATAATTTTGAACATTGAAAAAAAAGAACTCAAACCTAAACCTAACGGTTTGGTCTGGTTTTAAACTGTCGGTTTCGTCATATATTTTTTTGTCGATCTATTTTTATGTCATTAATTCATTGAACTCAATATATATTTATATCTTACTAGCAATAAATCTAAAACAACTAAATATATCAACTATAAATTTAAATCCAAGTGAAATCATAATAATAGTTTTTTGTTCACCCCTTTTAAGCTAAAATGTTACGATAGCGTTACAATACAATTCTAATAAACTAAATATAAAGCTAAAAACACCTATAAACTAAATATTTATATGAAAGCATATAGTTCCATAATAGAGTTACTGAGATATCAATAAGGCAACACCTTAAATGATAAACTTTACGGATACTGAATCAAAATTTAAGACTTTAATAGGCTAACTGAATAGATATCATTCTTATTAATTCAAAACACTTAAAGAAACAGTTTAACAAAATATCTAAGGATAAAATAAAACAAAACAATTAAATTGATGCAAGTATAGCCGCCACTTGAATCATTGTTGGTTTCTTTTAGCTTATTAAACAGCTCTTTCACATATCAAATTACACATGAACCCTTTTTAGCTTCTATTGACATATTTTAGCATGCCTAATTCAATCACAAAACAAGAGTATGTCTATACAAATAGAATAGAATCATGTATATAGCAGATAAACACTTTCCATCAAAGTGAATAAATTTATTTCATAATCATCCAATAGTTGAGAGAAACGTGAAACCCATAAAATTTCAGATTTATTACCTAAGTTTGCTCAAAAAATTATTGATCTGAAACTTTATTCGTAGCAAATATTATTACCGAAGACCCAAGATCATTTTGTCTTCGATTTGGTGTGGTGCTAGTGGCTCAAGGCTGTGTCGGGTGTCGGCTGAAGTTCATTTGAATTCTGAAGAGGAAAATATGTTTTGATATATTGGTTAGTCTTGAGATTATTAAATATAAATTAAGATTATTGGGTGATAATAATATATATGTAATAGAAAATTAGAAATTGATAAAAATATCCACATGACAAAACTATTGAATTTTACATATTTGGATTTTTTAGAAATTTTCATTTTTTAATTTTTATATATTTTTTCGCTGGTCTGATTTGGTTTTAAATCGCAATAAAAATTCTCAACCCTAAACCAAATCATTTTTTACCGGTTTGGTTTATTTCAAAATCATTTCGTTGATGGGTTCAGGTGACACCAAATCGACAGTTTTTAAAATGCGATTTCAGTTCGATTTTCCATTTTTGCTTACAACCCTAGTTAGGATAACGATAAAGCTATTATCCCCATCAAAATAGGACGAATATACCTTTTTAGGGTAAAACTATTATGTCTGTATGTTATTTGATTAACTTGACTCGTATTGGTGCTTTAAATGATAAAGTTATTTTGAAATGTGGAATACAAGACCTGCTCATTATTTACATTTAAGAACCTTTAGGTATGCAACTATTTTTATCAAAACATAGGGAAACTTGAGCCAAGGGCTCGGAAATGTGTATTTCTGGGCTATCCTCAAGGCACTAAGGGTTGTATAGGCTGTGGGCTAGGTGTCAAGGTGGAGTTAAAATTGTGATTAGCGCGAATGTTACTTTTAATGAGAATGAAAAGCCATGTCTTAATACGGAAAGTAGACATTTTGAAAAACTTGAGGAGGTTACATCACAATATAAACTGCAAATACCTAAAAAAGGAAATGAAACTCATAATGATCAATTTGACATGGAGCCTAAAAATCCTCAAGTTCCTTTGGAACAAGAGGATTATGAGACGAGAGAAGAACATACAAATAAAAACATAGACTTAGAACAAATTGAACATGTTAGAGATCAAGATGCACTAGGGGATTATCAGTTGACTAGAGACAAGGAAAGAAGAACCATTAGGAGTCCTAATAAGTTAGGATTATCATATTGCATTTCATTAATAATTTCATTTAGCTTCGGGTTTGTCCGTTTTTGGTAAATTGCTAGTCTAATTCGATTGGAAACGTGCCAATGATAATTTAATCGTTTAGGCACTCAATTAAGCATTTTTTCCATTTATGGTAATTTTTGTTTTGGTAATATCTCATTCAATAAAATCCGGATTCAGATTCTGTTTGTTGGATGACGATCCTGAATTTTAGGAGTTTCCATTTAAGTTGCTATCTCGAATTTTTCCATTTATGAAAAAAAATCATTTTTTTTTATTTTTTTGTTATTTATTTTCCGAATTTGATTAGAGTTTTACTATTTAAAGCATTGTAAGTCCTTTGAGGTCACAGTTTTGAATTGAATAAACATTTCTCGTGAGTTTTTTTTTCATATTTGTAAGGTTGTTCATCTTTTCTATAATCTTCCACTACGTCAGTTGGTATTGGAGCAGAAATCGTTCCTTCACCATGCCGTCAAGGAGACGTCAAAAAGCCCGTGAAGCCCCGGTAAAAGAGGTACATGGACATGATGAAATCGCACAGCTGCGTTAATAAGTGGAGTTGCTGACACAGCAAATCGCTGCACTCATGCCACAACAACATGCGCATGTAGTCCAATCGGTTGAGGATTCTGATGATGAGAATCCGTTCGCACAACCTGAGCATCCAATAGATTTGCCAGTCCGACGAAGAAGAGGTGGTCAGGGTGAGAACAGGCGTTGGGAATCAGGATTCAAAGTTGATATTCTTGAGTTTCATGGTGGATTAAGTCCAGAAGAGTTGTTGGATTGGGTGACTGCAGTGAAGGAGGTCTTGGAATTTAATGAGGTTCCTGCTGATAAATGTGTGCCTCTCATTGCCAGGAGATTTCGTAGACGAGCAGCAACGTGGTGGCAGTAGACTAAAGTGATGAGATCTAGGTTAGGGAAGTCTAAGTTTGCATCGTGAGATAAATTGAAGAAACAATTTATGCCCTACAATTATGTTCGGACCATATACCAGCAATTGCAGAATCTACGTCAAGGCGTAAAAACGATTAGTGACTATACCACAAAATTTTACGTGTTGATTACGAGGAATGAAATGATGGAGACGGAAGAGCAGTTGGTGTCACGATATATGGGTGGTCTTCATCTCCAAATACAGGATAAGCTGAATATGTTTGATCATGTCACAATTTCTGAGGCATATCAGAGGGCAATACAGATAGAGAAACATTAGTCTAGGAGAAATACAGTTCCTTTCACTGCGGGCAATTCTTCGAATAATCCACAACAGCAGATGACATGTCCTGGTAATCATATTCAATTTGGCCCTCCTAGAACTAATCATGTTCAACAGCCAACACGTCTTGGAGGTGGTATTTGTTATTTTGCATGCGGTGGTACAGGCCATCGACAGTCTGAATGTCCCAAGAATCCGCGCAGATGACCTTTGCTGATGATAAGTATGAGGATTATGAAAGTCCACATGTATTTGACAATGAAAACGCTGAAGAAGCAACAGACGATGAAGAGTTTGATTATGACGGTTCGTCTGTATTTGATAGTGAGGGTGTAGAAGAAGCAGCAGAGGAGGAGGAGTTTGTGCTTGGTGATGTGGGTCAAGCGTTGGTGGTGAGGCGGAGTTTTCTGACTCCCATGGAAAATAACACTGACTCGTTGCGTAATAATATCTTCTAGTCGACGTGTACTGTTGGGGGAAAGAAAAGTGTGTTGCTTCCAGATAAGGGCTCAGTAAAAACAGTTGGGGATGACACCCATTTACTGATAAGAGTGAAGTTCAAGACAAATATGGAAGGCTATGGGGGTAGTTACGTGCTGGTGGAAAAGTAAGTTGATAGTGAGCAGGAGGTCACTCGTAGGGTTTAGTCATTGTTAGAGGAGTTTCATGAGGACTTCCCAGAGGAGCTTCCAGATGGATTGCTGCCAGAGCTTCCGTTTCGTAGTGTTTATTCTGATGATGATGATGAGGTTTCTTTCCTGTCAAATTCGAGGGCGAATTTTTCTCAACCCGGGGAGAATGATGAAGGTAAAATAATAATTCCATTTAACTTCGAGTTTGTCCTTTTTGACAAATCGTTAGTCTAATTCGATTGGAAACATGCCAATGATCACAATTTAGGGCATTTGGCGTTGATGCACATCAAATTTTGGGCAAATTTCGTCGTTTAGGCCCTCAATTAAGCCTTTTTTTCGTTTATGGTAATTTTTGTTTTGGTAATATTTCATTCAATAAAATTCGGATTCGGATTTCGTTTATTGGAGGATGATCCTGAATTTTAGGAGTTTCCATTTTAAGTTGTTATCTCGAATTTTTCAACTTATGGAAAAAATCATTTGTTTTATTATTAATTTTCTAAATTTTGTTAGGGTTTTACTATTTAAAGTATTGTAAGCCCTTTGAGGCCACATTTTTGAATTGAATAAACATTTTTTGTGAGTTTTTCTTATATTTGTAAGATTGTTCATCTTTCCTATATTCCGCTACGTCAATATGCCTTCTTAAATTACAAAGATTAGAGTGAAAGTGAACCTAGAACTTATGAAGAAGCCATCAAGTGAAAATGGAAAAGAATGGAAAAATGTTGTGGAAAAAGAAATGAAATCTTTAGGGCAAAATAAAACATGGAAATTAGTTCCTAAGCCTAGAAATAAGACCATAGTTGTTTGCAAGCGGATATTTGAGGTTAAAGAAGGGAATACAGAGACTAAATCTTTGAGATTTAAGGCTATGCTGGTAGCTAAAGGCTCTACTCAAAGGAAATTGGTTGATTACAATGAAATCTTTTCTCACGTTGTTAAGTACGCCATTATAAGAGTAATGTTAGCTTTAGTAGCTCATTTTGATTGAAAAGTTGTTTTAAAAATTGCATTCTTGCATGGAGATTTAGATGAAAAGATTTACGTGAACCAATATGTTGGATTTATTGAAAGAGATAAATCTAATTTTTATTGTCTCTTGAAGAAATCCTTATATGATTTGAAGCAATCTATCATGCAATGGTACAAAAGGTTTGATACATTTGTGTTGATTTTAGATTTTTTTTTTTATTTTAAAAAAGAAAAAATTAAGATATTTTTTTATTACAAATCTGAATGTGGTAAGTCTTCCACTATTTACTTACTACTCTATGTTGATGATATGTTACTTATAAGTCCTTGCAAGAAATAAATTGATAAAATAAAAGGAGCCTTATTTTCTAAATTTGACTTGAATGACTTGGAAATGCTAAAAGGATTCTAGGTATGTGAATAATCAGAAATAGACCTAAATCTGAATTGAGATTGATCCAAACTGCTTATGTTTCAAAAGTGTTCTAAGAGTTTTGCTATGATTGATGCTAAGTCTGTGAGTAGACCTTTAGCAAATTACTTTATTTTAAGTAAAGAGGAATGCCCTGAAACTGATGAAGATTTTAAACATATGGAAAAAGTTTCATATGCACTGAGCTGTAGGATCCCTGATATAGACTATGATATGTACGACCTATCTCACTCTACAGGAGTTCTCAGTAAATATATTTCTAACCGTGTTGAGATACATTGGGAATCATTAAAATGGACTTTAAGATAATTGAAAAAGGATATCCTTAGACTTAGGATTAACTTTCAAATATAATAGTAGTGAAGGAATAGAATTCAAAGGACATGTTGATGTGATTATGCTAGTGACAAGGACAATTGGAAATTTGTTACATCATATGTTTTTACTATTTGTAATGGTTGTGTGAACTGGAAATCACAATTGCAACATATTGTGGCACTATTCGCAACAGAATTTGAATACATTCCTACTACAGAAGTCATCAAGGAAGCATTATGGCTGAAGGTTTTGTTAAATGGATTGATTTTTTAAACATTGATAGTGGCAGATTATCAGCATGTTTGACACCCATTTTTTGGAGTGAAGAATTTTTGGAATAGTGATTGATGGGAGAATGTGTGGTGGAAATGTTTTAGATTTACGTGTAATATTATTTTATTGAGAGAATTTGTGGTTGAAATGAAGAAAGAGAAAAAAATGAGAATGAGAATTAGATAAGAATGGATGCCAAATAGGGGCTATGTGTTTTCAATTGCAGGTACATATGCGACCTCGTCTTACGCTATTTTGGGCTTTTTATTTTATTTTATTTTTTTGGCACCTAGTGCGCCCAGGCTTTTTTTTTTTTTTAATGCTTTTTTCTTTAATTATTAAATAGTTTTTAGATTGATTTCAAATGATATTAAAGAAAATTTACGTTTTTTCACCTCTATGCCTCTCCTAGGCCGAAGCTCGATTTCCAAGCTTTCGCCACGCTTTTTGCTTTTAGAATACTGGGCACATGTGTGATGATACAATATGATGATTACTCGTTTGTGAACATAATCACTGTGTCAATGTGGAGAATGTTGTTGGTTGGCGTGTGACACAGGATTATTCCCTACAAAAGTGTGTTTCCATTTGTTATTTTTAATTGGTTACTGGAAATGCACTTCTCCTGTTGAGGATTAATCTTGGCAATTCAATTGGACAGTTCAGATCATTTGTCGTATGTGGTATATAAATACCACAAACCGGCAGTTAGGGTTTCAGACTTTCCTGATAATTTTAGGCGACGTTTGTCTCTTGTTTTCATCTCTCTCGCTCTCTCTGTAATTAGGACTTGGGTAGAGATGTGAAAGATATCCTTCGCTTGATTTTGAACTGTGATTTCTTGTGATCACGTGTATAGAATAGAGTGAGGGTTGTGTTCTTCGATCTCCGTAAAATCTGTAAAGTGAGAGAGAGTTGAGGGTTGTGTTCTTCGATCTCCTTATTTGCGAGATTAGTGAAAACTTTTGTAATTTGGTGATTTCTGTGTAGAAGAATATCCACATTGCTGGACTCCGGGGTTGTAAGTTTGTCCAAACCCCATGAATAATTTCTGTTCTTCTTTTAAGTTTCTGCACTTCTATAATTATTTTCGACAAACACACTTTCGCCATTAACATTATCTATATTTATTCAAGAGAAATAAAGGATGGGAGTCTATGACTATACTTCATTTTTTTTTTTTGGCATAGCTTCAACATCTCCAATACAAATTTGGTGTAAATTTGATGGATAGTTACACCAAATTTGGTATAGAGTATTGGATATGGTTCTACACCAAATTTTATTTTGAATTATTTTATAGCAAGTTCCATTTTACAAATTATATTATTTAAAAAAATCGATAAATTATAAATTATATTTCAATAAATTGTTCTAGTGCTAATATATTTTTGATTTTTTATTGAACAATCTTAATTTATTGTTAAAATAATTATTATTACTTATCAATTGATTAAAATTTAAAAATAACCATCATATTAAAATAATTATGAATGAATTAAAATTTATTTAAAACTAAAATATTAAATAAGAACATAGAGGGAAGAAATAATTTTTTTTTATAAAGTGTGACCAAGGACACTATATTTGAGAGGAGACTACACACTATATATAGTGTCCCATTGGGGATGTCCTTAGTCATTCCTGTATTTTGTTGGCTGACCAAGGCGGTGTTGGTGGAGACTCAACTATTAAGATCCTAAATGGAGTAGGAATTATGAGATTGTATACATAACTGAAAAAGTTAAAATATGTAAAGAAAGAAAGGTCAATTGTTTACAGTAAATACTGTTGGGTCCAATGATATCCAAGTAGTGCATGTTCTATTAAGGATATCAAACATGTATGATGGCTATTTTAACCTAAACATTAAAAATCAAAGCCCACTAAACTTAGACGAGCAAATTTATTCATTTCAAGCTCAAAAAGGGATAATAAATTTCAAGATTGATGCTCCATCTTGCAATAGCGTGAATTTGAACTTTCACGTTGAATAAAGAAGAAATAAGAATTAGGCTATAACTATTTTTCTTAACAAGATTGACAGAGTAGCACGCACACCCAATTTTGTTGCCAAAGTTCTATCCTTCAATACCAAGTCTTAACCATTCATATTTTAGAAATGAAGCAAAAAGTATTTTAAGTTTCCAGTAGAATATTCACATTAGATAAAACCAAAATTATTTCACAATTCACGTTAATGAACAATTAAAAGAAAAGAACATCCATCTAATGTTACCAACTGATGGAATATGAAGAAGACTTATCCAGATAGATTAAAACTGCTGTAGGCTTCCCATGGTTTCGTACAAAACAGGAAGTCTGTGAATTGAGGCTGCAAAACAAAAATTCAATTCATCACCTCAAAATCACTTCAATTGTATATGTCTACATGTTATGGAAATAAACTTACTTGGTTGCCGGGATTTGCAGCGGCAGCACTGTGCTGATAATTGAAGATTGTAGATGTGTTCCAATTGTCTTCGTCTCTAGCCCCCAAGACTTGTGCTCCATGAGAGCTCAACTCTTCAACCTTAGCCAGCATTTCATATGAAGGGTTCATGTTTGAACTTCTGGTGCCTGATTCTTCACCAGTTTCAAATGGACAAGTCTTTAACCGGATCGAACTATGATTATTCACAGTTTTTGGTTCACTTTCACGAAGGCTTCTTTTTTCAGCTGCCCTTGCTCTTGCCCTCTCTCTAGCCTTTCTTCTTGATTCCTTTGCAACAATCGTACGCCCTGCTTTACTCTTCTTCTTCTCTTTTGTACAAGAAGGTTTGTCTAGCTCGCTTTTTTGGCTGATGATTGTAGACTTGTATTCATAAGTAGCCGACTGATCATTGATTCCTGACACGACTTCGCATTCAGAAGTAGAGGATACACTGCAGGTTTGTTTATAAATACAAGGACCTTGCATCAGCTCTCTAATGGCAGACCTTGAGTTCTTGAGAAGCCAATCCACGGTTTTACTCGCCTTGTCATATCCTAACATGTCTTGCAAGCCAAAAAATTTCCGGGCGACATCAAGGGACAGTCTCATTCTTCGGTCCCTTGGGCCATGAGCAGTGTTGATTTTGCTGTGTCTATCTTTCTTGGAAGTTCTCTTTCTAGGGATCTGCTGCTCAGTTTTGCTGTTACAGTCTTCTTTCAGTAAGTCTGTAGCAGCAGCTGTACTCGAACAAGCCATGTTAGTTGCATTTATCTCTGCAGGAACAGCATTTTCATCTGTTGTCAAGGAGTTGTGCTCATGGAAAAGGTCATGAAAAAATTGGCGACTAACAGCTTCGTACTCATAGTGCATACACGGAGAATTAGGAAAATCGAAAAACGAAGAGAATGAATGGTTGTCTTTAGAATTAGAGTTTACGTCATTATCGACTAAATGAGTTTGGGAAATCACATGGTCGATGCAACATATAGAGTTGAAGTTGCTATTGTTGTTTGAGGGATACATCTGAAAGAATGCCTTTGTCCTTGAAGCTATGCTAGAGAAATTGACTAGGGCCTGAGGAAGACAGGTGCACTATTCGTACATGCTTATCCTTTTGGCCTTCTGCAACAAATAATTAAGGCTTGAGAGAGACTGATCATTTACCTAATCTTGATATTTCTTTTTTTCTCTATCACAATCCCATGTGTTTGTATATTTATGTGTGTGTTCACTGTGTGCACAATGAGAAATTGATAACTATTTTCTGTGTGTGTGTGTGTGTGTGTGTGTGTGAGTGAGAGAGAGAGAGAGAGTGAGAGAGAGAGAGAGAGTAATTGCACCCTGAATAAGCGAGAAATGGCTCTTTGAGAAAGACAGGCATGGAAGAAGATATAGGGGTTAAAGCAGGATGAATTATTGGCGACACAAAGGGCCTTGCCTATTTTTTACTGTCCATCTCATAACAG
Source organism: Fraxinus excelsior (assembly GCA_019097785.1). Lineage (NCBI taxonomy): Eukaryota > Viridiplantae > Streptophyta > Magnoliopsida > Lamiales > Oleaceae > Fraxinus > Fraxinus excelsior. The sequence continues at coordinate 22,014,793 of CM032637.1, forward strand.
AGAAGGAAAACAAATTACTGTTTTACATTTTTTCACTTTTCAAACTAAAAGATAAATACAAAAAGAAAAGAAATTAAAGGGTATTGTTTATCTTCTTCCACTAGCTAAAGAAATTATAGATGCATGTTTGGTTGGACTTAGGAGCATGAAAGCGAAAGAGTGTAAGCAGCAGCAAAGATAAGTGGGCGCAGCTGGATTGAAGCACTTGTCTCTTAACAACGACATATATTTGTAATCATCAACAATTACCAAACCGATGGGTGTTAATCACTCGAATTATGAACAAGTGAGATGCATTAATCTCTAGTTAGTGTTTACAGAGAGAAAAAATTATAAGTGGCCAAACCCTTAGAATTTCCACGTGGCATCTCCAAGCTAGACAAAGGACAATTATTTCAGTTTTGAGAGGATAACACAGCGTAGCTTAGCTTAGAGGCCTGCGCTCTTGCCTTTTTGACTGGGGTGACCTCAACGTCGCTTTCACTAAAAAGAGAAACAGATCTATCCCCCTAAAGTCTCTCTCTACATGTACAAATGTTTCTATGAATATCACTATCTGTATCTCTCTCTAAAAGGGTTCTCCCCCCTTAGCTTTTCTTTCGAACCAACCCAAAAAGCTCTCTCTCTCGTAAACGACTGTAGTTGATGAGTATCGAAAGAGGGTTGTACTTGGTGAAAACCCTAATAGTAGCTAGCCAATATCGTTCAAATACAGAACTGTTTGTATCTTGCAAGAAAATGGCAATAGTAAAAAATGTTCTTTCTTGCACTACATAATTCATTTTATTTCCAAAAATACAAGCCGCAATTGCAGCAAAACCCACTCCCACTCCACCATCTATCCCATTTTTTCCCAAGCCTTAGCTGTCCTATATACCAGCAAGACAGGACCACATGAATTGGTTGTTCTGAAGTTGCTTTCAAATATCAGATATCTATGAACAAAAGGAGAATGATATAATTTATGTACTATGAGTGCTTTCATTTCTATATAGAATAAGAGGCCATATTTCATTTTACTTTTATACATTGTACCAACAAGTGACATAAGGATAAGAATCACAAGGCTTTAAGCATAATTATGATTCTGCTGTACATGGCACTTGGTCATTTCCTTTGCTAGGAAATAATTTTGGTTCATAGTACAACAATATCCTTTTGTCTTTTAACTATCTTTATGTTGCAAACTTAACTTGCAGCAGTAAAAATATTCTGTCCCTTTTGAATTTCTCTTTTTCACCGTGGAAAAATACTCCCATTTCATAAATTGAGATGTCACATCACTTGTTTGACAAAAGGACACTCTATTATTTATTTTTCAGAAGTATTCATCGAAGAAGAGATGCCAAAATTATTTACATTGATATATATACATATATAAACTTTAGTCCCTGTTTGGCCTCCATTAAAAAATTAAAACTCATTTTTTATTTTCTTCTTATCAATCATACATTCTTCAATAAGTAATATTATACGTAAACGTAAAAAAATTACCTTATTTTTCAATCGCACGTTCTCTATAAAATTACTATTTCCCTCATTAAAATTTGAAATAATGGAGCCCAAATAGTGACCTAGTGTAAGTCGTGAGTTTCTTTCTTAGTAAGCATTCTTTGTACGAACATTTCAAACTTTTATTAATTTCAACTTTATTTTTCAATTATTACTCTCAATTGACACTTGGTCAAAAATGAAGTTTGCAACCGAAAGGTCAACTATCCCCTTATTTGCCCTTTGATTTCTCAAATAAAAACATCCCTAAAGCGGAAGAGGAAAAGGACTAGATTTGAGGAGGAATTTTATGGACATGAAGACCAAGCCATAGAATATTTGCAGGGAAAAATTCATAAATACAATACCATAACAATACAATTTCACATTTAACAAACTTGTAAAAAAAAAAAAAAAGTCATAAATCGGGTGTATAATAATAATAATAATAATAATAATAATAATAAATGAAAATTTAAGATAAATACATCATAAATAAGAATAATTTAACTATCATTATCACATCTTAATATATAGGATATATTCCCTCTTGTTATAACACATTCTGTCACCTAATCTTTCTCCATCTTACTCTACGTTTCTGTGAAATCAGTGCTTTCATTCCAAAATCTCTTCAAAACTATGATAGAAATTGGCCACAAATTGATATTATCCACTGAATAAGTCGCAATGTCATTGTCAATTTTGGCATCTCTGTCTACAGTCACCAGATTAGAGTAAATCAATCTTTCGATGATTTCGAATCTACAAAGTCCAAAATCAACAAATTAAAAACTCATTCCAACTATTTTCTGGTCACATAGCTGTGAAGAGTTTCCATTTCACAACTGCATCAACATCTATACAGGTAATTGTAAGGGATTGTGGACTTCTTGTTGTAGTAATCATAATCTGAAATGTGCTTGTTGTCGATTCTCTATCCAGCAAATATACAGTTCGTGATAAGTAATATAGTAAACCAATGAGTCCAAATTATCGTTTTCACGAGGACTACTATCTAACCGTTGGTTAAATTATTCCTAACTTCAATTTGATTGAAAACAAATAATAGTTATTTTCTTTTTGTGATTTTTATTTTAATATTTTAAAGCAATAAAAGTTGATTTTTTTTTTTTTTTTTTTTTTTTTTTTTTCATATGATGGTTTAAGGGTTAGAATACATAGTTCACCATAACTATCTCATTAATATCAATCATCAATTTTTATAATAATTAATTATGTATACTGATCGAATTCTTCTGACGTATTTAATTTATATATTTCGAGTTCAAATTGATTCTATTTGACTAAATCAATTACATATCCATATGTAAATCTAGATAAACCTTAATTAAATAACTCAAAGCTCTAAAAATTCATGTAATGACCGTATTAACTAGAAAATGTATCTATGCACTTGTATATTAATTATCAACTTTTACTACGTGATTTAAACAAATAATTTGCCCCTCACCATAATTATCGCTCACAAAACAATAAATTAATGGTCAATTAATTCAAAGCGTTCAAAACAGAAGTGAAAACAATTCACCGCTTCAATTGGAAATTTAAGACTTTTTAATTAAAATTAAGTTTTGAAACTAGGTTGAAATCATTCATCCTAACTAATTACTTAATTACACATTATGAGAGAAGAAAAATAGAAGAATGAATTAAAGTATATCATCGAATTTTAAGGGAAAAAGATGAAGATCTAGTGTCAAGATTCTGTCTTCTTTTTATTTTACCTTAAAACCATAACTTCTTGATTGATTTCTTGATTCTTTCCTCCTTTTAGGTTCTCATTTCTTGTTATTGGTACGACTTTTTGGTTCCAAAAGGCGTCTTTGGCTTGCACAATATATGTATGATGAATTCCCAGACCATGGCTTGAATATATGTGCATAATAAAATCTTACGAGCATCTGTTAATTGTTGGACTAAGACATGTATTTATAGAACAAGATTTAAGAAAAATCCTTGTTCAAAATGATTTCTACAAAGAGTTGGAGAAGAAAAAGGAAACATTCTTATTTTTCAATTGGACTCATTTTATCCTTCACCTTCTAATATTTGTAATTAAGTCATCTTCATTCTAACATCATTAATAATTAATCCAAGGCAAGTTTTGAAAGTTTACAATTTAGTCACCAAACATTTCAAATTTCGAATTGAACTCTCTAAATTTATATTCGAGGGCATACGCGGAAAAGTGGTGAACTTATTAATGAATCAACAGGGGAAACGTTGGTAAGAATATTGCTTTCAATAATTTTTGGTCATTAATCAAAGCTTATATTTACAGTTTTAGGCCATTAATGTATTTCCTCATATCAGAATAAAATAAAATCATGTTCAGAGACGGTTACCTCTCCAAGCAAACACCCTCTCATAGATGATGGAGTTACAAGAGTACTTGGTTCAGAATGTCGATGATGGGTAAGAGGTCTTGGTTTTGGTGCGACTCCTTCAAAGCTGAATGCTTTGGTGCACAATCATAACTTGCAAACTCGAGTTGAGAGATGAAATTAAAGAATTGAAAGATTTGTTTCAAATGAAAAGTAAATGTGATGAACAAGAAAATAATGTAAGTGGAAAACTAGATTTAATGAATGTTATTCTCAATTACATATATTGTCTATATTCAAAATAATAAATTGTACAATTGGACATGAATTTTACAGACTAGAGATAGAAGCTTGAATGGTGTAGATAACATTCAGAATAAGAAATGCAAATTGTTATCTTTGTTTGGGAAAGCTGATATTGTTACAAAAGGCGAAATCGCATCAACAAATCCAAGTGATCTAGTGCATCATGTACCCCTTGGTAATGAATGTTGGAAAGTTATGGTTAATGAAGTGATTGATAATGTTAGCTTATATCATCCCACACGTGAGCTTTTTCTTCATGAAGATGCATTAAAAAGTACAATTGCATGGTCAATTAGGTACATCGAAGTGGATTCGCTGTAATTACAACAATAGTATACTTAACTTCTTTTGTTATTTTTATTTCATTTATTTGTTATGTAATTCATACGGACTTCACACATGCAATGATGGAGTATTTGCAATGGGTTGTGTTTATGTGTGGATGTTTTAAGGCTTTATATGTTAATATTCTAGTCTAATCCTTAATTCTTTTGTGAAAGTATGGTGTTTATAGATACATTTTTGTTAAAGCTCGTATGCTAATCATAATCTCTTGAAAGTTTACTAATAATATACTCAAGTAATTACTTGTCATATGTACTACGTTGATTAGATAAAAATTAATATGTTTCTTTGTATACTTTTGACTTACATGTCTATTCTAAATTTATTAATCATATCCTTATTGTTTATATGGTGTGCAAGGAGTTACTATTTTATGGGACAACTAAATTGTCAGTCGAAGAAGTTAACTTTGATATGGTCCAATCTTTTTTTTTTAAGTAGTAGCTTTTTTTTTTTAATTGTTGAGATGAACTTTACATCGACATACTGTATTGAACCGTATTCAATATTTTTATTTATCGAAACAATGGAAATCTTGATTATTTATGGATTAAATTTGTTTCATTATTATTATAGGTTTGTCGGTAACCAAATAAATAAATAATTTTTAAAAAATTAAATAGATATTTACAGCATGCTTTCCAAATATTTTACGGCTTGCTTAAAGCATGCCGTAAATTGCACTATTTACGACATGCATTTTAACATGCCGTAAAAAGTGAGATACTTTTTACGGCGTGTAATTGAACGCTGTAAAAATTACTTTTTACAGCATGCAGCGGCATGCCATTAAAAAGTCTTACGGCATGCATTTTAGCATGCCATAAAAAGTGGGGTACCTTTTACGGCTTGCAGCTGAATACCGTAAAAACTCATTTACAATGTTCTATAGACGGTATATTTTGCATGCCGTAAAAGGTAAACCACTTTTTATGGCATAACTTTATATGACATGCGGCTGCATGCCGTAAAGAGGTTTTTACGGCATGCATTGCATGATGTAAAAAATACATTTTGTTGTAGTGAAACTCATGAATTTTTATCAAATGCCCCATAAATACTCCCAATTGATTACTTACAATCCAACTAATTTTCAATTTGAATTACCTCCAATTAAGATCTATACGGCCTTTTTCAAACCAGTTGTATCCAAGATGATTTTTTCCTACAATTTACATAATTTACACAAATTAAGTAGATATTCGCTCAATGTACACATACATAAATAATAATAGAAACTCGAATAAGAGCAAAAAATGTACATTATCAAATACTCACAAACTTAAATTTTTGTATATACGACATTAAATAACCTTGTCAAACTCGCATAACGTATTGAAATCATTTGATAACTAATATAAAGTTCATAAGTAATGTAACTAAAACTAATTATTATTCAACGTTTGATCGATGTTTGTGTGCATAGTCAATCTAATCATGATTTTTTAAAGTTGGTTATCTTTTGATCCTTAATAGTCAAATATTTTCTCTCTCTTGTGGTATGCACATCTCTAAACTCTTTTTAGTAACCTATTCGGAGTGCATATTCTAAGGCTGATTTCATAGTACTCATTCCTTTCACTCTTAAGTTTGGTTAGGTTTCACCAATAAAAGTTACTTCCTCAATACATGATGATTCTCCATAAGTTCGAATATAACAACCTCCGAGCTTCAACTAGGATAATAACCCTCATTAGAAGCCTAAATCCAAAATTAAGTGTTCAAAGCTTTTTCGGATAAAAACAATGCTTATAATTATTTTGCCACGGCATCAACGCATTTTGGTGTGTACTTTTTTTTAATTGTGCCCCTTCTTATATTTTTGGGATCTTTTCTTTGGTTAGTTTTCAGGTAGCCTTCTCCCTCGATACATCGTCTCTTAAACATTGGCAATGAATAGGGCTAAATTACTTGAACATAGTTTTACACAATAATGTAGGCAACTTTTTCCTACATGGCCGTATTGATGAAGCTACTTCTGATTTAAGACGACCTAGTGAGGCACGAGTATATGTTAAGGTTGATCTTAATTTTAAACTCCCTGATAGAATATAGATTGAGAAGGAGAAGAGAGGTGGATACTGTCAGACTATTCTATATGATAAGATACTAGATTATTGTTTCTGGTGAGAACATTTTGGGCACAATGATGAGCATTGTATGATTGGATCACGCCCTGCACCCCCACTGCCCATCCCCTACTGACCCTACTCCTAGGCCTCTTTAGTCGGCCAAAGACAATGGTAAAGGAAATGAGGTAGTTGTGGAACCTCGTCAGAGATGGACACTAGTCAGGAGAGATAAGATGAGATAGCACCATGCTAGCACTTCAGGATACTCTTTTGTACCACTGCCAACTACTATTGCCGCTTTGCTTTCTACATATACTGAGTCTAAGTCAGTTTTTCCTTCTATGGTTCTTTCTCCAATTACAGGTCCAGTAGTTAATAGTGCAGTTGCACATCAAACTTATATTCAGACCCAGTCAGTTGCTCCTTCAGTCACTCCTCCCATTGTTACAATTTTGCCAATTTCCAACATAGCAACTCTCCTGGCTCCTCCTGAGGCTCTTTCCAATTATATAGCACCTTCTGATACTTTACTACTGTTTACTTATACCAAGATTGTACATCATTCAGTTTCTACTGAATCTACTCTGCCATTGGCTTCTACTCCGTTCTATAATCCGATGTTGGATGAGATATTGTAGAGGCCACATATGTTTATTCATCGGACACAGTCACTAGGGCTGCTCATATTCCAGACCCGACACCAAGTAGGGTTCATGCACTTATTTCTATGTCTCCTCCTACCATTTGTCATCAGAATGTGGAGGCCTCTATTCCTTCTTTACAGACATCTTAGTCAGATACAGATGATTCATCTCATATTAAGGTTCACCAACAAGGCCTATTCCATAGATCTTTTTTTTATGATTTGGTTGGTTTGGGTGAGAGGATAGAGAAGGATGAATTTGTCCTTGTTGTGTGGAAAGACATCAACGAGCTACTGACACTCCATTCCCGAGTATGAGGGTCACTAGGAGTCAGTCACAGAGTACCTCATCATATCCCACATCCCTACAAGTGCCATCATATAGAATGCGAGACGTGTAGCTACTCGCAGGCACCGATAAGACTTATTCAACTTTATCAAGTATATCTTTTGGTCATTTTGGAGCCTTTCGTTCTTAGAAGAGTTTTGATTTTATTCGTCGCTATCTGTGCTTCGATACTGAAGCCCAAAATGAGTTGAATAAGATATGTGTTTTATAGAACATAGGGACTACTGTTTCTGTACTTGATGATCATCCTCAATTCCTACATGTTAGAGTTGAGGATCCCAGACTTGCACGGCCCATCTTTTTTACGTCAGTCTATGCCTCCACAGTGGCTTCTGTTAGAAGGGACTTATGGACGGGTATTCACCACATTTCTCTATTCATGGATGATCCTTGGCTAGTTGGGGAGACTTTGACGTTATTGTGTATGATGGTGAGCACACGCACATGATGATTTGAACCAGACCTTATCTATTTAGGAGGGGTTTTGGAAGTAGAAGGCTGGTTCACGCTGGGTATGTGAGGGGGACCACAACACCCGTTACTTTCATGCAATGGTTTAGGGACGTCAGACAAGATCTTGTATCAGGAGTATCGGGCCTCAGGCATGAGAAGTCTTATCTTCTACTATGGATATTCAGAGTTCAGCTATATCTTTTTTCCAGGATTTATTATCTACTCCTTTACAGCTTTTGGATCCTATCCACCCAGACATCATACCCAGGCTGGTTACAGAGGTAGATAATATGACACTTAACCGTCTCTTTATGATTCATGAGGGACGGAAAGCGGTATTCAGTATTGATGCTGACAGTATTGTTGGCCCAGATGATTTCTTGTCATTGTTCTTTCAACATTGTTGGGATTATACAAGAGGATGTCTATAGTATGGTCGTTGATTTCTTTGAAGGTGTGCATTTGCCTCATGGTTTTGTCGCTACCTCTATTGTTTTGCTCCTGAAGAGGGAGAATGCTTGTCAATGGACAGATTTCAGACCTACCAGCCTTTGTACGGTGTTCAATAAGTTGATCACTAAGCTATTGAACACCAGATTGAGTTCATTGCTTCTTTGTATTTATCTCATCGGCAGAGTAGTTTTATCCCTGGTTACCTTATAGAAGATAATGTGTTATTGACTCAGGAGCTCATCTACACATTGGATGATAAAATGCGAGGGAGAAATGCTATGCTGAAGCTTGACATGGCTAAGGCATACAACTGCATGGATTGGGGATTCATTTATTCCATATTAGAGGCGTTTTGATTTGATTGGTTTATGGATTGATAGGATCAGACGATGTATTTTATAGTGTCAATTCTCAGTCCTTCTGAATGGCCGTCTCTGTGGTTTCTTTCCGCCCTCACGAGGGCTCAGAAAGGGTAACCCCATCTCATCTTCCTTGTTCATTATTGCTGCGGACTGTTTCTCTAGCCTTCTTACTCAGAGGTTTTAGGCATATCCTAGTATGTGATATCAACATGGGAATAGTACTTTTGTATCACATCATTCATTTGCTTACTATACGATCATATTCACCAATGGTCGAAATGGTCTATTAGGAGGGTCATCGACTATTTGGAACATTATGAGGGGGTCTCTGGTCAATTGATGAATAGAAACAAGAACGATCTTATTATACCTTGACGGGCATCAGATATTCAGATCAGGAGACTTGTGTTCTTGACTGTGTTTACTCATCAGCAACAGCCTTTCACTTATTTGGGGGTCCCCTTATTTAGGGGGGGCCAAGAGGAGTTTTCTTTATGATGACCTCATCATGAAGGTCAGGAGCAGGATTTCAGGCTAGGCTTCTCGACTGCCTTCCAACATATGAGGGTGGACTAGGCTTCAGGAGACTACAGGATCGGGTGGACACTTTCTCTATGAAGCTTTGGCGGTTGTTTCAGACTCATAGTTCTTTTTTAGCTCAGTTTTTACTAGGTAAATATTGTATGTAGACTCATCCATCACTTGCAGCGGTTCCCTACTCAGCCTCCCCTACTTGGAAGAGTCTGAAGAGAGTTGCGCCGCACATTGTATGGCACTTAGATTGAGACGGATGTTCTTTTGGCACGATTGTTGGATGGTTGATACTACCCTGGTGTCCTTGTTTCCACACAGGCAGCACACATTTGAGAGGGTGTGTGATTACTTTGAGGGCACTGGGTAGGATTTTGAACAATTATTACAAGTGCTTCCACCCCTTACAGCCTAGCAGATATGGGTTATACCTTTGTATATAGATGCCACAGATCGCATTGTGTGGCGGGATACATCAGATGGTAGATTCGCTAACAGTTCGGCATAGCAGCTAGTCCGTTCAGTTTGTCAGACTCAAGACTCATATCGACTACTGTGGATCGCCATTTTGCCTATCACCGTTCTTCTACTGGAGACTTTGGCAAAATCTCATTCCAGTAGATATGGTTATTCAGAGGAGGATTGGGTGTCAGTTGGCTTCTCGTTGCCAGTGTTGTTTCGAGATTGAGACCATCAGTCATATTTTCACAGGCAACAGCATCTCCGACCAGGTATGGCAGCACTTTGGGGATATTTTTTCAGATACCTATGAGAGCAAGAGAGGGGATAAGACAGAGGTTCCAGAGATGGTGGTATTCTGGATAGCATGTTCGTTGTGGACACATTCGCACCATCATTCCTCTATAGATATTCTGGTTTCTATGGACGCCAAACGTATCATTTGGAGGATCTACAACATGATATCTTTTCTTCATATTGGAGAACTATTTTGAGCTATGCACTGGCGAGGGAATGTCACACTTGCACCCCTATTTGGTATTTCTATTACTCTCCCTCCCCCCCCCCACCACCTATTATGGTTGTTTGGCGCACTTCACCAGTAGGATCTTACAAGATCAATACTAATGGATGCGTCAAAGAGGGATTTGCGAGTAGTAGAGACATCATTAGGGATCACACAGGGTGCTGCATCAGGGCATTCTAGCATCGTATGGCCCATGTCTGATTTTGGAGGCCAAGCTTAAAGTTGTACTAGATGGGATTCTATTGGCCAGAGGACTTGGGATTTCAGGTATTTGGGTTGAGGCAGATTCCATAGTGGCTATTCACTGCATCACTAGGTGCGAAGGACCGTTGACAATTCACGGCATTCTCTGACAGATTAGAGACCTCATCTCCTTCGACAAAGACACAGTTTCCCATATATACAGAGAGGGCAACCAAGTTGCAAATTCTTTTACTTTAGAGGGTTGGGATCATCGATGTTATCAAGAGTATGGATCACCCGACCTGCCTCGATAGATTAGGGCACTGGTGCAGATTGATAGGCATGGATTGCCCAACTTTAGAGGTTCGTAGTTTATGTTTTATTTATTGCATTTATTTTATTGTAAAGGGAATAGTACTTCCTTTTCTATTGCATTACAGTTGCTCTTTTTCATTTATTTCTATTGTAAGGGAAGTAGTACTTCCCCATTTATTGTTTTATTTTCTCATGTAATCACAGTATTCCTCCGTTACAAGTGAAAGAATATTAATAAAACCCCGGAGGTACCTCACTCTTTCAACTAAAAAAAATAAAAACTTTTTCCTACTTGGCACGATTAGTATGATGCCTTTTATTTTTTGGTTAAGTAATTGGAATCAAACTCCTATTAGATGTTTATTACCTAGTTTCGACTTATTAGCTAAAATATTTCATACAAATATTCAACAAGCACGAAATCATACACATATCTAAATAGCTCCCAACATCGGATCAACTACCCCCAGACTGTTCATTTCAATAGGTTAAGTGTTAGTGCTAATGATTGTGATTGTGATCTTGGTATATAAACACCTAATTTCATTCAACATATTATATCAATGCAATCAATGCAAAATACATAATAATTATCACGACTGTTATTCTCAATATAATACGATCTCACATTAAAAAAAAGTATTGAACTAGTAAAAAAAGTCACATCACTTATTCAAAGTATTTTTTTAAATTTTCAATGATTTTTTTAAACATACCATACAAACAAACAAATATACCTTGCTTTCTAATCTACACCTTAAAATTAAAATATACATTGTCCTCAATGTGTGCACAAAATAGACTTAAGGGTTAGCAATATCACTGCGTATATGATATTTCTTGTTTAGCTCTTGGGTTTTTATCTTCCTTCAATATGCTTTCATTGTCCGTTCTGTGAAATATTTCCATTATACCTAAAAAGTAACAAGAAAAATAATTATCAATATACTCACATGCGGGTTTATGCTATTTAAATTGGAATGATGATTTAACTTGTTATGACTTCAAATAGATAAATAAATATTTTTAAAAAAAATATCCAGATATATATATGAATTTGGATCGATTTTTTTTAGAAAGGAAAGAAGAAAGAAGAGAAAAAAAAAAGTATATATTTTTTAGAATTTTTTCAGAAAAATGAAGAAAGAAGAAAAATTAAATTTTTTGAAATATTTTTTTAATGGTTAATCATCAGTTGTAAACCCAAGGCTGCCCTACAGACTCTAATGGCCCATGTTGCCACAATGTGATCGCGACTTTGCAAATTGCGGTCAACCACAATTGACCATAAATTTTTTTTATATATAAAATAAACAATATGCAATCTTATTTTCTATATACAATGCATTAACACAAAATTAAAAAGTTAAGAGTTACAAAGATGGGTTGCCTCCTGTTAATTCTTGTTTTATAGTATAAAGCTCGACTTAGGGCAATGATTTTTTATGGTATTTTAAATAATGTTTTAGAGTTATTGCTTACTTGCATAGATTGTCTTTGCACCAAACTTTGCATGTCCTCCAAGATCTTATTTTTCCTTCTTGAATATGATATAACTTACCTAAATTATCCGAAAACATTTGCCACAAGCATGCAATTGTCGTCATCTTCTTCTTCATGCGAATCATTGATGATAGTGTTTCGAACTTCCTCTAGAAAAGCCAATAACAAACAAATTTTAATATAGTGCAACGCCCCCACAATATTCACAAGTCCGTCTCCTCTGATCATAAACAATAAATGCGATATTCAATCGGGCATGCAATCCTTATCAAGTATGATACATATATTGTATCCCTTCATTACGAAGACTCATACCAGTGTATCACCGTCATCGAGTACAGGGAAGTGGCTCACTACAGTCCTTGAGCCCAAGAAGGGGTATGTGACCGCCCCATTCTTAGTCAATGGGGCAAAACAAGTTTGGCATGTAGTGGTAGCAATGAGTCATAATCAAAGCATTGGTTGCTTCCACTTGTGGCCTTCTTCGACTGCCTTAACACCCTACAAGCATATCACCGTCATCTAAGTTGCGGTCAATCATTACATATTTTTGTTGCTCTCTTGCATTTTGTTTTTCATTCCCTATCAATGAAACAAAGAAAACTAAGTAGATAAATTGAAAAATAAAAATAAAGATCAAACAAAAAAATTAAAATAATATTAAATAAAAATAATTCCCGACAATGGCGCCAAAAACTTGTTGACGATTTTCTATCCCACAAATGTATGGATAGTAACAAGTAATATAATGGGCATATAAGTTTGAATTATTGTTTCCATGAGGAATACTATCTAACAGTTAGTTAAATTATTCATAATTTCAATTTGATTGAAAACAAATAGAAGTAATTATTTTCTTTTTGTGATTTTCTATTTTAAATATACTAAAACAATAAAAGTGATTTTATTTATATGAAGTTCTAAGCATTAGGTTTCACGAATGTACCATAGTTATCTTCTTAATCTCAATCATCAATTTTTATAACAATTAATATATGTACCCGATCGAATTCTTCTAACATACTCAAATTATCTCTATTTGACTAAGGCAATTCAATATCTCCATGTGAATTTGGATTAACCTTAACCCATGTTTGACAACCATTAAAATAAAGTTCTTTTTTTTTTCAAACTCATTTTCAATTACACATTCTTACAATAAGATACTTTGCACGTAAACCCAAAATATTTTCTTACTTTTTAATCATACATTCTCCAAAAAAATCATTATTTTGAAACTCATAATTTCCCTAAAAACTTATTTCAATGGTTGTCAAACACGGACTTAATTAAATGCCCTAAAGTTCTAAGAATTCGTGTAATGACTGCACTAACTAAAAAATGTATTTCTACATTTTTATAATAATTGTTGACTTTTATTACATAGTATAAACAAATAATCTGTCTCTCGACATAATTATCGCTTATAATTAAATGAATTAGGGATCAATTAATCCAAATCGTTCATCTAACTAATTAATTAATTACACATCATGGGAGAAGAAATAGACCAAGAATTAAAGCGCATCATCGGATTTTAAAGAAAAGAGAGAGAGAAAAAAGAGAGATGAAAATCCTGCACTCAGATTCCATTTCCTCCTTGTAAAACCCTTAAAACTCTAGCTTCTTGATTGATTTCTTTATTCTTTTCTCCTTTTGGACTCTCTTTTCTTGTGATAGGTATTACTTTTTGTCCCAAAAAGACCTTTTTAACTTGTATAATATATTATAATGAATCTTTCAAATCTTGGCTTGAATATATGTATATAATGAAACTCTACAAGCCCCCTTTAATTATTGGACTAAAATATGTATTTATAGAACAAGATATAGGCAAAAAATCCTAGTTCAAATTGATTTCTACAAAGAGTTTGAAAAGAAAAATGAAACAATTCCCTTCTCCAATTGGACTCATTTTTTTTTTTGTAACTTTAGTCCATCATCTTCTAATATTTGTAAGTAAGTCATCTTCATTCTAATATCATTAATAATTAATCTGGGGCAAGTTTTAAAAGTTTACATTTTACCTCCCAAATTTTCAAATGTTGAATTTAACGAATGTTCAATTAATACTTCTAATTGATCACTTGCAATCCGATTAATTTCAATTGCTTTGAATATAACTCCAATTAAGCTCCAAACAGTCTTTTTCACACAAATTGTATTCAAGTTGGGATTTTTCTTACAATTAACATAACTTAAACAAATTAAGTAGATATTCGCTCAACTTACATATAAATAAATAAGAATAAAAGGTCGAATATGTTCATAAAATGCACTTATGAGAGCTCTGTCATGTATTGCGACTAATGATGTTATTTTTAACATTCAGATTCTAACCTTCGTGTTGGTGACCAGTGATTTATTCTGTAACCAATTGTTTTATTTTGGACCAATGCTATTATTTGTGACCTTATATGTATATTATATTCAATGTGACTAGTGTTGTACTTTGTAACCATTAGATTTGTGACGTTTATATTTATGGCAAATGCTGTTAATTGTCATCAGTGCTGTAATTTGTGACCATTGCAGTTATTTATGAACAATCTTATTATTATGATGTCCGGTGTGAATTTGAATTGACATAATATGTTGTTTAATAGTGATGAGTTATGCACATTTGCCTGTTGTACGGATGTCACGCCTCTTTAATTCTACTTAAAGATTCTTGCTAGTATATTGAGCTAGTTGACCTTGTTATTTCAGAGTTGGGATATGCTTATACAAAAGTTTCAGTTACAATGACATATACATTGAATTCCACATTGCCTCCAATCTAAATATTGAATAACAATTATGTCCTAACGTACTTAAGTTATCCTTTAAATGATATTGTACCTAAAGATTCTTGGCAAACAAGATATATATTAGCATATTCAGTCATAAACCAATAATAGAGAATCATCTGCCAAATTGATTTTGTTACAAGAAATAGCCTATGATATCTGTGAATCGGCTATGACTGTTGACAAAGAAATCCGTGAAGCGGATGTGAACTTAGTGTCCCATGCAAATGCAACAGAATTAGCAAGCAGAAAGCCGTTTCACAAAATAATAATAATAAGTAAATACTTAATATGAGTTTGGCATTTTATGTAATCTAGTGTATCACAGTCGGACAAGAAAGAATATGTAATCAAATGTTCGCAAAATGATTGCAATTGGATATTAAGTCTTCACAGTTGGGAAAACAAAGATGTTCAAGATCAAGAAGATGGGTTTTAGGTTTAGATGTTTTGTAATTGGCGATTCTGTGAATAAAAGGACTGAAATTAATATATTGTAAAAGTTTGAGGAGTAATGTACAAATAGTCAAAAGTTAAGTGTTTAGGCTTGGGGTTTCGAGAATGGGAATAGAAGGAAAACGGCACGGATTTTCGCTGGACTGTCGCCAATGTTTGGGTCGAGCTACAAAAGCAGAAACATCGTCGTAGACTGTCGCCAAACCTTCGCTTGAGCGACATGATTATACGAGAAATTTTTATTTCGCGATTGCAAGGTTTTTTCTTTGGCCCATCTGTTTAATATCCTACCTACAAATACCAAAACTCTTCTGTCCGAAATTCTTAAGGTTGAACAATTGAGAGAGCTTCATCTGTGAGAGATTCATTCTATATTATCTTTCAACCTTCAACATGTGAGATAGTTTTGATGAGAAAAACATCATTCCATTAATCCAAATACCAAACCACTACTTCATCTACATATGGTCAGAGTTCTGAAGATTGAAGGAAGTTGATATGAATTCCTGTCTGTGAAGAATGGGTCGTTCTTTGTGATCTACGGGAGATAAACGAATTCACAAATCTTGGAGTGTTGCAAGGTAGCAGATTCAACGGAGAGTTTTGGCAACAACAGCTAAGGATTGCTGCAGGGGAGCACGAGATCTAAAATGGTTAAAAACCACACACGAAGGAACTAAAACGGTTAAAAACTCAAAATGCAGATGTTGACCACTAAGTTTGAAGAGATTAGTATAAGGACGATGAATCGTTCGATGAATTATATGCGAAACTGAATGACATAGTTAATTCTAGCTTTAACTTAGGTGAAAAGATCCCCGAGTCAAAATTTTTTTAGGAAAGTCCTTAGATTAATGTCCAAGAGGTTTAGACCCAAAGTCACTGCTATAGAAGAGAGTAAGGACTTAGATGCTGTTAAGATTGAAGAACTCGTAGGATCACTTCAAAGTTATGAACTCACTATCTCACAATCTAAAATGGTTAAATCCATTGACATAAACAATGGAAGAGAATAGGAGAACGAGTCCACTGATACAGAGACCTTTAGGGACGACGAAATAGCTTATTTCATTAAAAAATTTCAGAAGGTGACGAGGAATATAAGAAAGCCTCAGGAGCGAAATAGTAAGGTCTCTTGTAAACTCTCGAGAGGTAGACGTGAGAAAAGCACCTCTAGAACTCCCGTTAACAAATCTCAATATGTCCAATGCCATGAGTGCAAGGGGTTTGGTCACATTAGAAGTGAATGTCCTAATTTGAAAAAGAGTTCGGGAATAGAACGTCGTAAGGCTTTAGCCATGACCATGAGTGATGAGGAGTCAGATTCCAGCTCTCAGAATGAGACATCTGGTGGTTAAGATGAACAAAAATTCATGGCCTTCACCTCGATTGTTACAATCGAATCTGGCCATGAGATTGAGAAAGTTGAAAAGGAGGATAAGAGCGAAAAGTCTGAAAAATAGTCTGATGACGATGATGAGACAGATATTCATGAATCTTATCGTGAATTGTTTTAGGAGAGTCTCAAAATTAAGAAGGTCAACAAAGCCGTCTTGAAAAAATGTGAACGAGCTTGAACTTGAACATGAAAAATTGTTGAGTGACCTTCAGGACTCGACTAGAAATTTGAGTGAGTTGAAGCTGGTTAATGAAAACTTGGAAATTAAAGTTAAATCATTAACTACTGTTTAATATCCTACCTATAAATACCAAAACTCTTCTGTCCGAAATTCTTAAGGTTGAACAATTGAGAGAGCTTCATTTGTGAGAGATTCATTCTATATTATCTTTCAACCTTCATCATGTGAGATAGTTTTGGTGAGAAAAACATCATTCTATTAATCCAAATACCAAACAACTACTTCATGTACATATGGTCACAGTTCTAAAGATTGAAGGAAGTTGACATGAATTCCTGTCTGTGAAGAACGAGTCATTCTTTGTGATCTACGGGAGATAAACGAATTCACAAATCTTGGAGTATTGCAAGGTAGCAGATTCAACGGAGAGTTTCGACAACAACAACTAAGGATTGTTGTAGGGGAGCACGAGATCTAAAATGGTTAAAAACCACACATGAAGGAACTAAAATGGTTAAAAACTCGAAATGCAGATGTTGACCACTAAGTTTGAAGAGATTAGAATAAGGAGGATGAATCGTTCGATGAATTATATACGAAACGACCACTAAGTTTGAAGAGATTAGAATAAGGAGGATGAATCGTTCGATGAATTATATACGAAACTGAATGACATAGTTAATTCTAGCTTAAACTTAGGTGAAAAGATCCCCGAGTCAAATTTTTTTAGGAAAGTCCTTAGATTAATGTCCAAGAGGTTTAGACCCAAGGTCACCGCTATAGAAGAGAGTAAGGACTTAGATGCTGTTAAGATTGAAGAACTCGTAGGATCACTTCAAAGTTATTAACTCACTATCTCACAACCTAAAAATGTTAAATCCATTGACATAAACAAAGAAAGAGAATACGAGAGCAAGTCCACTGATACAGAGACCTTTAGGGACGACGAAATAGGTTATTTTAGTAAAAAGTTTCAGAAGGTGATGAGGAATATAAGAAAGCCTCAGGAGCAAAATCGTGAGGTCCCTTGTAAACTCTCGAGAGTTAGACGTGAGAAAAACACCTCTAGAACTCCCGTTAACAAATCTCAATATGTCCAATGTCATAAGTGCAAGGGGTTTGGTCACATTAGAAGTGAATGTCCTAATTTGAAAAAGCGTTCAGGTATAGAACGTCGTAAGGCTTTAGCCATGACCATGAGTGATGAGAAGTCAGATTCCAACTCTCAGAATGAGACGTCTGGTGGTTAAGATGAACAAAAATTCATGGTCTTCACCTCGATTGTTACAATCGAATCTGGCCATGAGATTGAGAAAATTGAAAAGGAGGATAAGAACGAAAAGTCTGAAAAATAGTCTGATGATGATGATGAGACCAATATTCATGAATCTTATCGTGAATTGTTTTAGGAAAGTCTCAAAATTAAGAAGGTCAATAAAGCCGTCTTGAAAAATGTGAACGAGCTTGAACTTGAATGTAAAAAACTGTTAAGTGACCTTCAGTACTCGACTAGAAATTTGAGTGAGTTGAAGCTGGTTAATGAAAACTTGGAAATTAAAGTTATATCATTAACTACTGATCTTGATAAATCTAATGCTCATCTCTAATCTTTTATGAGTGGCTCGCAGAAGCTGGACAATCTGCTTGGGATGAACAAGTCTGTTGGAAATAGGTATGGTCTGGGTTATGTTGACAAACATGACACTACTGCTAGTACGTCTAGAACCACGTTCGTTCTTGCCACCAATAAAGCTCATGAGATTGCTTATCCTAAACCCAAAGTTAAGCATGCCACAAGATCAATACCTACCAAACAGTGTATGGTCAATCATCCTACTTGATATTATCTGGGATAGGCAATCACTTGGTCGAGTTTTGTAGTCCAAATTGAGGAAGTTTACAAGCTAAGGTTCAAGTCTCGTGAAGGACTCGGGAGCTGAAACGAGTTGGATTCAAGGTTTGGAAGATATTTGAAAAGAAAACGAGTAGTGCGGATGAAAACGGGCAGCACTTTCAACTTGGTTGTCGAATTTTCTCCCATGAGTACATTCTGGAAATGGCACAAAATTCTGCACAATGCTACATGAGCTCATGGTACTTTTGGGCTTTCAATTGCACAAAACAATGCCGAGAACAATTTGTCGAGAATTTTAATTTTACGCGAATTTCCTTATTTTGTTAGAATTTTAGTTTAAGTAAGATTCTTGTAATCTTTAAAATGATATTTTCATCTTCCCATATTTTCCTAGGTTTAGTATAAATAGAAAAGTTTGTTTCATTGTAAAAAAAGAAAATTTTTGACATTATGAATTAAATGAGATTTCTCTCTTTTTGTTATTGATTGAACATGTTTCGAACTTATCAAATATTGTTATATTTGTGACGTTCAACCCTTAGAACTTATCAAAAGATTAGGAACCCTTTGTGGCATTCGCAAATCAAGGTTCGTTGGTTTTGTAATCAAGAGGTCATTCAAACTTTATTTTTATTTGGTTGCTTGGTTCAATAATGTGCAGGTTGAGATTCTACCGTTTACAACTTAAATTTGGGCTTTCTCGACGGTTTCAATTAATTTCACGGTTTCCACGCTGATCCCATGCACGGGTTCGCGTCATTTGGTATCAGAGCTTGGGCTTCAGATTCAGGTTCTATCTTTTCTTTTGTTCTGAGTCTTTTGTTTTTCGTTCTTTGTATTCTTGTGTCCGGTAATATTTTTGAGTTTTAGATCCAGAAAATTCTAAAAAAAAAGTCAAAAGTTATTTTTGGGATAATCTAGCATCCAAATCAACTTTTGTTTGTTTCGTTGATCTCGAAGTCCAATTTTGAGTTTATAAAAAAAATTACTCCGTATGGATGCTGTAGTCCGAAAAAAAAATTTGATTTATTTGGGGAAGTTGACGCTATCATTTTATCTATCCAAAATTCAAAATCTGTTTATATTCATTCCAATCCAAAAATTTGAGAACCACTTTCTTGAATTGAAATATCACTCATCCAATTGTCCAATTCTTTTCTTGAATCTTCTTGATTACACCTACGTGAATGATGGATTATGATTGGAGATTTATTTTTCAAACTTGGTGTTTTGTAGGTAGTATGGTATGCAATTTAGCTATTGATAAGGAGTATATATCAGACTTGGCTAGTATCATGATGGTGAAGAAATTGGGATTACTTTTGCAACAACACCCTAGTCCTTATAGGATGACTTGGTTGAAAGAGTGTGGGAAAGTAGATGTAACCAAATGGGTTTTATTGAATGTCACCATTGGGAGATATAGTGATGAAGTTTGGTGTGATGTAGTTCCATTAAAATCTTTTCATATCTTGTTTGGGAGACTTTGGAGGTATGAGAAGAATGCTATTCATTTATAACCTAACCATATTATCATTAAATCACATCATTCACCACGTTAAAACATAAAATTGGAAATCCTCATTTCGAAGCAGTCGATTCCTGATTCCATCGCCTCTTTATACGGATCATTCCAAGAATCCAAAATATATAAATTCAACTAAAATTAGATGGAATAAAATCATGTTAGTCTATAATTTAAGTTTTGTTTTGGTGAATTTCATTTTTATACCATTGAAATATGTGAAGAGAAGGTTTCCTTTTGCTAGTACCCTTTTTTTTTTTTCAAGTTTGATTTCATATTTCAACACTACGTAGATTTGTGTGTTTTGGTTGGTTATGAGAATTATCTTGTTTGTTTAGTTTGGTGATTTAAACAATTTGTTTATGGATTTTTGGTGAATTTAATGTTTTCGAGATTAAATCTTAATGAAATTAATAATATTGGTGGCAGATTAGTCAAATTTAGTTGCAATTACTTATTAACGGTTTTAAGTCGTATTATTTCCCAATAAGCAACAATGGGTTTCTTTCATGTTGTGGGCGAGGCTAGGACTCTGCCTATCCAATAAGCAGCAATGGGTTTCCTTCATGTAGTGGAGGACGTTGGGTCTCTGCCTGCCCAATAACTTCGCAAAAATCATTTTCACTCCATTTCCTCACAGCAACTCTACAAACTATACACGGTAGTTTCAACTTGATGAAAGAGGGTTCACAAGGTGATAAAAGGTTCCCTAGATCAAGACAAGGAGGGGTGCTACGACTTTTAAAATACAGTTGCTTTATTTTCATTCTTCGTCAGGGCATGTTTCTTTTATGTTTGGGTTGCAAAATGTGCTTCCATCCATTTGTTATTTGGCGCTTCAGTTTGTTACATTGTGACAATATGTCGTCTTTGCATTGTTTTGGTTGTTGCCAAAGTCGGACTACAATTTCTTTTATTTGATACCGTTTACACCTTGAATATATTCTAGATGGCCTACACTAATATGAATTTATTGTACTTCAGACGTCTTGCCATGGGTCGACGTCTTCTGTTCCGACTTCTCCCGTTTATGTTGGAAGTGCTTCAGTTGAAGTTGGAGATACTACTACTAGCATTCAAGAAGATGCATCAAGTACACGGGTACTTCATAAAATCCAAGTAAGCTAAATGCAAATCCTACTCATATAGATTTAGGTGATGATAAGGAGACGAGTGAGGAAATTATAAAAATAAAATTGAGCTCTATAGTGTGGTATCATTTCAAGCTACAGAGAATTAATAACGTGCCCAAAGCAATTTGTAAACAATGCAAGAAACAGTTAGGTGGTGGGTCAAAAAAATGGGATATTGTTTACTTTAGATGTCTTGTCATGGCTTAGTATTTTTTTTTATTGACTTTTCTTCATAATTTTTTTTCCAATTTGACGTTTGGAGTTATAAAAAATAATTTATTTTCGTGGTTATTAACCGAAACGAACCGAGATATGAACCGACTTGCGAGGTTATGGTGCGGTTATGGTATGACCAAAAAATTGGTGGTGCGGTTTTGGTTTGGGCCGAACCGAGCCGTTACCATCGCTAATTGGGGGAGTGCTTTGTGTTGGTTGTGCTTGGTTTGGCAACATGTCATGACATGACGTCTCTTCGTCTTGACATCCCGTCCCTGCGTCTAGACATCACGGCATGCGTCATGTCTCCACGTCACTTACGTCTAGGCATCACTGCATGTCGTCATGCATTCATATTAGGACACGTTGTATGTTATCATATTTACCTCGTTTTGCGTGCATTCATGCATCTCTTGCATATTATGCATTTGTTTGTCACGGTTTTAATGGTATGATTCATTTTTTCAGATGCCACCTAAGAGAACATGTACTACCACTTCCACTCATAGTACCTCGACTTCTTACAATAGGACTAGGTTTGTTTCTGCTGTAGTCTAGGATGTTTTTGGGGTCATAGTTCTCATTACGTCCTATTCTTTTTAGCGCGAGGTCATCATGTCAGACCTATCCTTCAACCTCGTTTCTATCTTTACTACTCGGGGTTGGGAGCCTTTACTGGTAGGATTAGTATCCATGATGTTAGTGGTTTTTCATTTCGGGTGTTTCTTCTGGGTAGGGTAGTTAAGATTACTCCGAACGTAGTTTCGAGTCTTATCCATATTCCTCAGGTCGTCCACCTGATTACGCCCAAAGAGTTATGCGGTGTTGTAGTGTAGCTTTGGGGTGTTGTATCCACAAGGAGATGGAAAAGTGATTCAAGGGGATCAAAAACTTAGGGTTCTCATGAATTTGATGAAGGGAATTTGTTTATTGCATAAAAATGTAGTCAATCACCGAAAATAGTGATGGGAATTAAGATAATATGTAAAATAGTGAAGTGTCATGATTCCCTCAACTAGATGGATCAATCAACATCAATCATTCATGCATTCTCTACTCAATTAGAAGTTTTTGTCTTAACTCTCTAATCGGATGATTTAACAATACAAACCAATTAAATTTCACATATAATCCTAAAATTTATGATTCCCAAATCACAATCATACATCAATTTAATCAGATTCAAAAAGTGACTATATATCTCTAACATATATCAATAATTAAATCACACCAATAAATGATTCGAAAATTAAACTTAAACAAGTATTTTAATTATTCAATGGAAAAAACGTGATTAAATCCATGAAAATCTGAATAAATGTTAAATCTAACTAAAATCTAATTCAAAATACAAGAAACATAAACCCTAGAATTATTTAGACAATGAAAAAAACCTTACACGAATGAAAGATGTCGAGATAACCAATTACAATTGAGTTCCTCCCTTTTTTCACCAATGTTTTTAACTTTTCATGGAGTTCTTGATGTCAAAAATGTGGAAAGAATGGTGTAGAATGAAGAATGGGGTGTTCTGGAACGTTCTCGGGTCTTTTAAGGTTGAGAAATCGTGCCAAAATAAGTTACCATAAGTGTTTAAGTCGTAGAAAGAAATTTGAAATTTCGTCACGGAAATGACCTATGCGGCCACAAAGTATAAACCCATGCGGCCGCAAGGGACAAAGAATTGCTACCCTTGAATTCTCGATAGATGACCACGCAGCCGCATGGTTATAATGTTTCTCCACTGAACAGTTTTTAGTATTTTGGTTGTATCTTTCTCTCCTAATATCCGATTAAGGTGATTCAAGATGTATTGAAAAGCTAACTCAAAGGGATACAACATTGCTTCAGATGTAAACTTCCAATTTGATTGTTTGCCATGTCAAGAATTGGTCTCAATATGAGGCTGAAAACTGGTGCAAAACTTTTCAACTTGAAAGTTGATATGAGATGACGTTTTGGCTATATTTTACCCATTTGACTTCTTTCTTCATCTAATTGACCTCTAACACTCTCGAATTTTCATCACAAGGTTGGAAACAAGTTTGTAATATTTGCACTTTAGTCCCTTAACTTTCACTTTCCTCAATTTTGATAATTTTTCACTTGTTTCTCCTTATTTCGCTACATTCATCACTTTATCCTGCAAAACATGAATTGCATAGAATTAAACTATATTCCAACATTTTAATTAAAAATTGCTCATGTTTTGACAGTCAAATAAGTATGTGAAAATGTACTTATCAAACTCCCCCAAACTTGAACTATTGTTTATCCTCAAACAACGATGTAACTCAACTCTACAAACAACATGGTTTAACTATATGTTGTGTCTCAAGTTTAGAATTTGGCAGTCAGACAAATGAACAATTACAACAGTGCAAAGTATTAAATCAATCTCCACATGTTACATGCATAACCTGACGTGTGTGTGAAAACTCATGTCAACATACCAAGATTGTGATTGGTTCAACACCTGACCCATAGTAGTCAAATATATCATTTCCTCGCTCAAGAGATACATACACCCCCAAACTTATGATTTTCACTTATTTTTCCTGGGGTGCATCCTAGGTTCAACTTTTCAATTCTATTACTTACCCTCTCGTAGTATGGATAGACCTTACTCTCAAAAGTTTTGTCTACTGGATGCCTGGGGCATAATCAATGTATTGAGTGTATGTTTTTTTCTTTTTCATATTTTCTAAAAAAAATTCAATTTTTTATTTGAATATCTTCTCATTTGCTTTCTATACAACCCATAAAGCGAGCTTTCGAACGATGACTCCCAAGTCAGATGACCATAGGACATTAGGTTTTAAATCACCCTCATAAGCTTAATCACCTGAGTTATATAGGCTCGAAAAGATGCTTCAATGTCCTCAAGGATTAGTGCAATGCCCTTGTTCTTTTAGACACTCAGTTTCTAAACTAACCTCTAACTAAAAACTATCACCTAGTTTTCATCTTATCAGATTTTAGACAATCCACACAAAATTTTCATGCACGGAATCCCTTCTCACCTCAATGTTCCCTTGTAACAGTTCAATCATCTCCAAACTAACCAATAGTTGAATTATGGAATAATACACTAGAGGGTATTCAGATGAAATTACTATGTTCAACTATCCTATACGCAATGAACCGCATCACTAACAATATGCCAAACATAAGTAACTTTCATAGAAATCTTATAATTCACTATTTCATCATTCACAGCTGACGCATATTCCAATAATCACATCATAGCTGGCACATTTGTTAAACCCACACAAGCATAAAAAGCAATAATTTAAATCTAATGCTAAAAGATAAAAAGAATAGAATTTTTTAAACATGCAAACATGCGAAAATTTCAATAAAAATATGAATGAATAGATGAATGAAAACTCATGATCCACCCCAGACTTAATTGAAATATTGTCCTCAATATTTAAGCATGAATACTAAAAAAATAAGGGAAAGATGCTACCTGATCATGGCAATGAATCAACAAATACTTGAGGTATAAGGAGCCTGAAAGTACTCAATTGGATGATAATGCAAGAAATGAAAGAAACGAAAATCATGCAAAACAAACTAAAAAGAAAATTCTAAAAATGGAAATACAGAAAAGTAAAGTGACGGACGGACCAGAAGGTGTCAAGGGTGGTAAACCGGGCCTGCAAGAGGAATTTCTTCCTCCACAGGCACTTATTGCCCATATGCTATCTTTAAACGTTGTCCATTCACTTTAAATACCCTACCATCTTTAGGGTCCTCGATTTCAATTGCCCCATGGTTAAAGACCTGTTTCACCACAAAAGGACTAGACCACCTAGAACGAAGTTTCCCTGGATGTTTATGGAGTCGGGAATCATACAAGTAAACTTTTTGATTTGGTTCAAACGTTTTTCGAAGAATGTGTCTATCATGAAACGTTTTCATTTTTGCTTTGTAAAGTTTAGCATTTTCGTAAGCATCATTTCTCAACTTCTCCAACTCAGTTAACTTAAACTTCCTGAGTTTACTACATTCCTCTAGATCAAAGTTAAAGTGTTTGATAGCCTAAAAGGCTCGGTGCCCAAGTTCTACATGCAAATGGCAAGGTTTTCCAAATATAAGTCTACACGGTGACATGCCTAAAGTGGTCTTAAAAGCAGTTCGATATGCCCTAAGTGCATCATTCAATCTCAACGACCAGTCCTTACGATTAGGGTTTACAATTTTCTCCAAAATTTGCTTGATTTCCCTATTGGCTAATTCAACCTATGCACTGGTCTGGGGATGATAATCAGTTGATATTTTATGAATGACCTCGTACTTTTTCATTAGAGACTCAAACGAACGGTTACAGAAATGTGTACCCCTATCACTAATGATAACCATTGGTGTGCCAAACCTAGATAATACATTTTCTCTAAGGAATTTCACAACTCTTTTATTGTCATTGGCTTGACAAGCTGCTGTTTTGACCTATTTGGACACATAATCAACAGCCACAATGATGTACAAATAACCAAATGAAGGTAGAAACAGTCCCATAAAATCAATACCGCAACAATCAAAAACTTCTATCACTAGAATAGGGTTCAATGGCATCATATTGGGTCGAGACAAAGCTCCAAGCTTTTGACACTTCTCAGAAGATTTACAGTAAATGTTAGTGTCTTTGAATAAAGTAGGCCAATAAAAACCACATTGCAAAATTTTTGCATCAGTTTTTTTCATGGAAAAATGACCACCACAAGCCTGTGAATGACAAAAGTCTAGTACTCTAGGTATCTCCTCAACGCCTCAAAATCTGATCAGGGCAGTATTTGAATAGGCATGGGTCATCCCGATAAAACTTACGCACCTCAACTAAAAACTTTCTCTTATCATGTGCACTCCACTCTCCTGGGATTTCACTTATAGCTAAGTAATTAACAATATGAGAAAACCAAGGTAAAGAGTAAATAGAAAATAGGTGTTCATCTGGGAAGTCATCTCTAATGAGCAATTGATTCACATTGTCCTGAAAAGTTAACCTAGATAAATGGTCTGCTGCCATATTTTCTACCCCTTTTATCTTTAATAACAATGTCAAATTCCCGTAGGAGTGAAATCCACCTAATCAGTCGTGCCTTAGCATCCTTATTGGAAAGAAAGTACTTAAGAGCAAAATGGTCTGTAAAGACTGTGATAGGATAACCAATTAAATAAGACTACAGAAACTTATCTAAAGCAAAGACTACAGCTAGTAGTTCCTTCTTAGTTGTGGAGTAGTTCATTTGAGCACTATTTAAGGTACTACTAGCATAGTAAATGACAACAAATTTACCCTCCCTTCATTGGCCAAGGACAGTACCTACCGCATAATTGCTAGCATCACACATAATTTCAAATAGTAATGACCAATCAGGTTATTGCATTATGGGTACTGAAGTTAGCTTGTCGGTCAAAGTGTTAAACGCCTCTTAGCAAGCTGAGGTCCAATCAAAGGTAGCATCCTTGGCTAAGAGATTACATAAAGGTCAGGATATGGATGAAATTTTTTGTATAAACCTTCTATAGAAACCTGCGTGGCCAAGAAAAGATCTAATATCTTTGGTTGTCTTAGGTGCGGGCAGTTTGGAGATCAATTCAATCTTAGATTTGTCAACCTCTATCCCCTTAGATGAAATAACATGACCTAGGACAATACCTAAAGATACCATAAAATGACATTTTTCGCAACTCAAAACTAACCAATTTTCCTCACATCGGGTTAGAAATCTCTCCAAGTTTAACAAGCATGCATCAAAAGAAGTACCAACAACAGTTAAGTCATCCATAAAAACTTTTATATAGTTTTCTATCATATCACTAAACATACTCATCATGCATCATTGAAAAGTAGTAGGAGCGTTACATAATCCAAATAGCATCCTACGAAATGCATAGGCACCAAAAGGACAAGTGAATGTGATCTTTTCCTGGTCCTCCAAAGCTATTTCAATTTAATAGTAACCAGAATAACCATCCAAGAAACAGTAAAAAGGATGGCCAGCCACACGCTCAAGAACTTGGTCCAAAAATGGAAGGGAAAAATGGTTCCTGTGAGTGGCAGCATTCAACTTCCTATAATCAATACACATGCGCCATCCGGTTATAGACTTTGTAAGGACCATTTTACCAAGTTCATTTTTAACCACCGTGACACCAGACTTTTTAGGAACCACATGCGTTGGACTAACCCATTTACTATCTGCAATGGGGTCAATAACACCAGCATCTAACAGTTTAAGCACCTCATTTTTAACAACTTCTTTCATGGTGGGTTTTAACCTACGCCCAGGGTCTCTTTTAGGATTAGTCCCCTCATCTAGGTGAATTTTATGTGAGCAAATTAGAGGGCTTATACCTTTGATATCAGCTATAGTCTATCCTAGTGCAGATTTATGTTCATTCAGAATGTTCAAAAGCTATTTACCTTGAGAAGCATTTAATTCTGAAGAGATAATTACAGGAAAATTGTCACCTAGTCCAAGAAACACATGTTTCAGTCCTGGGGGTAGGGGTTTTAGCTCCAGTGTTGGACTCTCAATACTTAATGGTTGCTGCCTTCCAGTTCTAGCTGGTAAGTTCTTCAAACTTTGGTTGCCATGGTCCCATAACCCTGAAACTTAGCAAAAACAGCACAAATATTAGCATATTCTTCATTATGGTAATGTGCAGAAATTTCAGAATTTGTAAGAAATGAGTTTAAAGGATTGAAATCAATGGTTGCAAGTGCATCTTCCTGAGTGAGTGCATCAATCATGTACGTTTGATGACACTCATCATCTTCCATAAACTGCTTAGTGATGTGAAAAATATTGACTTCAAGAGTCGCATTTCCAAAAGAGAGCTTCATTAGACCATTTCTGCAATTGATAAGAGTATTAGCAGTAGTAAGAAAGGGTCTACCAAGAATAATAGGTATTTTGGAGTTCACATTCACATCAACTTTCAAATCTAGAACTAGGAAGTCAACAT
Organism: Fraxinus excelsior; assembly: GCA_019097785.1. Classification (NCBI taxonomy): domain Eukaryota; kingdom Viridiplantae; phylum Streptophyta; class Magnoliopsida; order Lamiales; family Oleaceae; genus Fraxinus; species Fraxinus excelsior. Next base: position 22,043,664 of record CM032637.1, read on the forward strand.
GATAGTAAAATTTGTCTATTTGCACCAAAACATCTTCAACTACTCCTCTAGGTCTTAGAGTTGAACGATCAGCCAATTGTAAAACTACGGTTGTAGGTTTAATCTCACCTAGACCTAGCGGTAGATAAATGGCATAAGGCATTAAGTTAACACTAGCTCCTAAGTCAAGAAGGGTTTGTACAAACTCACAACTCCCCATGATGTAAGAAATTGTAAGACAACCAGATCCCTATATTTTGGTGGGACTCTCTGTTCAATCACTGCACTCACTTGCTTGGTCAAGAAAGCAGTTTCTTGACATTAGGGTTGTAAGCAAAAACCGTCAAACCGAAAAATCGAACCGAAATCGCATTTTAGAAACCATCGGTTTGGTGCCACGTGGACCCGTCCGTGAAATGGTTTTGAACCAAACTAAACTGGTCAAAAACGGTTTGATTTAGGTTTGAGAATCTTAATTGCGATTTAAAACCAAACCGAACCGGCGAAAAAATATATAAAAATAAAAAAAGCGAAATTTTTTGAAAATTCAACCAAATATATAAAATTCAATAGTTTTGTCATTTGTGTGTAATTTTATCAATTTATAATTTTCTATTACATATATATTATTATTACAAAATAATCCTAATTTATATCTAATAATCTCAAAACTAACATAATCTATCAAATACCCTTTTCCTTCAGAATTCAAATTTCTACAGTTGCTTCTAAGTCTGCATTCTCAACTGGAGGTTGGATACTTGATTCTTTTAGGATTTTATTAAGTGCAAGGATGGTTTAGGCTTGTATATGCGGAAAGAATTGGTTGCAAATTAAGAATGAACATACAATGTTGTGCCAATATTTAGATGAAGTAGAAGCATTTGATAATTCAATGAAAGTTGTGGAGGTGGTCTATATTTTTTATTACCATCTTTTTAAAGATTTTCTTATCTATCTAGTATCCAATACTATGATGATGTAACGAATGCATTTGTTTGACAATGGAGACTATGAATCATGTGTGACAACAATTGATGTTTGAGTATATGTGAGAAACTGAATTCGTAACAATATACAACAGTAAGATTGTGTAATTGTTATGTTTAGATATTATAAACAATTATTTTATTACTATGGTTGGTTATTCTCTCTGTCTAATCAGTAATTTTATTTTTCAGATATGATGATCACGAGGTCTTGTTAAATATCATTATGTTTTTTGAGTTTTATATGTAGTTTAGTAGACTTGTATTGTAACGTTATCATAACATCTTAACCTAAAATGGCAAACAAAAAACTATATTTTAGTTTCTAGTGATTTCACTTTGATTTAGTTGGTATTTAAATTTGTAGTAGATATATTTAGTTTGTTTTAGATTTATTGCTAATAAGATATAAATATATATTGAATTCAATGAATCAATGTCATAAAAGTAGACAGACAAAAAAATATACGGCGAATCGGACGGTTTAAAACCGGACCAAACCATTAGGTTTAGGTTTGAGTTTTTTTTCAAACCGTTCAAAATGGTTTGGTTTAGGTTTGGATTTTTCTCAAATCGGCTTAAACGATTTGGTTTGAAAATTTGTCAAAAATCGGTAAAATCGGACCGCTTACACCCCTACTTGACATGATACTTCCTTTTCACAGTGCATAAGTCTTTGAGGACTTTTGCATATGTAGGAATTCAAGAAATCACATGCAAGAGAGGTAGATTGATTTTTACATGCCTAAGGTGTTCTAAGATCTCATCATGTTGGCTATTAGCTTTCACATTAGGGTTTAGAGCTTGAGGAAATGGTGCTCTAGCTAGGTTTTCCACCACCTTATCACTAGGCTCACCCTCTTCAGAATTACTAGAGTCTTTCTCATTTTCTTCTGCTTCCCTAGGCTTAACGATTGGTTCTACAACCTTCCCAGATCGAGTGGTGATAACATTTATCTCTTTAAGGTTGTTTTGTACACATGAAGTTGTCCCTTATGGTTAGGTTGAGGTTGAGCCAGATATTTCCCACATTCCTCTATTGCTAAGGTATTTGTCAATTTAGTTATATGGCTTTTCATTTCCTTACTCTCCTTAACAACTTGATTGACCATGGGTTCAAACTTCTGATTTGTTTTCCCCTGAGCCTCCATAAAAGCATGTAGGGTGTCCTCTAAAGAATTCCTAGACGTTGAGGGTTTATATGATGGTGTATTGAAAACTCTAGGCGACTGAGTAGGTTGCTGGTTATCAGATTTCCAGCTGAAATTAGGATGATTCCGCCACCCTCGATTGTAGGTCTCAGAATATGGGGCATAAGGCTTTTTGTACACATCTAAAGTATCACAGTGTTTATTATAAACCCCCCTCATCTCAGCTAGAGCAAAATACTCTTACACTGGATGATCAAGTCCCCCATACACACCACACGGTCCAAAAGACTTAACACGAGCAACAGTAGATGTAGGCTTTGAACTACTAATGCGTATGTTCTCAATTTCTCTAGTTAGGGCTTCTACCTTAGCTCTAAGATTGTCTTCTTTCCTAAGATGATAGATGCCTGCACTTGAAGGATTTCCTATGGCTCGTGACCTATTGGTAATATCAGTGGCACGAGGGCCAGTCCAGGTGTGGGCTTTCTCAACTAAGTCATCTAAATATCCTATAGCCTCATCTGGATCTTTTTGTAGAAAATCACCATTACACATTATTTCATCAAACTGACACTCTCTAGATGTTAACCCTTCATAGAAATAGCTCAGGATGCACCAACTCTCATAACCATGGTGCGGACAAAGAGCTTGGAGTTCTTTATACCTTTCATACGCTTGATATAAGGTTTCACTCTCCTTTTGGATAAAAGAAGATATCTGCTTTTTCAAAGCAGTAGTTTTGTGGTGGGGAAAGGATTTGCCAAAGAAAACTTGGGTCATTTCAGCCCATGTTCCAATCGAACGTGGTCTCAATGAATACAACCAACTCTTAGCCTTTTCCTTAAGAGAAAATGGGAAGAATTTGAGCCTAATTGCATCCATTGTACCATGTTGATTGTGGAAGGTTGCTACAACCTTCTCGAATTCCCTAACATGCACATACGGGTTCTTATTTTCAAGTACATGGAAATTTGGAAGAAGTTGAATCATTCCAGGTTTAAAATCTATGTGTGGCATATTGGGTAGAAACATAATACATGAAGGTGTAGATGTGCGTGTGGGGTGCAGGTAATTAGGCAAAGTTCTATACGGTGCATCATACTCACTATCAAACATTGTGTTATGTGATGTAGTGTTCGTGTTAACAGATGTGGAATCAAAAACATGGTTAAAAAAATGTTCAAACTCTATGAGAGGTATTTCCACAAATCTCATCGCTCGTCTTGATATCTGCTCATAAAAAAAGTAAACAAAAATAAAAATTGAGAATAATAAAGAAATTAATTAACTGAAGTAAAAACAAATTAGTAAAGGAACGATATCACCCTTTTATGATTGAATTTCTTGACTTTTGTACCATCTCTCCGACAACGGTGCCAAAATTTGATTACGCCCAAAGAGTTACGCGATGTTTTAGTGTAGATTTGGGGTGTCGTATCCACAGGGAAATGGAAAAATGATTCAAGGGATTCAAAAACTTAGGGTTCTCGTGAATTTGATGAAGGGAATTTGTTTATTGCATAAAAAATGTAGTAAATCATCGAAAATAATGATGAGAATTAAGATAATATGTAAAATAGTGAAGCGTCAGGATTCTCTCAACTAGATTGGATCAATCAACATCAATCATTCATGCATTCTCTACTCAATTAGAAGTTTTTGTCCTAACTCTCTAATCGGATATTTAACAATACAAACCAATTAAATTTCACATGTAATCCTAAAATTTATGATTCCCAAATCACAATCGTACAACAATTTATTGAAATCAGATAAAAAAGTGACTATATATCTCTAACATATAGCAGTAATTAAATTACACCAATAAATATTTGAAAATTAAACTTAAACAAGTATTTTAATTATTTAATGGAAGAAACGTGATTAAAATCCATGAAAATCTGAATAAATGTTAAATATAACTCAAATCTAATTCAAAATACAAGAAACATAAACCCTAAAATTATTTAGACAATGAAAAATGCATTACATGAATGAAAGATGTCGAGATAACCAATTCCAATTGAGTTCCTCCCTTGCTTCACCAATGGTTTTAACTTTCCATGGAGTTCTTGATGTCAAAAATGTGGAAAGAATGGTGTAGAATAAAGAATGGGGTGTTGTGGAACGTTCTCGAGTCTTTAAAGGTTGAAAAATCATGCCAAAATAAGTTATCATAAGTGTTTGAGTCGTAGAAGAAAACTTGAAATTTCGTCACGAAAATGACCCATGATGCCGCAAGTGACAAAGAATTGCTACCCTTGAATTCTCGATAGATGACCATGCAGCCGTATGGTTATAATGTTTCTCTGTCGAACAGCTTTTAGTATTTTGGTCGTATCCTTGTCCTCCAATGTTTGATTAAGGTGATTCAAGATGTTTTGAAAAGTCAACTCAAAGGGCTACAACTTTCCTTCAGATGTCAACTTCTAATTCAATTGTGTGCCATGTCAAAAACTGGTCTCAATATGAGGCTAAAAACTGGTGCAAAACCTTTCGGCTTGAAAGTTGATATGAGATAATGTCGTGGCTATATTTTACCCATTTGACTTCTTTCTTCATCCAATTGACCTCTAACACTCTCGAATCTTCATCACAAGGTTAGTAATAAGTTTGTAGTATTTGCACTTTAGTCCCTGAACTTTCACTTTCCTCCATTTTTTGGTCATTTTTCACTTGTTTCTCCTTATTTCGCTACGTTCATCATTTTATCCTGCAAAACATGAATTGCATAGAATTAAAATATATTCCAACATTTTAATGAACAATTGCTCATATTTTGACAGTCAAATAAGTATGTGAAAATGCACTTATCACCAACCCATGTTTCCCTATCTTACTCCTGATTCTCTTCCTAAGGACTCCTTAGTCCGTTCGACAGTGTTTAACACACCGTGAAAGGAGGTTCCAGTGCTATTCACATTAGATTTCTTCCGACCGAGTGTTAAGTTTTGTTGCGCATTGTGTGCACGAATCTATGGCATGTCTCCTACACTTCTTCATTACCGATGGAGAAGGCACATTTCCTCTGTCTTTCTGCGTGGCGATTTCATTAATTTTCCTTCATTCATATGCCACCAGATCTGGAGGGCCTTTCATACGACGGAGACGAGGGTTGGGCTACTGATAAGTGTAGTTTCTACACTTATTCGAGGTCCTAAATGATGATATTTTACTGTTCTTTGGATTAAATACTGTTTAATTTGTGTTATATTTTATTGCATAGGTAAAACTCAATGTTTGATGGAGAATTGAAGAAAAGAATGCAAAGATAGCAGAAAAATGGTCCATTGTATCAAATACAAAGTTCGGGGGCTGAAATGAAAATATTCAAAAGTTATGTCGAACCTCGCGATGATTATTTGAGAGTGTTAGACATCAATTGGATGAGGAAAGAAGCCAAAGGAATGAAATATGGTCCAAGTATTATCACATATCAACTTCCAGCCGAAAAAGTTATGCTTCGGATTTTCAGGCTCACATTGAGACGCAATTTTCGCATACAAATCTTTCGAATTGGAAAATTGATATTTCTATAAGAATTGTATATCTTTGAGTTAGCTTTCTAACGAACTTGAATCAACTCAATCGGATATGTGTAGAGAAAGTTATGATCAAAATACCGGAAGCTGTTCAGAGACAAACCTGCGCGCGCGCCCAGGCAATTCATGGCGCGCGCGCACGGCCTTATTTTCCCTAACCCGAGAGTCAATTGGTTCTACGGCGCGCGGGCAACACTTATAACGGTGCGCGCGCACAGGCCTTTTCCGAGAAGAATCTTTAGTTTCCTTTCGCGATTCAAACTCTTTTGGAAACCAAATTGAACGAGATTTTGACCTATTTTCTGGCTCTTATAAATAGAAAACGTGGGATACACATAAAAAAACCTCTCTAGACCTAAAAATCTCTATATTATACATATTTTGGAGGCGAAGAACATGGCCAACAACGTGGAATCAAGGCGAATTGCATAGGATATTGAAGATTTTTCATCCGGATTCAAGATTCACATCAAGAACGTGGAAAATTTCCAATTCTTCATTATTTCTTCTTTCCGGGTGATGATTTTCCAATTGTTCCTTTGTAATTTAATTTTAAATATGTTAGGCTAGTTTTTCATTGTATTGAATGAATGTTTGAACCCTATTTTCATTTATTTTAATTCAAGATATCAATTTAGGATTTTCGTGTTATTAGTTGATTGATTTTACATACCCATTGCACTACTTATTGTTTGATCACCAATTAAGTAGTTAGTTGCTTGTTGTAGTGTAGGAATACTCACAATAAGTCTAGAACGCGGTAAAATCAACATGTGTAGTCAGAATTAAGAATAATCTCTTTCACGCATGCAATCTTATTGATAATCTAAACCAAATACATGACTTTCATATGAATTCGGACTAGGAATAGGATCGTCTCGTGTTGGTCATAGGTTGGTGTATCTTGGGAAAGAACATTTAACATATTAGCTTTATCGATTGTCAAAAAATGCATGAATGTACTAGATTAATTATTGAGAATTGAAATAGATGAAAATAGGGGGATTCATGATTCCAATACAAACATTACTTTATTTGTTTTGTTAGTTTAGGATTAGTATAAAAATCATACAAACCATATATTTTGATATTACCACAATTCGAATTTAATAGTAGCTATTAAACTACATATTAGACCTTATTTCTCGTGGGAACGATACTCTTAACTCACAAATCTTATTATTTGTACAACGATCCCGTACGCTTGCGGGTTTCTTGCGAACAAGTTTTTGGCGCCGTTGCCGGGGAATAAATTATTTAATTTTAGTTTAGTAGTTTATATTAAATTCAATTTTTGTTTTTTTTATTGATTTTGGCTACCCACCATAATCTCTCTTACTTGATATTCTATCCAGGTGCCGTTCAACAATGCATCTAAGATTCTAACGCAGCATGTTGAAAAGATTTTTACAATGAATAATCTTGACATGGACGATGAGGAAGAAAACATCTATTGTGAATTCTACTCTGGGTGCATTATACTGGTTACTGTATAAATACATGCACTGAACCCTTTATGCTCAAACTTCTGAAGTTTAAACAATATTTAAGATGTCGGAGACAACCCATTGACACATCTATTGAAAGCTACATGCCTGTGGGTAAGTGCATCCCTTCCGATACGTTTGTGGAATTTGGTCCTTCCATGTTGAACGAGGAGGCAATTGCAAAATACTACACTGATTTTGCCAAGTTAGATGAAAACAAAATGTGTGTAGGAGATGGCGTATTCTGGATTGAATTTAAAAGGTGGGGATATAATCCACTCGATAAGTTTGAAAGAAAAGAGTTTACATTGCCCGTGGATTTAAATTGTGAATCAGTCATTCTACCCGAGAAGATATCAATTATGGAAGACGAGTACAAAAACAATGAAAGATCAATTACAAATGAACAAAACAAAGAAGAGGCAATTCATGAAGAAGACGTTAACACACATTCTGTCGATTTCACTGATTGCCCTATCATTGAATTTGTAATTAAGCCTGAAGAGAATGAAGAAGTATACATAGTTAAATTCAAATCGGAGGAGATAGGCATATCATATCACATTGGAGAGAGCAATGTTAAAATTTGTAGAAGTAATGAAGAGTGGGACAAAGTCAGAAGAGACAAATTGAGCAAGGCATCAAAAACATTCTTCAAAATTCCATGATGCCGAAACAACAAAGTCAAGCTAAAGACTTTAAACAAAGCGCTTATTGGGAGGCAACCCAAATTTTCTTCCATTTTATTTATTATGCTTTCTAGAAATAAGATAATTTAGATTAATTTTTTTTACTATTCAATTTTAGGGACACATCATCCATATCATGTTTCATCTTTAGTCTTCGATATGCTAGTTGGTTTATTAGATGTTAGAGGTAAGTAACACTTGATCCAGATTTTTGAGCCCTAATGTTTTATTTGATTGCATTGTGCAGGAACATGACGTCGCGGAACATTTAAACAAATATTGACCAAGGAGCTAACGAAGCAATAAGAAGCTAGACATTGGATTATAAGTCATATAAGGGAAGTATTTTCTTCATTTTCTCCCCCACCCCTTTATATGCGGATTTAGAACTTAAGACATTTAGGACAATGTCTAGTTTAAGTTTGGGGGTGGAAAACATGAGTTTTCATTTGTATTCTTATTTTGTTTTCATTCTTTTTTGTATCATTCTTATTGTTTTAGATATATAAAAAAAATTAAAAAAAGAAGTTTCAAAAAAAATAAATAAATTTGTGTGCTTGTGTGAGTTAGTTGGCCTGACAGGCAATGAAAAATATATTGAAACATTAATTGATCTATGAATGGTGAATAAGTTGTATGCTTAGATTATTTTTTTGCTTTTCCATGTAAAATCTGATATATATTGAGCACATGAATTAAGTTAAGCATTGCGGAGGAATGAGTTGATTTCATAATTGGATAGGTTGAAATAATGGACCATATGTGCTAAATCCAAAACCACTAAATTCTACATCCTTAGACCAAATTTATAATAGTTTGGGGGATTTCATAGTTGTAGGAAGATATTGAGATAAATAGGGATTCCATGTGTGAAATTTAAAATCTTGTGTGGATTGTCTAATATCAATGGGATGCAATTGTGTGAAAATTTCAAGTTAGAGGTTGTTTTACTTGGATAGGTGTTTAATGAGGGATATTGCACTAATCAAAGAAAAAAAACACATTTTATTTGAAAATTTCTTTTTGTAGCCTTTATGACTCGAGTTATTAAGCATATAAGGGTGTTAAAACCTGTTGCCCTAAAGTCAACTGACTTGAGAGTCATCGGCCTAAAGCTTGTTACATGGGTCATTTAGAAAGCTTAAGGGAGAGAATGCTGCAAATAAAGAAAAAAAAAGTGTTGAAAAAAATGAAAAAAAAATTATAAAAAAAAAAAAACAGGCGCATAAAACAGACGCACCAAATACCTTGATTATATCTCAAACACTTGTTAGTCTAATTAAGTCCTAGAGATTGAAACAATCAAACTTAATGGAAAATCTTTATTTATTGACATATTAACTTGCAATTAGTGATATTTACCTAAACTGGAGAGGTGAGGATAGTATAGAATTCAACCTTAGTTCACACACTTGAAAATAGCGAAAAAAATAAGTTTGGGGATGTGTGAATCTTACGAGTGATGAAAGAATATATTTGACCATTGAGAGTCGGGAATTGAAACAACTTATGAATTCATAATGTTATGCTTAATTCTTCACACACACATCAATTTTACATTGGAGAAGTAGATTTTAATTTCTGTATTGTGATTTTGAAGTTGTGCATAAATCTGATATTATGATTTCAATCATGAAATAAAAAGTCAGGTTAGCTGGCTAAATTTTTTTTTTTTTACTTGATTGACCGGCCACCAATTAGGTAATTAACATTGTGTGTTTGATAGATTTTAGTTTTGTTTAAGGACAAACAAAGAATCAAGTTTGGGGGTGTGATAAGTGTAGTTTCTACACTTATTTGAGGTCTTAAATGATAATATTTTACTGTTCTTTGGATAAAATACTACCTAAGCTGTGTTATATTTCATTTCGTAGGTAAAACTCAATGTTTGATGAAAAATTGGAGAAAATAATGCAAAGAAAGCAGAAAATGGACTGAAATGAAAATATTCTAAAGTTACGTCGAACCTCATGATGAATATTTGAGAGGGTTAGACATCAATTGGATGAGGAAAGAAGCCAAATGGATGAAATATAGTTCAAGTATTATCACATATCAACTTCCAGCCGAAAAAGTTATGCTTCGGATTTTCAGGCTCACATTGAGACGTAATTTTCGCATAGAAATATTTCGAATTGGAAAACTAATACTTCTATGAGAATTGTAGACCTTTGAATTATATTTCTAACTCAACTTGAATCAACTCAATTGGATATGTGTAGAGAAAGTTATGATCAAAATACCGGAAGTTGTTCAGAGACAAACCTGCGCGCGCGCGTAGACAATTCATGGAGCGCGCTCGCACAGCCTTATTTTCCCCAACCCGAGAGTCAATTGGTTCTACGATGCACGGGAAACAATTATAACGGTGCGTGCGCACATGCCTTTTCCACAAAAGAATCTTTAGTTTCCTTTCGCAATTCAAACTCTTTTGGAAACCAAATTGAACGGGATTTTGACCTATTTTCCGGCTCTTATAAATAGAAAATGAGGGATACACATAAGGAGAACCTCATTAGACCTAAAAATCTCTATATTATATATATTTTGGAGGTAAAGAACATGGCTAACAACGTGGAATCAAGGCGAATTGCATAGGATATTGAAAAATTTTCATTCGGATTCAAGATTCACATCAAGAACGTGGAAAATTTTCAATTCTTCATTATTTCTTCTTTCCGGGTGATGATTTTCCAATTGTTCCTTTGTAATTTAATTTTAAATATGTTAGGCTAGTTTTTCATTGTATTGGATGAATGTTTGAACCCTATTTTCATTTATTTTAATTCAAGATATCAATTTAGGATTTTTGTGTTATTAGTTGATTGATTTTACATACCCATTGCACTACTTATTGATTGATCACCAATTAAGTAGTTAGTTGCTTGTTGTAGCAAAGGAATACTCACAATAAGTCTAGAACGCGGTAAAATCAACATGTGTAGTTAGAATTAGAAATAATCTCTTTCACACATGTAATCTTATTGATAATAAACCAAATGAATGACTTTCATATGAATTCGGACTAGGAATAGGATCGTCTCATGTTAGTCATAGGTTGGTATATCTTGGGAAAGAACATTTAACATATTAGTTTTATCGATTGTCAAAAATGCATGAATGTACTAGATTAATTATTGAGAATTGAAATAGATGGAAATAGAGGGATTCACGATTCCAATACAAACATTCACGTATTATATAAATACTTAATTTGTTTTGTTAGTTTAGGATTAGTATAGAAATCATACAAACCATCTATTTTGATATTACCACAATTCAAATTTAATAGTAGCTATTAAACTACATATTAGACCTTATTCCTCGTGGGAACGATATTCTTAACTCACAAATCTTATTACTTGTACAACGATCTCGTCCGCCTACGGGTTTCACGCGAACAGGCAACATTCACGTATTAAAATGTTGCGATAGATCCCTTTAGCAACATTTAACTACCAAATGTTGCCTTTTATGTGTTGCAATTTGTGTTTTTTTGGCATAGTGATCAATACCCAAAGCGCCATCGCCCTTTCTCCCCAATGTTACCTAAAAAATCATCATCATTGGCCTCTTTGTCATAAATTAGTGCACCATCATAACTGTCATCACCTAAATTAAGAAACTCATATGTTTCAATCTCTTTATAAAAAATCAACAAGCTATCATACTTACCCAAGCCCTCCTAATTGCCTTCAAGGATTGAAAAAATAGCAAAAAAAGTTATGTCACAAAGCATTAATTTTCATAGGAGCTTCACGAATTTTAAAACGTAGCTAAATTCTTATACTTTAGACAGAAGGTTGTTAAATGTAATTGAATATCGAGAATCAACCAATCAAAATTTGTTGCTCAATCAAGAACTCGTTAGTTTTAAATGAACACAGGCCGAAGATTTGATCAACAAAGTCATTAATTCAAAATAGAATCTAGTCAATCTAAGCCCTCTCACCCCTAATCCTGCGAGCCAGTTGGATGTCCTTAGGCATGATATTGACACGCTTGGCATGGATAGCACATAGGTTGGTGTCCTCAAAAAGACCAACAAGGTAGGCCTTTGCAGCCTCCTAAAGTGCTAAAACAACATGGCTCTGGAAACACAGATCAATCTGCAACCACATAACAAATCAAAACAAAAATGCACTTAGCAATAAATTAGTATTATTCTTTTTTAAAATATATGAACAAAGAAAAAGCAAAGTTTATGTTATCAATGTACCTTAGTACTGGGCAATTTCTCGAACAAGACTCTGGAATCAGATTTGCCTAAAGGAAACCACGATTTAAATGCAAAATTAACAAATAACAAAGCAAGCAACACACATACAAACCTTAGTAGCAAGTTGCTTCCTTGGATCCTTTTATCGAGTAGATTTACGAGTAGTTTGCTTGGTACGAGCCATCTACGCATAATTACCATGAGAAAATCGCAATCACAAAATTTTCATAGAGAAACCTTGGCATAGCGAAGCTTCGGGAAAATGGATCCGGGCACCTCCAATAGGGGTCCGCTAGGAGAAAACTGGTTCAAGCTTGGATTGAGCCATTGCAGCCTTGGAGTCGTGAAGCTCCGGCGTGGAGACGTTGGTCCGGATGCTTTTCTTTTCTGGTGGCGGTAGTGAGTCGGGAGGATATGGGAGAAGATGATTTGGGATTTAGAATATAGCTAGGGTTGGGTTATGCAATTTGAGCCATTTATTTGGAAAAAAAAAAAAATTCGTAACACTCAATAAACGTTGCAAAAAGGGGGTCTATTGCAACATTTTTATATAAAACATTGCCAAAACTCATTTATGCTAACCATGACAACAATCACTTACTAAAATGTTGCCAAAAGACCATTGTAGTAACATTTATCAACAAATGTTGTTTTTTTAGTATTGCAAATGACTATTTTTGTTATAATGTAAAACTTGTTAAGCACGCATAATTAATAGAATATTTTAAATGTAGAAATATGAATCCCATTTAGCATGTTTGACAAAGTTTAGATTTTAATTTAAGTTGATCAACGATATGTTTTATCCACACATTTAGTAAAAACCACAATTACTACCTACTTATTATTTACACATTTTATAAGATCTACCATAGAAGTATCTCCAAGAAATTCTTTAAATACAAAATGTTCTTTATTT
>CM032637.1:22712703-22786549 GCA_019097785.1 Fraxinus excelsior
TTCTCATGACTCCCATAAAACCTCCAAATTTTGTCTAGTAACGGAAAGGAAAAAAAATATGGTAGAAAATAAGTGAAATTCATATAAAAAATCACTCAAAAATCCAAAAATGCCTAGAATCACATATATGGCATGAAAACTCACAAAATTAAGCATTTAGATTGTGGATAATAATTCTTTTCTATTATGATCGGGATTGGAACCAAAAAAAAAAAATTGGAGTTTTGAAATGCAAGGTGATTCAATCACATAAAGGTGTTAGAATTCATCATTTCAAGTAAGAAATTTGACCCGAAACTCATGTTAAAATATGCTTTGAATTACTTCGCATTTTAAAATTTTCAAGACTTCGAATCCAAACACAATACATTGAACTATTCATTACCGTATTTTAACTTAAACCTTAGTGGAGCAAAAAAATGCACCAATTTTTTTAGAACCACTATTTCAACTGTCCTTGTCTGTTGATTAACATGAATAATAGACCTTTTAACTTAATTTAATTTAATTTTGTCCATTTTTAACTTGAAATGATTAAGCTCTATTTGAGCATTTGAGCCCATTTTTGGGCCAAAATATATTTTGAAATAGTATTTTGTTGGAGATTATATAACTAAAAAATGGGAAAATTTCATAATTAAGAGGTTAAGTTTCACTCATTTCAAATTCAAGAGATTAGGTTTAAAATTCAAAATTTCAGATTTTTTAAGGTTTAAAATTTCAAATCTCATTTTTTAAAATTTTATTTATAAATTAACTAATTAAATATATTAAGGTCACAATTCCATATAATTTGGTCACAAATCACAAATTTTATGTCACAAATTATTTTATGATCGCAATTCAAAAAATTTATGGGTTACAATTTGTTTATCGGTCACAAATAAAAAATTGAAACGTCACAAATTATTTTACAGTCACAATTCAAAAAATTTATGTCACAATTTGTTCATTCGTCACAAATTAGAAATTTTACAAGTCACAAATTATTTTACAGTCACAAATAAAAATTTTTATAGGTTACAAATTATCTTACGGTCAGAATTTAGAAATTTTATAAGTCACAATTTGTTCATCGGTCACAAAAAAAAAAAAAAATTTATACGTCGCAACTTATTCATCGGTCACAAATCACAAATATTATAAGTCGCAACTTAGTAGACAGCCACAAATTATCAAATTATCGGTCACAAATTAATAATTTTTTAAGTCACACATTATTTCTTGGTCACAATTTATCTTTTTTATTGATCGAATAATCTATGACCACCATTGTCGCCAGAACCACCACCGCCACCAGAAATTTCCCAAAAAATATAAAATAAAATAAGGCCCCATGTTGTGTCTATTTATGAGTTTTGACACTCTTCACAACGAGATTGAACTTCTCGTGCTTGGTTGAAGCACAATTTCTAGAATATTTTAATCACCAATGAAATATGCAGGGGGTAAAAGGGAGCCTTATACTGTATAAAAACTATAAAGTACTACCCATTATTGTCGTCAAAACTTCCTTGAGCACTTTGTTGTCTCTCTTTCCGCCAATTCTCACCCCACATCTTAGCTTTCGTAACTGTGTGTTCCCAGTCCAAGTCCCTATTCAACATTTTCGTAGTTTCTCTTGGAGAATTGTCCTTCTCAAATCCTTCCAACTCCCACTTGCGTCCAGATCTTTCCGCCTCTTCATACAATTGTTAACGCAATGAATAATGACCACTCCCACTTCAAACAATTGTTAACGCAGCTGATTTGGTCAGTTGGTCCTTATTCTACAAACAATTGTTAACGCAATGACGGCCTAGCTATAAGTGATTTTGCTATTCGACATGTCTTGTTTGTAGAATAATGACCATAAATACAAATGCAAATCAAATTTATCAATTCATCGAGATGAACCACAGAATATGTGACTTTATAGAATTCAAGCAGAGTTGCTCCCTCCATCTCATGGAGGCTGAGCTGTTGGTAGAGAGGAAGGAGAGTGGAGAGTGGAGAAGAGAGAAGAGTGAATGACGATGAGGAGAGAGGAGAGGAAAATTAAAATGAAATTGCTTAGGATTTGGGGTGAAAATTGTACAATTAATATTTAATATTTAAAATAAAATATCTTATTTTTGAAAAGTGAAACTTTTAATTTGATATTTGAAATTGAATATTTAAAATTCTGATTTTGTATAATTTCCACTTAAAAAATAAGGAATTTTTTTGAAATAACATAATAAAATTATTTTATAGGAGTGTGATTGAAAATGAATTTTGAAAAAAAATAGGGCCAAACATAGGCTACAGTTATTTCACCCTTCTTTAATGACAAGGGAGTTTAGGCAAGGATTCAAGTTTCCCCATTCACTCACTCATTTATCTTTTTTAGGTTTTTTTAGATACGAACTAAATTTTAGATACATAATAAATAAGATTACCATATTCATTGCCAAAACACGTACCAAAGTTATAACCAAATCCCAAATCGCCATTCCCCTCCCTTTCAGCGATTTCTCACATAAATTAAATTAGGCAAGAAATTATCGGAAAGAGTAGTGTAGTTTTTTTCTTGTTGAGAGGATAATGGTCCGATATGCCTCAGAATATTGCCAAAAAGAAAGCCGTATTTATTGAATTTCTGATGCAGAAGAATACAAAAGATGTACACATACAATGTAGCAAATATCTTAAAAGTTTGCTACTTACACCCAGTGCAACAGAATCGTAAGTTGATATAATTGACCACTCATATCCTCCCTAGAGTATTATCACCATGTTAAAATGAAAGTAAAATAGCTATCCCTTTTTCCAATTACCACGATAAAAAGATGAAAAATAAGAATTACTAACTAAAATGTTCCAACGTTTTAGCACTATTGACGAAGGTTGCACTTCTATTAAAGCCCTCGTGCACAAGAACTCGAACTGCTTCCAAGCCATTTTGAAATGTGAAATCCAACTGCCAAAAAGGCCAAGGTGCCACCATCAGAATCTAGATCAAAAGTCATTCTCTTTTCGGAGGAACATATGCAAGAAAGTCAAGTACCTCTACACTTTCGTCTCTTGTAAAAGGACGGAGAACAAAATTAGCAGCTTCCATTTTTCCTGGAGGCCTACCAATACCTATTCGTAAACGAGGAAAATCCCGACTACCTTTTAGGTGAGTTATGATACTCCTCATCCTGCAAATGATTAAAAAGACCGTATAATCAATTCAGGAAACACCACTGAAACTGTAATCAAAGAACACAGGAGTTAGCAACCATATTATGCTTGAGTGAGCTCAATTAGATATACAAGTCCAAGAGTAATATCAATCACTTAACCTAGAAATCCATCACAATTTGGGGAAAAGAATTATTTACTTCATTACTCAGAGATCGTTGCTTAGATTTGATAATATCATATACTGATTGTTCTCGAGTTACCTGGCCAATAAGATTATGGTCAATAAAGGAGTGTCAAGATATTTTTTTTTTTTTTTCCCAAAAACAACCGTTCTAAAGGAAAAGAAATGGAATGGTAGCATTTAGCACTGGGAGAAAAATAGTTAATGTTGCTCATCTCCCCTCTTACCATTTCTAAATATGCCCAGTAACTCTTTAACTATGCTCACTAAAAAAGCCAAGATATAATTCAAAGTCTATTTTCCATTATTTCATGTTTTCCAGCATCTCAGAATTCGTAAAAGAAAATCAGTTCAGTGGCTTAGTATTCACCCATTATGTCCCCCATGTCCACCTTTCGGCAACAATCGTAACTTCGCAAATGGCAGATCCATGTCATCAAAAATCTGAAAATATGAACTCATCAACTTTAGTGCATAGAAAGTGACATAATGGCTAATTAAGACTATAGATGATTTACCACAAGAATTTGGTTCAGTGGAATCTTATAATATGAAACAATAGCACCAACCTGCCAACAAGAGCAAATAACTCAACCTTTTACCACTTAACGCAGAATGATATATAAATAAAAAGTATGTCTAATAGTTGAGGAAACTTACAGACTCACCACTTGCGTTCATGAAAGTCTGCGGTTTAGCAAGCATAACAGGAACATTTCCAATCGAGCCTAACAAAATAGAAGAGAATGAGATCAATAAAGAAACTAAAAATCAAACTCCTAGATCACATTTTCCCTTCACCAAGGTTTAATGCTGTTTTGCCCTCTTTTGATGTCCAAGAATAATAGTAATGTCTTTCTAAAATTACTTAAAAGTACATGATACCAGTTCAAAAAAGAACTCATTATCAATAAAATTAATAAGTTAGTTAGCGGATGTTTCTTTTCTCCACTCTCATTGTATACACTTATCTCTGACCTAGTTTTTGAGGAAGGGCAAGCTCGAAGATACTTAAAATCTTAATACTAAGACTTCACTTTTCAGTACTTACTTAAAGCTCAAGATACCAGTAAAATGAAAAACTAGAAAATAAAATTTCCCTCTACAAAAAATTCTTTGAGTAATGTTTAACATGTGCAAGTTGAACGGTGTTTACTAGCAGCTGGGCAGAAGGAAAAGCAGCTCGACCAATCCCTTTACTCTCATTATTCAAGCATCATTTAAAATTCAATCTAACTTATAACAGCTTAATTATTTCTAAACGACTTTTATCCACTACATCACATATAGGAAATATTTTTCTAAATGTGTTCTAAAATGAGCATATACAACCGTCATTACTGTGTTTCAAATGCTATGAAATCAGCCAATTGTTGAAAGGACAAGTATAGATCAAAATAAACTCCAAGCTCCTGGATTGTTTATTTATCTTTGCTTCTCCAGTATAAGAAAAGCCACTTTTGGGGGACTGAACATGTTTCTAATGTTTCTTGTTGTAAATCAGTCTTTAGTTTCCACATTTTTCGTCTACAAGATACTTTCTCTCTCTTATTCTCTATGGATTCAAGAGGAATACATAGGAGTTTTTAATCTAGATCGTAATTCTGGATATCCCAGAACATCAAGTTTAACATTAACAGAGGACAGGAAAGTAACTTTTTAGTTTAGAATGGACGAATTGCTAAATGAAGTCAAACTAAGTGTTGTACAATTCCGTCATATTATCTAATCCCTCAGGCCATTTTAAATGTCATTGCTGCTGCAGAACTTCAGGGATAGCCACAACCAATGTTGAAGACATCAATGAATATGATCCTTTGAGAGAAGGTAATTCTACACCAACAGACTACAAACCGGGGAAAAAATCTAGAAAGGTTTTTCATTTTCCAAGGTAATTTCAATTATGTTTTCTTTCAAATTTACCATCTTTAGCTTTGTCCATTACAGACTGTTATCTGGAAATTATTTTTAATTTTAACGAGTGGTGAATATATGGATATTCATTAAAACATAGAATATTTAAAGCTCTACGTGCAAAATAACTGGCAGGATGATTCTTGCTGGAACAAAAGAAAAAACAACAGTAAAAAAAACACAGCATAAGAAAATATAGTACTCTTCATCTTATGCTCAAAAACCTAATAAAACATCATAATATAACATGAAAAATTGAAGACTGGTTGTTTGGACAAGCTTTTAAATAAGTCAAACTAATTTATAGGTTTGATTTAATTTTAGACATTTTTTTTTTTCAAATCAAAAGTAACTACTTCATTATAAGTAAAAACTTACTTATTTTGACAGTATAATGGGTTACTTCAGAGAAGTAACTTATCGATTTCAAAGTCTGGCCAACAAAATAATTCAAACATCTTGTCTAATTAATAATTTACAAATTGTATCCAAACCTAAATTGTAATATACAGAAAAACCAATTCAAATAACTACAATTCTAAAGTATTACTAAATAAAAATTCAAATAATAGATTGTCAAATTAATTTAAAATATCAAGATATTTCTACAATTAAAAAAAAAAAAAATCATTACTATTAGATAATAATACTAGAAACTAAAATTTGTAAAATAATTTAAAATATTATATTATTGAAACATATATTTCGACATTAATTATTATAAGAAATTGAACACAAATTAGAAGTCCATAAAAAATAATAGCTAACCCAACAAGAATATGTATTCCTACAAACAATTTATTATCAATGTAACATTCATCTCAAAATTACGCCAATGATTACAAAAATGGGTAAAAACACTACTAGTCACCGAACTTATAGCAAAGTTTCGCTTTGATCAACTAACATTTTTGCTTCCATCTTAGTCCCTGTGTTTCAATTTTTTCCTAATTAAGTCACTCCTTCCACCACCAATTTTTTTTTTTTTTTTAAATATGCTAACCGAAAAGATGACGTTGTAGACTAAGAAGCCAACTTATCTTAAAAACCTTAATTTTATAATTTTAGATGTCTTGCATACAAGCATGTTTTACAACCTGAAGTTAAATGATCTAAGTAAAATCTCGATTAAAGTTTAGCATCCGAAGTGAAATCTTGCTCCAATATTTATAAATGATAGAGAAAAGGTAGAAAGAGAGAATAAATTCTCACCCTCTCTCAGCCCTGCCCCTTCTATCTGCCGATCAACCCTCGCTCTCTCACTCAAACGCTATCAATTCTCTTGGACATGGTATGAAAAAACAGTCAAGAGGCACGCCTCAATTTGAGGCGTATGATAGATGCCTCGGGGCGTGAAATCTGAGGCTAATCTTGAGAGGCGTGTGCCTTAATTGAATTTGTTGTACGCATCTTGTACACCTCAGACATGGCCCTTTTGCTTTTATTAAAAATTGGGCCCAAAAAGTTAGAAAATGCCAAGTCTCCTCTACTTTAATAGTACTACAACACCTACCTGCAGGCCTATATAAATATATTATTGACCTAAGTCACCTAACACAAGAAAAATACGCAGAAAAAGGCTGAAGTAGGTTGCTACTTGCAAGACAGCTGTTTCCTCTCAAACTCTACTGCAACTGTTAAAGGCCGTTGGCTGCAACTATTCCGGCGACTGAAAAAGTATCTACAGATAGTGATGATAATGGAGACCTTTAGGATTTATATCTTAGTACTATATTTCATTTTGAAGACTTTTAGGCTTTTTTAATTTAAACACTATATTTAATTTTTATTGTTGGATATAACTATTGATTATTTTCAACTTTATTAATATATTTTGGATTTTGCTTCTTTTTTATTTTTTTGTTAAAAAATATTCATGATTGTTTACTGTTCATTGTTAGTTATATATTTTCATGTTGTTTTCTAATTTTTCAACTTAAGTTTTTTTGTTTGTGGTTTGAGGCTTACACCTCGCCTCGTGACAAAAAAAATGCGTCAGTACCCCTTTATGTTTTTTTCAAACCATGCTCTTGGATAAGTTTATTTCGACAATTTCGCTCACACATATTCTAGCGCATGACATACTTTAAACAGGTGACATGATCCATGATACGAGGGCAAGTCCGGGCAATGATCCATTGATCGTTGATGAAGAGCCTGTGACTAGGTCGCGAGCGAAGCGAGTCAAAGAAACAATAGGACTACTCAAACCACGATGGACGAAACATTGATCACGGCAAGCAAATGGACAAGTTTCATGGTAGGTATGGGAGATGAAACGAAGTGAAGCAACTTGATTCATACCAAACACACAGTGGACGAGATCAGACGGCTTATGCGGCCACATAGTACGTTTACAGTCACGAATTTTCTAAATTTCGCGCAATCTTCTATTTTAGTTAAAACTCTATTTTGTGATATCTTTTGTTATTTTTAGAGTTTAATTCCGTTTTTACTAGAGTTTTATAGATTCCATTTAAATATGATTATTCTTTTCATTGTATAATACTCAATTATTGAGAGATTAATTGCAATGTATTATTGCTTTCTTTTTGTTGAAGACAAGCTTAGAATGAATATTGATATATTGATAATAATTTCAACAATAATACAATCAAATTATAATACAAGGTTGGAAGAAAAAAGGAAAAATATTCTGCCTAATAAGGAAAACAAATAAACTTGCAATTGTCCTAAAATAAAAGTTTTCTAATTAATCATAATTTCCATCTATGATATTCTTCCACACTTGGACGTTTTCTACACTCCCCTTGAGTTGACCTATGGATGTTGACCATGTTCAACTTGCGGTTAAAGTCATCAAACATTTGTTTGGATAACCATTTGGTGAAAATATCTGCCATTTGCTCTTTTGTTGGAATATATGTCATGCAAATAATTCATTCATCCACTTTTTCCTTGATAAAGTGTCCGTCAACTTCTACATGTTTGGTTCTACAATGTTGCACTAGATTGAGAGAAATGTTGATCGCTGCTTTATTGTCACAATATAGTTTAATTGGAAATTCCGTTCCAACTTTCAGTTCTTCCAACAATTTCTTTATCCACAAACCTTCACATATTCCTTGAACAACTGCTCTAAATTCAGCTTTTGCACTGCTTCGTGCCACTACATTTTGTTTCTTGCTTCTCCAAGTTAACAAATTTCCTCATACAAAGGTACAGTAGCCTGAAGTCAACCTCATATCTTCCGTTGATCCAGCCCAGTCTGCATCGATGAATATTTCTACTCCATTTTATTTATTTTTCTCGAAGAACGGTCATTTCCCAATGGTGCCTTTTAGATATATGAGGATTTTATATACTGCCTCCAAGTGAGTCTCTTTGGGAGAATGCATATGCTGGCTTACCACGCTTCCCCTGCATCAGTTGGTATCAGAGCCGAAGTCGTTCCTTCACCATGCCGTCAAGGAGACGTCAAGAAACTCGTGAAGCCCTAGTAGAGGAGCCTATGTTGCTCGGACTCGGGTGCGAGTGTCGGATACGGGTATATATCTAGGAGTCGGACCCTTCTCATTTTAAAAATTAAGATACGTGGATACGGTTAAAAAGGATCCGAATTTTGGATACGGGTACGGGGATACGTCTTACAAAATATTTTTTAAAAAAAAAAATGA
The DNA here is from genome assembly GCA_019097785.1 of Fraxinus excelsior. Lineage (NCBI taxonomy): Eukaryota > Viridiplantae > Streptophyta > Magnoliopsida > Lamiales > Oleaceae > Fraxinus > Fraxinus excelsior. The sequence continues at coordinate 22,721,587 of CM032637.1, forward strand.
CAATTGTTTTATTTTATTGTAGTATAAGTATTTTTAGTTTTATAATTAATAATATTGAATTTTTTATTTTTAATTACTATATAAAATGTTGACATAAATAAAAAATAAAATTTATCATAAAATTAATTTAAGCAATTAGATTATAATTTGAAATTAATTTAAATTTAAAGTCAAAATATTTTTTTTTTCCAAAAAATTCAAAGAAAAAAATCAATTTCAATGTCTTATATATTATTTAAAAATAATTATAAAGATATAAATTTAAATTTAATACAAAAAAATATATATATAACATTAAGTTATTTTAATTACCAAATAAAAAGTTTACACAAATAAAATATAAAAAATAAAAATTTTAGTACAAAAATAAATTAAAATTAAATGGGTTGGATCTTACAATTCATCCCAATAAAACAATAAAATTTTATCAACTCTAATTTTTACAAAGCCCATATAAAACATTAAAAAAGTGGTCCACAGCCCAATTAGGGCTTTCTTCTTCCCCAGCTGCAACTGCTCGTCTTCTCTGCAACAATCCGTCTTCTCTTGTTTCTGTCTTTCTCTGCCTCCGCGAATCTTCCTCTTCTCCCTTTTGCTGCCGTGTCCAAGTGTAAAGCCAAGGATCCGATCCATATCCCGTGTCGGTATCCGTGTCATGTCGTGTCGACACGGATACTTCTCCATTTTTGGAGAGTCCGAGCAACATAGAGAGGAGGTACATAGACGTGATAAAATCGCATGGCTGCGTCAACAAGTAGAATTGCTGACACAGCAAGTCGCTGCACTTATGTTGAGCAATGCAGCAACATACGCCTGGAGGTCGTGGTCGTCGTGGTCAGGTTCCGATTGAGGAAGTCCAACACCGTGATCATAATATTCAGGATGTCACGATTGAAGACATTAAAGAAGCAACAGATGATGAAGAGTTTGATTATGAGGGTCCGTCTGTATTTGACAATGAAGATACAGAAGAAGCAATAGAGGAAGAGTTTGATTATGATGGTCCGCCTGTATTTGACAGTGAAGGTGTAGAAGAAGCAACAAAGGAGGAAAAGTTTGATTATAACGGTCCACCTGTATTTGACAGTGAAGGTGTAGAAGAAGCAGCAGAGGAGGAGTTTGTGGTTGGTGATGTAAGTCAAGCGTTGGTGGTGAGGCAGAGTTTTCAGACTCCTCTGGAAAATAACACCGACTGGTTGCATAATAATATCTTCCAATCGACGTGTACTATTTGTTTCAGGAAAATAAGTTACATAACCTAAATGTTCAATAAGAGAATTATTAGTACGTGAGGTACAAAGTGGAAGTCTAATAGGTCATTTTAGGTTAAGAAGACCTTAGAGATGCTAGGTGAACATTTTTATTGGCGTAAAATGAAAGTTGATGTGGAACGGGTTTGTAGTAGATACATTACTTGTAAAAAGGCTAAATCTAAGGTTTTACCTCAGGGTTTATATACGCCATTACATGTTCCTAATGAACTTTGAGTTGATATGTTTATGGATTTTGTGTTGAGTTTACTTAAGACTAAGAAAGGAAGAGATTTTATATTTGTGATCATAAAACTGATGAAGCCACCAATATCGCGGACTTATTCTTTAAGGAAGTAGTGTGTTTACATGGGATTCCTAGAAGAAATGTATCCAATAGGGATGTTAATTCTTTAGTCACTTTTGGAGGATTTTGTGGAATAAATTAGGAACCAAACTATTATTTTCTATTATTTGTCACCCACAAACGAATAGGCAAACTGAGGTTGTTAATAGGACTATGATACAACTATTGCGCACTATATAGTCAATAAGAATTTGAAGAGCTTGATGGATTACTTGCCATTCATAGAATTTGTGTATAATAGGACCACGCATTCTACTACTTTCTTATACTCCATTTGAAATTGCTTATTCGCAAAAGTTGGAAAAAACCCATTTTCCATGGAACATTATGACTATCAAACGGGGCCTTAGAGATTGTGAGGTTAAAAAGTGAGAAAAGTTTTGATTTTACAAGTGAAATTATTTTATTGGAAGAATGTGTGGTTAAAAATGAGTTTGGAGAAAAATTCCTAATACTTTTGAATAGGGAGGAGATAATGAACTAACAACTTTTCAAGTCTATATCAGCATTTTTGTAGTGATGAAACGAAAATATGAATGAAAATTATGCAAACATATTGGGACACAAAAGTTTAACTTAGCAATGAAAAACTTAGCTATAAGTTAGGCAACTAAAAGCCCATACGTCTATTACACTACCGTAAGGTCAGAAACTGCGGAAAAATAATGCAAAATGGTAAATAAGTTGAAAAAAAACTATGGGTATAAAAATTTCCAAGAAATACTTAAGTTAAAATTCAGGTAACTAAGAGCCCCATATGGCGTACTCACCACCGGAAGGTCAGAAACTACAGAAATATAATGCAAACTAGTAAAAAATAGGCAAAATTATGGATTATCAAAAATTTCAAGTATGAGAACCTCTTCCGAAACAGGATTTGAAAGAAATGCTGCTCATAGGTATCCCCTCCGCTTCAGCTATAAAATCAACCAACTCAAAGCCCACCTGTTAATTAAGAAAAAGCCAAACAAATCTGACTAACTCATCGAATATATATGGCTATACATATCATAGACGTGTATATATACAAACATCTACGGACGTTGTGCCGGGTTCCGCTGTAACGCTTCCCCGGGTTGCCAAGGCCTACAAGGAGCCAGGGTTTAAGATTTTCTGGGTCTGGCGAGGTGGCTCCGCTTGCAGTGGAAATTGAAGCCATTGGCCTGTGGCTGAGGGTTCTAACTGAAAAAATGTTATTTGAGCAATGAAATGGGGCAACGGAAATTAGGTTTTTTGAGGAGTGAAGGCAACACCTAGGGAATCGAAGAATGGTCGACGCCGCCGCCGACGCCGCCAAAGAGGACAAGATAGAGAATGCACAACTCGTTTTATACATTGTGCATTAGATGGTTGTACCCTACTATTAAGTTGGATGAAATGAAGACAAGTGTTGAAGCATAATTCATAAGCGTTAATTAACGACGCCATATAGGACACGAAAAAGAGAGCGATTGAGCTACTGTAGATCATGTTTCAACGTTTTGGTTCACATTTGACGATATATTACGGTGATCATTGATTATTTTAAATATTATTAAAATTAATGGTAAAATTATACATCAAATTATAGAATGTTAATCAAGATGTCAACTAAAATGTAACTATAGCAAAATTAAAAAGAAAGAACTCCATTGGATCAATTGGGAAAAAAAAAAAAAAAAAAAAATTTTTAAGCCACACTTTAAGCCTCATTCTTTAAAAAATTATTTTTTTTTCTCAAATTTATTTTCACTCTCAATTCTCCCATTAAAATAATTTTACACAAAAAATTTCCAATTTTTTAATTACACACTTTCTTTAAAAAGTCATTATTATAAAATTCATTCTCTCAAAAAAATGGGACTCAAACAAACCGTTAGTTAATTTTCTCTTTTAAATTTAAATTTAAATTTAAATAATAATTTAGAATAGGTGTTGAAAATATTGATGCATAATTTATTTTTGACAATTCACTTTTTACGTGCAAAAAGTTGAATAGAATTTCGATTTATCGAAATCAAGAAATACAAAAGGTGATAATTTGGTCAATACAAGAATTTAAACTCTTTCTTCTTTAAACGATAATGCTTCGCACAAGTGTTAACGGATTCAGGCACTCATCTTTGAAGATATAACTATCATATCTGACAATTGAAGCACTTCTAATTACGAAGACCAACTAACCTATTAACGCTTTTGAATTCTTCTCATGAAAGATCAACTCAAAATATGAAGCATACATTTCTAATACTGAAATGCAAAAGATAGAATAGTGCATAGAAAAATGAAATGACCATATTGTCAAGGGAAATTGGCGCAAATGATCCCAAAACTTTTTTCAATCTTTCGTTTTTTGTACAAAGCCAGGCATGTCAACGAGTCTAGTCGAGTCGCTCAAGAGCCAAAACTTGATGCTCAAGCTCGACTCGAGTAAAAAAGGTTATGATTTTTTTTGGTCCGAACCGAGATGAGCTTTTGCTTGCTCAAAAGATTTAGGCTCAACCATAGTTTTCGATTCAAGCCTTGTCGAGGTGAGTCGATTCACATTTTTTTAATTAAAATACAGGCAGCAACTAGCTACCTAGGGTTTTTTTTTTTTAATTTTATTTTTTTGAAATAGTGTAAAGTAAGACGTAGCTATCTGCCTGCCTCGGAGTGAGCATACACTGCATGATTTTATTTTATTTTATTTTTAAATTTTTTTCCTTTCCAAATCGTCACGGGCCTAAAATAGCCCGTGACATAAGTCAATCGGCCACAGGGGCTAGCTCAAGCCGCGAGCTGGGCCAGTCCATGAACATCCTAAGCAGACGAGCGAAATTGACACCACTATACAAACCTTTAAACATTGGCACAAATTGTCACACTACTTTCTATAGACAATTGTATATAGAGAGCATTTCATAACATGACGCACACACATGTGAGTTGTGTGCGTGTGTTTTTTTTATTCTTGTAAATGAATTAAAAGCAAGCTTGAAAGGAAATAGACCATCATATGGCCAATATCATATCGACCTAGTCTCCTGGACTATCCTCTTGTAATCACCAAGTACATGCCCTTACATCCCATGTGCTAACCCAAGAAGTATTCCACTCACGAGGCCTATGCTCATAATATCATAAAGCCACAATCGAGTGGATCATCCTCTCTTGACCACCATAGGTGTCTAAGGTCTTGCCTTTGATCCCCAAGAAGCTCCCACTTGCAAACCTAACTAATATCCAATAAGTATACCTCATATGCTCGGTGCACTAGTTATAGTCAATAAAAAAAATTATATTTTAAATTCATATCTACAATCATATACATGCAAATGCTTATTAATGGTTGATAGAAGCAAATGGACTCCAATGTGTTTTTGGTACATATGCTCAATCATAGTGATCAATGTAAGATACCTAAAACATCATTAGCAAAGTTATATGAAGTCACGACAATGATAAAAAGAATATACTTCAACACATACTATGTCATTGCATTGTAGTTGTATGTGAATTTTTATTTACTTTTCACCGGAGGTGGCTCTAAGGATGCTCAAGTTAAGCAACTACACGACTCAACATTGTAGGAACACCAATTTTTTTTTTTATTATTATAGGTGTATATATATGTATAGTTAATATTTTTAATGTTTTACTAATTTTAAAATTTTATTATCATGTTAAGTTAAAGAGCGCAATATTTATGAAAAATAGTAAAAAAATGATTACATTAATATTTTTATAGTTTAGCATATTATTGAAAAAAAAAAATTGTTTTTTCAAATTTTAAACTATCCCACTTTCAAAAAAAAAAAAATTAAATGACTAAATTAAAATTAAACTATCGGTTTTACCACCCCAATCCCAAATGCCCAATTTGTTTCATTAATTAATTATCAATCCAACATGATAATAAACAACCCAAAATCCAAGTGATTAAAGTGAAGAGTGAAAAGCTAACATTAAATCCCTTTCCACTATTTCCCTCTCTCGTGTCCTTTAACCCACAAAGACAATCAAACAAAGGAGAAGAAACTCTATATAAGTCTTTGTTGATAGCTCTACAGTAGTACAATCTACGTAGTAATATCACCATTTTAATATTTGGCCACATCTTAGTGTCAGGCTTAATGAAAGTGAAATGAGTAGTGTAATCTTTTACCAAAAGAAACAAAAGGAGGCTTTTGATATATCAACTTATTTGAAAAGATTGGATTGATTTCCGATTACATTTATTGCATATAAAATATTATTGACAATTTTTGTTACTATTGCATCTACAATAAATTAGTGATTTTACTTTTAGAAATGTGAAGAGATGTTTTTACTTGATTTGTTGCATTACAAAGTTTACACACGGTATATAATATTTTTTATTTCAAAAATTGCTCGTATGGAATTGCATGAAGAGTTTAGTGGTTTTGATGGTTATTGGTTGATGACATATAAATTTTGATGAAGCTCATGAGGATCTTTTAAACTTTACTTGTATTTTTCTTATACAAAATATGTAAAATATAAATAGATTTTTTTAATGTCATATTTTTCAATGAAATAATATTATTGAAATATATATTTTTTTTAATATATTTTTTTAAATTTCGTGAAAATGGGCACCATTTTAAAATATCGTACGGTGCATTTAAAATTTTAGGTTCGGCCCTGCCTTTCACTTTGGGTGTATCTTATACTAGGTTAAGTCAAGTATTTCTTCCCAACTAGTATTAAAGTAAGTTAGCTGACAATCAAACTTTTCAAGTTACAACTGTAACCTAAAAAAACATTGTAACCCTCAAACTACAAAACTTTATATAAAGACCTTTAGTACTAAGGTAAGCTAGCTGACGATCAAACTTTGCAAGTTACAATTGTAACCTAAAATAACACCATAACCCTCAGAGTCTCTGATGTCAATTGCAACAACAAGAATAATAAAAAAGAGAATAAAGTAGAATGAGATAAATGAGAGAAAGATTGTAGTTTAATTCAATATTCAAGTGTGTCCCATTACAATCAACGGGCCTCTTTATCTAGGTTAAAAACACGACTAATAAGGAAATAACGACTACTAAGGAAAACTATGATCTTCCTTTTACAAAATCAATTTACCAAAATGAATAAAATGCAATAATGGAAAATTCTATTGTAATTGATATTAATTTCATTTACGCCTCGAATATACTTTCCAATTAGCATCATTCTTCCCTAGTTGAAAGAAAACTTGACTCTGACGAGGTATAATCCAGATAGGTGTCCAAAAGCGTAATATCCAGTCGACGGAATTCATCTTTATTAATCCAAGTAGCATCACTATGCGGACGACCCTTCCAACGCACCAGAATCTGACGAAACCCATCATCCTGTGAAGTAACAAACTGATCATCAAGTACCTCATCAATGATATCTTGCAGAGAAAACGTGGTAACAGGAGCTCGAGGAGGCAATCGAGAAGACTGTCATGTAGAAATATTAGACGATAATACTGGAGGCTCGAACGTTCCTCGATAAGGATATAAATCTGCTATATTAAAAACGAGACTAATATTTAAGTGTGTTGGTAACTCAAGTAGATATAGTTCGAAGCCATTTAACTATGGTGAAATGACCTAGTGATCTAGCATAAGGTTTTTTGGCAGTATGTTTAGGAAATCGTTAATGTGCATGTCGGACCATGACATAATCGCCCACCTTAAATTCTTTATGCATACGGTGGGAATCAGTTGTTAATTTATAGTGATCACTGCTTATACGTTTAATTTCATCTTGCAAGTCACGAATATGATCAGCAAAAACTTGGGCAGATGCAGCAAGATGAAAATCAGCAGGTAAAGGATACTGATCAAGCGGTTGACTTGGAGAAAAGCCATGAACGACCTCGAAGGGACTATGACCGGTAGACCTATTAAAGGAATTATTGCAAGCTAACTCAGCAGTTGGTAACACGAGATCCCAATTCTCAGGTTTATCCCCAACCAAACAACGAAGTAGATTACCTAGACTACGGTTTACAACTTCAGTTTGACCATTGGTTTAGGGATGAAATGTAGAAGAATACTTAAGTGCCGTCCCAAATGGTTTCTAGAGTGTCTTCCAGAAGTAATTAATGAACTTAACGTCGATCAGACACAATAGTGATCGGAATCCCATCGAGACAGACAACCTCTTTGAAGAACAACTTAGCGATATAATACGTATTAGAGGACTTAGAACATGGAATTAAGTATTTCATCTTAGAGAACTATCAACCACCACAAAATAGAGTCATGACCTCGAGCTATTTTAGGTAACCCGAGAACGAAATCCATACTAAGGTCACGCCAATATGAGGAATAGGAAGATACTCATACATCCCAATATCTTGACGTTGTGCCTTACCCAGTTGACATGTATGACACTAAGAGACAATGTGGGCGAAGTCTTTCTTAAAGGACGGCCAATAAAAATGATCATCAGCTAAGACGATAGTTTTATCTCCATCGAAATGACCAACGAGACCCTCAGCATATAGTTCCCAGACTAGGAAGTCACGAAGTGAGATACGGGGAATGTATAATTTGGTACCCTTGAAAAGATTACCATTTTAAGCAAGAAAGAAGCATGTGTACGAGAAGGATAAAAGGTCCTGAAAAATGATGCCAAAGTCGGGACAACTAGGATAATCGTCCTTCAAACGCTCAAATTCTACCACAGTAGTGCTCATGGAATGGAGTACCGTAGTGATACGACTAAGAGCATCGACCGCTTTATTTTCGACCTCGACCCGATGATGGAGAATAAAAGTAAGCTCCTAAAGAAACTCAACCTACTTAACATGTCGTTCACTTAAATGATGTTGTGAGTTAAGGTAGCGGAGAGCATGATGGTCAGAATACAATCGCGAATAACATAGATTTTAACTAGATCAGTAGAAATACCCTGAGAGGAAATGATGAATCTTAAGAAGAAGACCTGAGGCTGGAGGAAAATATACTTTTTTAGGTTAGCATATAGCTGTACAGAACGAAGAGCAAGGAATACATGTCGAAGGTGATCGAAGTGAGCCTCTTGCGATCGACTATAAATCAAAATGTTATCAAAATAGACGATCAAAAACTTCCCAATAAAAAGTTACAAGGCATAGGTTATGACCCGCATGACCAACCACTCGTATGAACCATCTTGAGTCTTAAATGCAATTTTCCATTCATCTCCTGGTCTAATCCGTATTTGATGATAACCACTCCGTAGATCAATTTTTGAGAACCACAAAGATCTCGCCAGCGCATCCAACAACCTCAAGTCATGGAATATGAAATCAGTATTTAACTGTAATTTTGTTGATGGTAACAGATACAACAACCACTTTCTCCTCATAACACTCAAATTGGTCAAGATCCTCATCAGAATGGTCAATAGGTTTGATCGTGAAACACTCATTCTTCGGGGTCGGAAGGAGCGGTTCTTGTACAAGGGAGAGGACACGATTGGGATATTGAGAGGCTATATGACCTCGAGCATGACACCTATGACATACAATTTGAGATGTAGGGTCTCGAGAGGTGGTGGGAAAAACAGGTGGACCCTTAGAGATGTCGCGAGGAATAGGAGTCGAGGACGATCCAATAGTGGAACGAGTCTAGGTCAGCTTAGGGCCACCAATACGAGTGTGATAAGTGTCTTTTTGTACACTTATTTAATACTTAAATATATTTATTATTGATCAAATGAGCGAATTTCTACTCACAATTATGTAATTATTGCGTTTGTAGGTAAAAATCACCCAAATGAAATAGAATAAGACAAAGTGAGGATAATGGACTAAAAGTGTGCAAAATTGTGAATGTAGGGACCAAAGTGAGCAAAGCAAAAAGTTTAAAGATCTTGGATGCAATTCATGAAGAGGATAATTGATATAAAAATCAAAATTTGAGGATCAAATTGTACAAGATCAAAGTCGAAGGACTTTTGGTGCAATTACCTAGGGCTTGACTGCAAAATTAAAACCAAAAAAATGGTTTTGGATAGAAATGGTGGCTCCTAGGTGCCACTTTTAAAATTTGGGGATGGTTTTAATTATTTTGTATAATTCCAGGGACTAAAGTGAAAATTTTGAATTAATTTCTATGTTTTAAAAAGTGGCAGCTTGGGAGGGTTTCTTGCTCTCTTGCTATTTTCTTTTCCTTTTCATTTTTTTTTCTTTCTTCTTTCATTTTTTTCTTTCTTATTTCATTTTCATTTTCTTTTCCTTTTCAATTTTTTGGTATTTTGGGAATACAAATCAAGAGTACAAGGAGAATACATTCAAGAATTTGGAGAAATATTTGGGGAAATCAAGGCCAAGATTCAAAAAAATGGTTTTATCTATAACTTTGTTTGTTCTCAATTACTTTGCCATATGTGTAATGTATTATTATAAATATTCTCCCTTTTATCATTTGTATAACATGTGATAAGTATTTTTGTTGGAATTTATGGTTGAAAGTTAACCTAGCTTTAATTAATTTTAATATTTGCCTTTTAATGTTAAAATGATTATTTTCATGTGTATTTATTATTGTGTTGAATGCCTTTCATTTATTAGGCCACTAAGTGATTGAGTTTAATGATTTGTACGTCATTTAAGAGAATATTATATATTTTAGACCAAATAGTAAATGCCCTAGATTTGTGTAGGGGATATAGATATACCCCTAACTCTAGGTGACCAATTGAGCTATTTTTACAAATATTTAATGCGATTGTTTGGTTTGAATCGACATAAAGATATATTAGGTTTAATCAATCAATTAGAGTTAATTTCGCTTGAGATGGGTAATTAACTAAATTCAGAGAATCTTGTTTAGCATCATAAATAAGTAATTTATTAATTGACTTGTGGATAAATTAATTAGGTGATAGTTAAGCGAAACCATGAATCCCAACCATATTTTTCCTCCAAAATATCCCAAGTGTTTATGTTTTCTTATTTTGTAGATTTTAGTTGAATTTCCTTATTTTCCAACATCAATTTTTATTGTGTATTTGTTTTTATTGTTAAAATTAAATTGACTAAAGTTATGTAATCAAAAGTAAACATTCCTCGAGGGATCGACAATCCGGATTCAAAAGTCCACTTTATTACTTGAACGCGACCCGTGAACTTACAGTATATAATTTTAGTGAACAAGTTTTTGGCGCCGCTGCCGGGGAATGTTTTTACTTTGATTACCACTTTAATTAATTTTGGTTTTAACAATTTATTTATTTACTTGTTTATTTTTATTTTTGTATATTTAGCTAACCCCCATATTTTTAATCTATCTTGTATTGATATTCTCTCCTTGTACTTTTCAGTTATAGTTATATTATTCCAATCTTGGTAAGGTAACAAAGTATTTGCAATATCTAATCTCTACATGGACTATGGAAATACGCTTGGAGGTTCAAGATGCATGACAATGCTTGTATTTGTGCACTGATGCCTCAATGTCGAAACTTCTTTTATTTAGACAATATTTGAAATGTTGAAAACAAGCATTTTACAATTTCGATAATAGATACATGCTCGTGGGAGATTATATACCTGACGATTGGGACGAGGACGGCAAATTTTTGGGAGATAGTCCTCCATTTTTGAATGAGAATGTATTTGCAAAGTATTACCATGAACTTGCCAAGTTGGATGTGGATGACATGTTTGTAGGAGATTACTAATATTGGGATGGATTTCAAAAGTGGGGGTACAATCCACTCAACGGAGTTAATAGAAAATACTTGTCATTGCCCCTGGAGTTTGATTGTGGACCAATCTTTTAACTCAATGAGAGCTCAATCATTGAAGAAGAGCCTAAAATGAGTGAAAATTTAATCACAACGGAGCTAAATGAGGATGTGACAATCAATGATGAGAAAATCAACTTACACTATTCCGACTCAGTTGATTGCCAAGATATTGATTTTATGATTAAACCCGATGAGGAAGTAGAAATCTTCATAGTTGAATTTAAATTAGATGGAATAGGCAAGTCCTATTATATGGAAATGGTCAATGTTGAGTTTTGGAGATCCAATGAAGAGTGGAACAAAACCAAACGAAGAAAAATGGACAAGCCATCCAAAGCCTTTTTTAGATGCCCATGAGTCGATTGCCAAAGTCGAGTCAAAGACTATAAAAAAACGCTTATTGAGAGGCAACCCAATTGTCAAACTTTTAATCTTTTTATTTACTTTTATGCATTTTCATGTTTTTATTTGATTAGCTATCATTTTTTGTAGTTAGTTTTTGAAGTCCCACATATCCATGGTTCCTCACAAGTTTGGGGTAGATTAGTGGACAAAAAAGTCACTTGCCCAAGTGTAAAAGCATCACAATCCAAGTAGAGTGTTGGTACCTATTTACCAAATGTCCGATTGGGAAATTTTCGTTACTCTCTCTTTTATTTTATCTTGTTCATTTACACATTGAGGACAATTGGTGATTTAAGTTTGGGGGTGATTGTGCTTAAATTGTTGTGATTTTGTATTGACATATTAGATAGTCTTGCCGACTTAGCATGGTTTGATGTTTAAAATTGTTGTTGATTCATGAGCTATGACCAAATATGCTATTTGTGCCTAACTTTTTCAAAAATTGCTTGTTCATGTGAGATCTTAAGTTACTTTAAGCACAATGGTCACAATTAATTGTTATCTAAATCTGAAATTTTTTTATTGATGGATGGATTTTTTTTTTAAATGGTAAGAATTAGGTTGTGCGTTGTGTTTAAATTTTTTTTTTTATCAATTTTATATTTTCTTTTCTTTCACTTAACCATATTGTGAGATAAGTTTGGGGGTAATCGAGTCGGTGAAGGATATTATCTAGAAATGTGTTGATTCCATGCACAATGAAAGAAAGAAAGAAGAATTGTGTGGAGTGTTTTTTGTCAAGTATAAGCTAGGTAATGACTATATGCTAGGGATATAAGCCCCATTAGTTTTGTTGTTCTTAAAAGAATGATTTTTCACTTGTTGAATCTTAGACTTCACTTCGTAGCCTTTTTTACTCAAGTTATTAAGTTCATTGCAGTATTTCGAAACCCGGTACCCTTTGTTCTAACAATCGAGGAGCTATCGACCTAAAACTCGTTACAATGGTCAATAAGAAGTTTAAGGGAGCGAGGTCAATCACGAGCTTCTATTGAAAATCTTGATAAAATTGTGCAATTGTATTTGATGTTTGGGGTTAGATAACTAGTGAGTTTGAATTACTTAGTATAAGCTTAAATGTCAAAGTACTCACCTAGTGGAAAATCATCACGTGGTTAGGACCAACCAAACTGGAGTGGAAAAATAAATGACTGATTTGAGAGCAACCTTTAGATTTACACTTGGAAAAAGAAAGTAAATATATATTTAAAGAGTGTGAATCTCACGAGAGGGAAATGAAATAGTTGATCATAAAGTGTCGGGTTGAAGTCAATTTGAATTTTTTTTTTCGTCTTGGAAACTTTTTCACAATGTAGATATTGATTGAAAGTGGCGATGTACGCACGCACCGATCGATCATTGGATAAGCCTAAATTCTTTTTGCTAGCATTATTTGGAGCATATTTGTTAATTGATTATACAATTTTACACTCGTTTATTATGGCAAGCTATCTAGTGTTGTTAATCTTTATAATGTATTACTTGATTGTATTAGTAGATAATCTTGTTCGGGACAAGTAATAACTTAAGTTTGTGGGTATTAAAAAACTTGTTCGCTAAAATTATATACCGCATGTGTACGAGTCGCGTTCAAGTAATAGAGTGGACTTTTTGAGTTCAGGTTGTCGATTCCTCGATGAATGTTTACTTTTGATTACACAACTTTAGTCAATTTAATTTTAAAATAAAAACAAACACAAAATAAAATTTGATGTTGGAAAATAAGGAAATTCAACTTTTAATCTTTTATTTGTGAAAATATCTCAATGGGTCACCTAGGGTTATGAGTATATCTCTATCCCCTACACAGATCTATGGTATTTACTATTTGGTCTAAAATATACAATCTTCTCTCGAACGATGTACAAATCACTAAACGTAATCACTTAGTGGCCAAATAAATGAAAGGCATTCAATACAATAATAGATACATATGAAAATAATTACTTTAACATTAAAAGGCAAATATTAAAATTAATTAAAGCTCGGTTAACTTTCAACCATAAATTCCAACAAAATACTTATAATAGGGAGAATATTTATAATAATACATTACACACATGACAAAATAATTGAGAAAAAATTAAAGTTATAGATAAAATCCTTTTTTTAAGCTTGGCCCTGATTTTTCCAAATATTTCTCCAAACTCTTGAATGTATTCTCCTTTTGCTCTTGATTTTTATCCCCAAAATACCAAGAAATTGAAAAGGAAAAGAAAAAAAATTGAAAGAAAGAAAAAAATGAAAAGGAAAAGAAAATGCAAGGGAGCAAGAAACTCTGCACGTCCCAAGCTGCCGCTTTTCTAAACATAGAAATGAATTTAAAATTTTCACTTTAGTCCCTAGAATTACACAAAATAATTAAAACCATCCCCAAATTTTAACAGTGGTGCCTAGGCGTTGCTACAGTGGCACCTAGGGCCACCATTTCTGTCCAAAACCAATTTTTTGGTTTTAATTTTGCAACCAAGCCTAGGTAATTGCACCACAAGTCCCTCAACTTTGATCTTGTACAATTTGGTCCTCAAATTTTGATTTTATATCTATTATGCCCTTTATAAATTGCATCCAAGATCTTTAAATTTTTTGCTTTGCTTACTTTGGTCCCCACATTCACAATTCCGCACACTTTTAGTCCATTTATCCTCATTTTGTTTGTTTTCTTTCTTTTGAGTGATGTTTACCTACAAATGCAATAATTAAATAATTGTGAGTAGAAATCCATTAACATTTATCAATAATAAGTATATTTAAGTATTAAATAAGTGTACGGATCACCTAGGGTTATGGGTATATTCTCTATCCCCTACACAAACCTAAAATATTTACTATTTGGTCTAAAATGTACAATCTTCTCTCGAACTATATACAAATCACTAAATTCAATCATTTAATAGCCAAATAAATGAAAATCATTCAACACAATAATAAATGCACATAAAAATAAGCATTTTAACATTAAAAGGCAAATATTAAAATTAATTAAAGCTAGGTTCACCTTCAACAATGAATCACAAAACCATGTTTTTCCTTCAAGATTTCCAAGTGTTTATGTTTTCTTATTTTGTAGATTTTAGTTAAATTTCCTTATTTTTCAAAATCAAATTTTATTGTATGTTTGTTTTTATTGTTAAAATTAAATTGACTAAAGTTGTGTAATCAAAAGTAAACATTTCTCGAGGGATCAACAACCCGAACTCAAAAAGTCAACTTTATTATTTGAACGTGACCCGTGCATTTGCGGTATATAATTTTAGCGAACAGAGTGCCGATCAGAGGGGGTCGAAAGAGGTGAGGGTCAGCTAAGGTGGGAACGAAAGTAGCGCTCGTGTTCGAGGGCCTTGTGAAAAACATCTTCCAACGAGTCAGGATTAAGTACTAGGACTTGATGTTTGAGGTCAAGCTTTAGACCGTTAAGAAACCCAGTGATAGTGACATCCTCAAGTTCAGTAAGGACGGAGTGATACATTAACTCGTCAAAATGGGATCTATAGTCCGACACAATTGAGGAGTTTTGCCTATGATTAAGAAGAAATTCTAAGAGTTAAGAACGATGATAAGAAGAAACATACTTGTGAGTGAGTTTTAATTTTATCTCGCTCCATAATGTAATAGGCTGACCTAAACAGTCTAAGGATCGTGTCACCACTGCCAATAGCATTTAGCATATTTGACAAGTTTCATTTTTGCAAAACGAATACGCTGGTAATCAGGCATCTGGTACTAATCGAAGTATTCTTCGAGGCATCGAGCCAATTAAGAAATACTTCAGGGTCAAGGCAACCATCAAACTCAGGAGCATATACCTTAACTTTCCTATTGACATCATCAATGGTGTCCATATGCTGGTCATGACGAGGAGGTAGAGGATCCAGACGAGGCGCATTAATGACAACTGGGTCACGAAGGTTTGGATATGGGGAATGTTGTTTAGGACCAAGATTGGGTCTAAGTAGTAAGCCGTCGTGAGTGCGGATGAGTGATTCGTAGTCGTTTTGACCGATGATGGAGGAATCAGATAAATAATCCATAGGACATTTACCCAAGTTTCGGGATGATTGCCCGGTTTGATCAGTAAGATTTTAGAGAAAGGTTTTAAGCTCTGCGAAATCTGAATTCACTAATAACATATCAAATGAGAGATTTGTGACTTGCTATGACATGGCATCATGAGATTGGTTAAGGTCTTTAAGATTCATTGTGTTATGAGTAGTTTAGAGATGTGATATGAGATGACGTCAAGGATGAATGTTAAAAGTGGTGGTCTAATATTTTTATTTATTTTGGTAAAATCGGAGCTAAAAGAAATCAACTTAACTAAACACACTTAAATAGAACTTTTATATCAAAAGCAGAAATAAATCCTTACCAATGACATAAGAGCTGCCGAAGTGAGGCATCTAATAGAGTGGCGGCAGTCTGACATGATGAACTACGACAAGACATGGACCTGGACGGCGATATGTGGTGTGGACTTCAATTTGGAGAAGCGACGATAGAGCAAAGTAGAAAACAATTGATATGATCCAAGAGTGGAGCCCGACGAAGCTGAGCCTAGGACGAAACCCGTTGATTATCGAAGGAGACCTGATGACACGTTTGAGGGCAAAGTAGGTGAGAGAGGCAATAAGATTGCTTGCTCAAGTTATGGTTGATGAAGTGTCAAAGTTAACAAGTCAAGGAATAAGTTTCATGTTGGGCTCGGAAGAAGAAACCAAATGGATCAACTTGGTTCAAGCAGCAAACGAGCAGTGTGGATAAAAATGTGCAAACTTTCAATTCGGGTGTCGGATTTTCGCCCATGAATACAATCCAGAATCGTCACGAAATTCTCTACAAGAAAAAAGGGATGTAATTTTTAACAATATGTGGCCGTATAGTGTAAAATGAATGTGACCGCATACCTATCTCCTGAGATAAAATTGAAGCCTGAAAGATGAACTATGCGACTGCATATAATATATTTCCGGGGTGAGATTTTTCCTTTTCCGCAAAAAATTCATAATTGCATTAAAACACTATTTTTGATATATTTGTAATATTTTAGGAATTTATTTATGTCTTAACTAAGTTTTTAAAGTTTCCATATAAATAGATCTTATTCTTTTCATTGTATGAGACAACATTATTGAGAATTAATTGAGAGGCTATTTTGCTTTCAAATCTTGTTCTTTTTAAAACTTTGCAAATTTATCAAGTTGATCTTGTGGCATTCAACATCAAGTGTGGATCACGTGTTGTGTAATCAAGAGGTCATTCAAATTCCGTTTTATTTGGTTGCTTGGTTCATTATTCTCTGTTCAAACTCTAAACCTGATTATTCTTTGGGCCTACTTGGGATCGCCAATCTTTTGTGAGGTTGTGTAGTGATCGTTGCTACGTGATTTTCATCAGTTGGTATCAGAGCACGACTCCAAAATAATGAAAATTATATCTTTTATTGTTTTAAGTCTTATTTTCTTCTTTTTCTATTGTTCTTCGCATTCTTCAAGTCGGTTCTTAGTTTTGAGTTTTGATCCAAAAAAGTACCCAAAAAAAGAGTCAAAGTTATTTTTGGGCTATTTAAGAGTCCAAATTAATTTTGTTTTGTTTCGCTGGCTTTTTAGTCGAATTACCGAGTTAAAAAAGTAAAAAAAATCTAAAAATTAAAAAAGAAAGTATTATTATTATTATTTCTAGGAATTTTCAGCAGTTTTCAATGTTCAATTTTTGAGTTAAATGTTAGATACATCGGTAGTAAATCTTCATCGGGGACAATCGAATGCAAGGAGATCGGGTAGGCAGGAGCCCATGATGGAGATGCATGATGATTATGAGTATAGTAGTGACATGGATGAAGGTACATCGATGGTAGGTGATATAGATAGGATGAAAAATAGAGGAGGTAGGTTGGAAAGAGTTGGTAGAAATAAATATGGAGATGAAGTAGATAGGAATATGGGCACTATTAAGATGTCAATTTCACCGTTTAAAGGAATGAGTGATTTGGATGCTTATCTAGAGTAGGAGAAGAAGGTAGAGTTGATATTTGAGTGCCAGAATTATTCAGATAAAAAGAAGGTGAAAATAGCAGTTCTTGAATTTGTTGACTATGCCATAACTTGGGGGGATCAAGTTGTTACATCAAGGAGGAGAATTCGAGAGCAAACAATTAGTACTATTATGCGGAAACGGTTCGTGCCTAATCACTATTACAAAGGCTGTATCAGAAATTGCAAGGTTTATATCAGGAGTCGAAGAGTGTGGAAGACTACCAAAAAGAAATGAAAATTTTGATGATCAGGGCGAATGTGGAAGAGGATCGGGAAGCCACCATGAATGTGTTTCCTAAATGGGTTGAACAAAGATATTGCTAATGTTGTGGAGTTGCAGCACTATGTGAAGATCGAAGACATGTTGTATGTGGCCATGAAGGTGTAGAAACAATTGAAGAGGAAGGGGACAGCTAAGCAACCATTCGGTACTTCGGGTTCTAATTCATCCTGGAAACCCGAGGTGGGATAACAAAGGAGATGGAGCCATTTCGAAAGGAAGGATTGAAATGCCAAAGGGAAAAGATGATGGTGCTAACAGAACAATCCCCAAAGCAGAGCCACAACCAGCTAGAAATCAGGAGCTTCAGGTGTTTGGGAACACGACACATCGCTTCATAATGCCCAAACAAAAGGACAATGATCTTGCGGAATGGAAAGGTAGTGAGTGACAATGAGGATGATTATGAAGGCATGCCAGTATTGGAGGAAGTTAGTAAAAGAGACAACTTGGAATTTGCTATTGGAGAGTTATTGGTCACGAGACGAGCTCTCAATACTCAAATCAAGGCAGATAACTTAGAGCAACAAAGAGAAAATATATTCCATACACAATGCCACCTTGACAATAAAGTGTGTAGCATGATCATTGATGGATAAAGCTAATGTAGCTAGCACAAATCTTGTAGAAAAATTGGGATTAACTGTTTTAAAACACCATAGAGCTTATAGGTCACAATGGCTAAATGAATGTGGAGAATTTAAGGTGAACATAAGGGTGTTGATTAATTTTTCAATTGGTAGTTATCGGGATGAGATTATGTGTGATGTAGTACATATGCATGTGAGACATATTTTGTTGGGTAGACCATGGCAATATGAAGGAAGATTATTCATGATGGGTACAAGAATCATTATAGTTTTGTTAAGGATGAGAGGTCCATTACCCTTGCACCATTAACCCCGGCTCAAGTGTATAGAGACCAAATTAAATTGAAAAATGAGGAAGAAATGAGAGTGAAAGAGTTAGAGAAAATAGTGAGATGGTGAGTATGAGAGAAAATGTTGAGGTAGCTAGTAGAGAGCAAAAGAGAATTGAGCCACATGAGATAAAATAAAGAGGGGCGTTTGAGAGGAGAGAAAAGTCGATAGTAAATTTCTTTGCAAAGGGAATGAGTTGAAAAGAGCGACAATTGAGAGGTAACAAGTTATATTGTTGGTTTATAAGGAGCCATTCCTCAATATTGAGGAACCTAGCCCACCCCTCCCTAGTTTGGTTATCTCTTTATTGCAGGAATTTGAAGATATATTTTTGGAAGACATACCTAGTGGGTTGCCACCCATTCAAGGCATTGAGCATCAGATTGACTTCGTTTCTGGAGCTATTATTCCAAACCGACCAGTTTATCGAAATAACCCCGATGAGACAAAGAAACTTCAGAAGCAAGTGGAAGAATTGATGATCAAGGGATATGTAAGGGAGAGCATGAGTCCATGTGCCATTCCAGTGCTACTTGTGCCAAAGAAAGATGGAACGTGGAGGATGTGTGTGGATTGCAAAGCCATCAACAATATAACGATAAAGTATCGTCATCCTATCCCTAGGTTAGATGATATGTTGGATGAATTACATGGTGTTTGCATGTTTAGTAAAATTGATCTTAAAAGCGGATTCCACCAAATTTGAATAAGGGAAGGTAATGAGTGGAAAATTGTTTTTAAAACTAAATATGGTTTGTATGAGTGGTTAATAATACCATTTGGACTCACTAATGTACCGAGCACTTTCGTGCGATTGATGAATTATGTTTTACGTGCTTTTATAGGTAAATTTGTTGTTGTATATTTTGATAACATCTTAGATTATAGCAAGGACATTAATGAGTATATAGAACATCTTAGGAGTGTACTTGTAGTTTTGAGAAATGAACAACTTTATGCTAATTTTAAGAAGTGTACATTTTGCATGAAAAATGTTATTTTCTTAGGATTTGTAGTGGGGTACTAATAGGGTAAAAGTAGATGAAGAGAAAATAAAAGCTATTAAATAATGGCCACACCTAAGAGCGTAATTAAAGTTAGGAGTTTTCATGGTTTGACTGGAGTTTTGTGAAAGACTTTAACACAATCACTACACCACTAATAGAGATTGTTAAGAAGAGTGTAGGGTTTCATTGGGGGTGATGAACAAAAGCATGCGTTCAATACTATTAAGGATATGTTGTGTAATGCACAGGTTTTAGCACTTCCTAATTTTGATAAGACTCTCGAGATTAAGTATGATGCATCAGGAATAGGTATTGGAGCCGCTTTAATGTAGGATAAAAGACTGATAGCCTATTTAAGTGAAAAGCTAAGTGGAGCAGCACTCAATTATCCCACCTATGACAAGGATCTATATTCACTTGTCTGAGCTTTGGAGACATGACAATACTACCAGTGGCTTAAAGAGTTTGTGATATACACGGACCATGAATCA
Source organism: Fraxinus excelsior (assembly GCA_019097785.1). Taxonomy (NCBI): domain Eukaryota; kingdom Viridiplantae; phylum Streptophyta; class Magnoliopsida; order Lamiales; family Oleaceae; genus Fraxinus; species Fraxinus excelsior. Next base: position 22,742,044 of record CM032637.1, read on the forward strand.
TTGAAGCATTTGCGAAGTCAAGATAAGCTAAACAAAATGCATGCAAAGTGGATGGAATTTGTGGAGACATTTCCTAATGTCATCTGGTACAAGCAAGGTAAGGAAAATGTAGTAGCGGATGCATTGTCTCGAAGGTATGTGCTACTGACTTCTCTTAGTTCTAAATTGCTTAGTTTTGAACACATTAAGGATATGTATGTTAGTGATTTAGATTTCTCAGATATTTATGCATCATGTAATAAATGGGCTATAGATAAGTTCTTTAAACATGATAAATATTTGTTTCGGGAACATAGGTTGTGTGTTCTTAATTGTTCAATGTGAGAGATATTAGTAAGGGAAGCACATAGTGGTGGATTGATGGGACATTTTGGGATTAAAAAGACTTTAAAGATGTTGGGGGAACATTTTTATTGGTCTAAGATGAAAAGTGATGTTGTGAGAGTATGTAGTCGATGCATAACTTGTAAGCAGGCTAAATCTAAGGTTTTACCTCAAGGTTTGTACACACCGTTACCTACACCTAGTGAACCATGAGTTGATATTTCGATGGATTTTGTTTTGGATTTATCTAGGTCTAAGAAGGGATGAGATTCGATATTTGTGGTAATAGATAGGTTTAGTAAGATGACACATTTTGTAGCATGTCATAAGACCGATGATACCACTGACACTGCTGAGTTTTCTTTAAGCAGATAGTGCATTTACATAAGGTGCCTAAGAGCATAGTATTTGATCGGGATGTAAAATTTTTGAGTCATTTTTTGTGGATTTTGTGAGGTAAGTTAGACACTAAAATTATTTTTTCAACAACTTGTCATCCACAGACCGAGATAGTGAATAAGACCATGACACAACTCTTGCACAATGTAGTCAATAAGAATTTGAAAAGTTGGGAGGAGTAGACATCTTTCATATAGTTTGCATATAATAGGGTCACACATTCTACTACTTCGTTTTCACCATTTGAAGTTATTTATGGTTTTAATCAAGTAATAAATTTAAATTTAATACATTTGCCCGTGAATGAACGAGATAGCACTATAACAAAAACGACTTACGACAATGTTCAAAAAATGTTGCTTTAGACCTTTTGCAATGTTTGGACATGTGTTGCAAATCGAGATGCTGCCGTAGAGTGGAAAGATATGATAACGTTTTTAAACGTTGTCAAAGAACCATTTCTCAATGTTTAAAAAACATTGTCGTATGTCCTATTACATTTTTAGCAATTTATGTAAATTGACTAGTAAAATTGAAAATACTCATTTTGAACAAATTTTAAAATTGATAATTTTATTACAAATTTTTGAATCCATACACTTGAACGTTAAAATGTAATACATCACCACATAAATAAAAAGGAGTTTCAAAATGAAATAAAATTTTGGACAAACAAAAGCAGATATGAAAATGCTACCCTAAGAACTTCAGATCATTCCCACTATATTTAAAAGAACTTGCATTATCCGCTTTTCATCACCAATGACATACTCCGACAAGCCTGAAGACAAATTCAATGTAATGGACATCATTTGTCATGTCCTCACTCTCTTTATTTTCTATATTCTCAGCTTCTTCTTCGTCTATGTCATCATTAAGTAATTTCTGAAGCCTTCCCCTTCTCTTCTGTGCATGGGTTTTTTCTTCCTCAGCACTTCTTGGATTATCTTGGTTAGTGATAGCCAGCTTCTTTCACTTTGCTTTAATCTTACCCATAATCTTCAACACCACAGATATCACCCAAGTAATATAGATTTCTGGCAAACAAAAGAACCACTAATTAAATGTCTCTTGGGTCGATACAAATTTATAGAAGACTAAAATACAAGTACAATATTTCATAGTATCAGAACAAACGCATTACAAGATCTTCATATACCTAAGCAGTTGCAACCTTCGTATGGTGAATCAATATGAAACAACAATTTACACAATTGCACCATTAAATATAAATCTTGTGAGCACGTGTAAAATCAATAAGGTCTTCACAAGTAACATATAAACAATGTGAAATTGGGGAGCAAATATTATCATATTGATAATGTTAACTTACGAAATGACACTTCAAATATTAACATATTGTGGAGGAAAAAATTTAACTATGAAAATTGCATTTTATGTTAAGATGTCTACAACAGATACTTCTAGGGGAATACAAGCAAGCAAGCAAGCTCAAGTTCTATCTACCTTGCATTGTCACAACTCTACCAAACTTATCTCTCCACTATTACCTTTCTTATTGACAATACAAGCAGCAAGTAGGATCAAAATCATATGCCTACAACAGAGACTTCTAGGGGAATGAAAGTGAAACATAAACAACTGTATTGGTAATTCAATCATGAATCAAATGAAAATGAGACATACGTCTCTATTACCAGCTTAAAAAATGAGACATACGTCGAAAATGATGTATATTTAAAGAACACGTTTTTTTTTTATTAAAAACAAGTATATATACACTCAAATAGAGTGTGATTTGTATTCCTCGACGTAGTAACTTTTCAGGAGCAGTTTCCTCCCTGATCACGTAGGAACTGCTATCAGCCATGGCTTTCCAAACAAATTGTTTGTCTGATTTGGGACTTTTTGTTGACACTACCACCTGGAAGAATATGTCTAATAATAATCAGCAACATCATATAAGAAACAAAGGCAAAACAGATTATTGATAAAAAAGAATCAATTATGCATGCATACAATCATCACCTTTTCAGCAACCAAAAATGCAGAATAGAATCCAACACCAAATTGACCAATTAGGCCATTATCTGCCCCGAGGTCCTTGTTTTCCTACATATAAAGTAAAGCTTCAGTTGTCACTTTCAAGAGAATAAAAAGGCATATCAAACTGTTCGCCAAACTGTAAAGTCTAAGTATGATAAATATAGATAAATAAGATGGGTATGTTAGAAGTAGTAATAGATACCTTCAAAGCCTTTAAGCTCCTCTTTTGTCATTCCAATACGAATATCCCTACAAACACAAAAAAAAAAAAAAACTAAGCAACCCCCATTTAAATAACTTTGAATACAAAAAAATATTAAGGCATACACGTTATGGTGATGGTCCCATTGTCTGGATCATGTTTTATACGAATCTCTAGCTCACCAGCATCTTCAAGTAGAGAAGGCTTAATCACACTCAAAAATCTCAATTTATCAAGAGCATCACTTGCATTACTGCACAACAAAATTAGTGAAGTAAAAAATAGCCTTGCTAAAAAACCCAGAATATGAGCAACAATATGAGTGGGAACCTAAAATTCTGACATTTTCCAATCAAACAACAAAGTAAACAAAAACAAAAGATCCTCACCTCACGAGCTCTCTAAGAAAAACTTCCTTGTAACTGTATAAACCGTGAACTATTAAGTCCAATAATCAATTAACCTAAAATCAATCCCATTTCGAACAATTAGTATAAAATATAGATTGTCAAAGGTGAAAAGCATAAACATTATTTCTATGTCATTTTTTCTCATTAAAGCACCAATCTTGATTGTATTTCAATAAAAAAAGATTCAACTTACCAGTTACCTCCATTAATAACTTCAATATTATTAAAACAATAGTTCATCTAATTGTGAACACATAATATTTAACTTCTGATTATTTTCTCGTTTTGCCCAAAACAACAAAAATCATGAAATTCATATGGAACAAAGAAAAACCCACCTCAGCCTGGATGTGCCTCACCAGCACTCTCAGGAGCCTCATTTTCAGCTATCGCAGCAGCCCGTACCTCACTACCACTCTACTACCCTTGTTTGACACCCATTCTATTTCTCATTTTTCTCTCTCTCTCTTCATTTTAACCACACATTCTATCAATAAAATAATATTACACATAAACCAAAAAAATTTCATTACTTTTTAACCACATATTCTTCCATCAATCACTATTCTAGAATTTATTTTTTTTCCAAAATGGGTGTCAAACACAAGCTATATCTCTTCCGCAGTTTCCACTTCAACCCACTTCTTAAAAATTTGTTCTTTAATCCATTCCCCGGCAAAAAAGCACTCCCAAAACTCCTCTATTAGTACGACCACAATTCGACGAAGAAAATAAAGCAGTATACGAAAGTGAAGCTACCAAAGCAGCAGTCAGACTTCTGCTCAAAACAGGGGCTATATTTTCAATTCGTTTGAAAGTTTCAAATAATTTTTCAGCATAAATACGGGTTCCTTTTTAGATAAGGTAGGAGATGAGGAAATTGAGGGCTTTTGGAAAACCCCTTTTGGAGTGTGTGTTTATCAACTGATGGTTGGAAGAGGGTTCTAGAATGGTTTAGGTGAGGTAGTTGGTGGTTGTGTGGTTGGTTGTTGTTGGTGGGCATGGCTGTTGGTGGTTTTGTCCGGTGGGCGTAGTATTGGAAGGTGGAGGTGGCAGGTTGGTGAGGTGGTGGGGAATGATAGGAGATGTGAACGGTGAGTTGGAGAGGAATGGATAGAGACATGTTATATACATGGTTTAAGTTAATTTGGGTTGCATAATATATAAAAGGTAAACCTTTTGAAACGTTCGAAAAACGTTGCGGAATGTTTCACCTTTTGCAACATTTACGAAACTTTTCGCAACATTTGACAAACGTTGCAAAAGGTGAAACATTCCGCAATACTCAATAAACGTTACAAAATGTGGTCTATTGCAACATTATTCTAAAAACGTTGCAAAAGGCATTTATTAATATCAATGGCAACATTCACTTATTAAAATGTTGCCAAAAGACTCTTTTAACAACATTTATCAACAAATATTGTCTTTTTAGTGTTGCAAATCAATATTTTTGTTGTAGTTTAGCTTAGATGTTAAAAGAAAGGCCGAGTTGGTGAAGTCAATCCATGAAAAGGTAAGGGCGCAAATTGAGAGTAAAAATAAATACTTTGAGTCGCAATCAAACAAGAGCCAGAGAAGCGTGACATTCAAACCGAGAGATTGGATTTCGGTACATTTCAGAAAGGTCGCTTTTTAGAACAAAGGAAATCAAAGTTGCAACCATAAGGGGATGGTCCATTTCAAAATTTGGAGAAAGTCAACGACAATGCATACAAATTGAACTTTCTAGGTGAGTATAATGTTTCAACAACTTTTAATATATCTGATCTCTCTTTTCGATGCAGGTACAGATTCAAGGTCGAATCCTTTTGAAGATGGAGGGGATGGTATGACTCAGGAGTTGAGCCCGACAAAGCCAAGCCCAGGACGAGACCCGTTGATTATCAAATGAGGTCTATGACACGCTCGAGGGCAAAGTGAATAAAAGAGCCGATGGGATGACTTGCTCAAGCTATGGTGGATGAAATGTCAAAGTTAACAAGTCGAGGAACAAGTTTTATGTTGGGCTCGAAAGAAGAAACCAAATGGATCAACTCGGTTCAAGGAGCAAACGAGCAGCGTGGATGAAAATGGGCATAACTTTCGGGTCGGATGTCAGATTTTCGCTCGTGAGTACAATCCGAAATTGTCATAAAATTCTGCACAAGGAGTGTCATTTTAAATACTACGCGGTCGCATAGTGTAAAATGAATGCGACTGCAAACTTATCTCCCGAGACAAAATTGAAGGCTGAAGGATGAACTATGCGACTGTATTGAAATGTATTATGCGATCGCATAGTACATTTTCGTGGTGAGATTTTTCCTTTTCCACGAAAGTTTTCTAATTGCATTAAAAAACTATTTTTGATATCTTTGTAATCTTTTAGGAATTTATTTACATCTTAACTAGGTTTTTAGAGTTTCCATATAAATAGATCTTATTATTTTCATTGTATGAGACAATATTATTGAGAATTAATCGAAATGCTATTTTGGTTTCAAATCTTATTCTTCTTAAAACTTTGTGAATTTATCAAGTTAATCTTGTGGCATTCAATATCAAGTGTGGATCAAGCGTCGTGTAATCAAGAGGTCATTTAAATTTTATTTTGTTTAGTTTCTTGGTTCATTATTTTTGATTCAAACTCTAAACCGGATTATTATTTGGACTTTCTTAGGATTGTCAATCTTTTACGGGATTGCGTAGTGGTCATTGCTACATGATTCTTATCAACCGTGATCGCCGAGGAGTATTCCTTTTTATTTTTAAGAACAAATAAAGTAAGAACTATGAAAAAAGACCTGCTGTTGTAAAGACTTTTTTTTGTGCAATTAATATACTATAGCAACTAATCTATTACAATAGGCAACAACTAATGCTCAGAAATGAAACTAAGGTCGACACAGAGACCTAAACACAACACCCTGGTTCAAGACACCACTGAGGCAAAAATTCATAGTAGATATCGACACAGAAACTCCACAAGTGTGAGCAGTTGGAAGCACAAGCGGTGGGTGTGATTGCTAGCAGAATTGTGGTAGCAAATTGCCCACGTACCTTGAGGTGGATGGCATGGTGATGTACAGAAATTGTCGATGATTGAGTGGTTGACGACTGGAGATGTGGCAGTGAGGCTGTATTCGACGGTGGGTAAGTTGATTGATGGTGTTGTAGTCTAAGAGAATAGGTGGTTGAGGAGTTAGTGATGGTCGAATGCGGTTGTTGTTGCGTAAATGGGTTGGACAAAGTGATCGGCGCGACGGCGTAGTATAAGGGGTGGACTATGAAGGAGAAGAATGATTTTGGGCTTGGCTGAGGATGGGCTGTGAAGGAGAGGAATGATTTTAGGCCAGGTTATTAGTGTTTGTATTGGGCCTGGGTGTATGGGGTTGTAGGTAAATAATATGGGCCCACAATTGTGTAGTCTAGTTGTTTAGGCTATTTGGGACGGGTATTTATGCTAGTGGTAATTATATAAAACCAGACATTAAGTTTGAACTTTCTAAAAATTAGGTTTAGAAGTTTTTAATTAAAAATCAGGTTTTAATTTCACAATTAATATTAATAATAATATTATAAAATTAAATTAATCTATATACCCACTCTACTATTTAACCCCTTTACTAAATCCCTCAACCACCTGTCGCCCTTCCTCCCTTCTCCTCCTCCATCCCTCCCTCCCATCTCCACCTTGTCACAGTAGTCGCGACACTGCTTCGGCGTTGTAGCAGCGTCGCGAATGTAGTGACAGCAGCGTCACTGTTTTGTTATGTCAGCGTTGACACTGGTGTGACACATCAACGTCGACGTAGCTGCCAACGGGTTGGGTGGGTGGACGACACAACAGCACTTCGACATTTTCCTCGCAACAATGGATTTGTGGATGTGGGTGCGACAGCGCCCGGTCTGTTACGGTGGAGGTGGCTACGCCACCGCGAGAAAATCTCTCAGATTGCTCTAGCGTGCGGCGGTGGTGGGTGTTGGGTTTTGATGTGCGGGTGGTTGATGGTGGTTACGGTACTTGGCCACATGGGTGAATTATAAGGCCTTGAACGTTCGGCGATTGTGGGTGAGGTTTTGATGTGTGGGCGGCAATGTGATGGTTGTTTTTTGTTATTATAATGGCAGTGGTTGTGGTGGTGTTGTGATGGGGTGACGATTGTGGTATTGTTCTGGCGGCAACGATGGTGGTTGGTGGTGGTATTTTAGGTATTGGGGTCGGCAACGAAAGAGACAAAGTGTTTGTGTGGGATTTGTGGATTTGTGGGTGATGGTTGTGTTGTGGGGATGGTGATCCGTGTGGTAGTGGTTCTTTTTTTTTTTTGTGTATGTGACCTAGCTATTGACATATGATGGTCTTTTTTGTCTGTGACCTAACTATTGAACTATGGTGGTTTTTTTGTGTGTTTGTGACCAAGTTATTGAACTGTGGTAGTTTTTTGTGGGTGTCTGCTACCTAGCTATTGAATTGTGACTTTAAAATTGATGATTTGTAATTAAAAAAGAATTTGTGACCCATAAATTTGAGGTGTATTGGGCCTGTGACCAACAAATTTGGAATAATTTTTTAAATGGTGACCAATTAAAAATTTGCGACCTCCATTAAATAAAAAATATTTGTGACCTGTAATTTTTTTTCAGTGACCAATGAAGTCATTTGTGAATGACTCAATTTTTTAATCGACGACCTCGAAATAATCTGTGACTAATTAATTTAATAAGTTGTGACTGAAAATTAAATTTTTAACTACTTAATAAGATATCTGTGACCTCGGAATTGGAGCAGTTGTCGGAATTAAACGACGGCGAAACGGTCACTGAAGCAGTCGTCCAAATTAAGCGCGGCTGGAGAACAGTCACCGGAGTTGTTGTCGGTCGCCGAAATAGTCACCAGAGCAGTGGGGTGGTGGAGATGGGGTGGGGTGTGTCAATTATATTATATTACAGTTATTTAATTTAATAGATTAATTGTAAAATATAAATAATTAATTTATGAAAAAACTTGAGTTTTGTAAATTAAAATATTGTGGCCTGATTTTTTATTTCAAAAAAGATGAAGCTTGACCCATGAATTTTTCCCTTTATGTTATCATTTGGTAAAGTGGATTGTTTACGTGGGCTTGGAATAGTAATGGGTTAGGTTGCTTATGGCTAAGGGTTGCAACCTTGGAACGGCAGCGGTTTTTTTTATTTTATTTTATTTTATTTTTTTGCTAAAAAACAATGAATTTGAAATAGCTATCAAATAAGAGAAACGAGCTGCATTTTTTTCTTTTTTGTTTTCAATGAAACGAAAACTGCGACTAAACCAACAGATGAAGTATTGCTACCCCTATTTTTTTTTCGTTTTTTCAACTAATGTAAAAACGAAGAACTAATGCTATAATACAATTTCTTTTTGCTCTTTGCAATATCCAAGGGTTGATGATTGTGTATGAAGGTGATTGGATGGGAGATGGACGGTGGAAGGTGTATATGTATTTGATGGATTTAGATTTGATAAAAAATGTGCAAGTCAAAGGATAACGAGTTTGCTATGATACCAAATTGATGACGAATGTAACAACAAGAATAATAAGAAAGAGAAGAAAGTAGAAGGATATGGGAAGAAGATTGTAGTTTCAATAGACCTTTTTATATAGGTTAAAAACACGACTAATAAGGAAATCATGACTACTAAGGGAATTACGATCTTTCCTTTGCAAAATCAATTTACCAAAATGAGTAAAATGCAATAATGAGAAACTCTATTGTAATTGATGTTAATTTCATTTACGTCTCGAGTATAGTTTCTGTAACTGTTATGCCCTAAATTTAATCAACTTTGAACATAAACACTTTTAATGTATATAGAATCGATGCATATTTATGGCAATATCTATTATTTAATTGAATTAATATTCTAATCAATTAAATAATAGAACCTCTAGATTCAAATTGTGGTGATTTGTTAATCACAGAGAGTTGTAGTTGTGAAATATAAATTACATATAACTGAATCTTAAATTGTCCGTGGTCATATGTAATAATGATATACAGATATCATTATTACAGATAGACCATCACGCTGACGTTTTTTACTTGTAAAGTAAGTAGTTGATCTCACAAACTAAAGTGTGGTGATACTTGAATGAACACGTGAATGTTTTGTTATAGAACAAAACATTGGAGACCCGTTGGGAGATTCTACATGGCTAACTATCTGAATGTCGTGGTTAATCTCTAACGTTCGGTAGTGGAATTTGTCCTTTAACTTGAGGTCATCATAGTGCCTTATATGATGACGTCATACTTTGGTAATGTTGGATGTTACTCTGCCAGTGGTTGCTAATACGGCATCATTCGGGTATGTCAAGAGTCATATGTAAGTTGTGAATGATCAATAGATGATTCGTCACTCTTAGATAGTAAGAGATAATTATCTACATTTTGATCCAGTTAAATTGATAATGAAATCCTTGGCCAATGTGAATTCATAAGTTGAAAATGAGTTCTCGACTTACATTGACTTAATAGTGGGATAAAAGATATGATCGATGATTGAGATTGACACATATCCATATCTCGTAATTGATTGAATTATATTGACGAAAGGATTATAGTTTCACAGTAAACGAACAAGTTTGGTTTTGTCATACCACGTGACATTTCCCGTCACATGTATTGTCCTAACACAAATATGATCGTTAGACATCGTGATCGAGAACCTAATGGGTCACACACAAAAGAGAACCAGAAGAATGTGATTTACCAATTAATTAATTGACAAATGTTAGGTAATTAATTAATTGGGTTACTTATTAATATGGCCGAATTAATTAATTCATGGACCGAATTTAATTAATTTGATTAATTAAATATTGGACCGATTTAAGTTTAAGAGACGGACCAATCCTGTTTGGACTTATATTAATAAGGTGCTAGTGTTTGAAAAATCCGATGGAAAATTCATTGTTCTTGCTAGCACAAGAAAAGTAAACCCTAGCCACCATTCTTACTCTCTGTGTGAATCATCATTGGAGGCTGGACAATTGGACAACTTGAATTGTAGATCGTGATCATTCGAGTTCGAAAATCAGCAAAGGATTTTACAGGATTCATCAAAAGTATTATTTTTATCACGGTTTCTATATAAATACAAATCAGATCCTTGTTTGGGAATTAAAATTGCTTTATTTTCGCTGCGCATGATTAGGTAGATTCCCAAGAGTTTTCAATTTGCATCAATCTCTCCATAACTGCAGTACTATGACCATAGGGACTAGACAAAGCAGGTCTGTGGGCATTAGAGTTCAATAACAACATGGAGAGGTTTAAAAAATGTAGAATATCAACTTGGACATTTTCAGATTTTGATGTTTTGTTGCTGTCCATTTGAATTTCGTAAGGCTTTTCACACCCTTGTTCACGTTCAATAGTTCCTGAATTTACGCCATACTTATATTATATGTATATAAAGTTAAACTTGCCCGAGTCTTGTCAAAATCATAGGAATTACAGAAGCAAAATCGGTCCCTTAACAAACAAAACTTGATGCCTGGCGATCATTGTCATTAAGCTTTATTGAATTAACATCTCATAACTCATGCACTAGGTGTTGACCCATCAAAAAATCATTTAACACCTTTGACTCTTAGCCTCCCTTGAAAGATTTTTTTAACGGCTTCATATATGAACAATAAATGAATGGTGAATAAGTTGATAGTATTTGTTGTTCCATTGTAATGTGTTCTTGAAAATGAAGTTTGGTCAATTTATTAGATGGAGAATTGTATAAGAGCATGATAGATATTTGTTTTGCTCAAGATATTACCCAAATTTAAGAATTTAATATTCAGTCAGCATCTATCCAATTTTTGTTCATCGTCATTTCTTCAAGTTATTACATCAAAATATCACATATTAGCAATAATAACATGACCAACGACACCCCCAACGTAATTACAAAAAAGATCAGAGGTTTAAGAAATCATAAAACCTAAAAAATAAGAAAAACCTGCACCGAAACTCACGTTTCATAATTTCAATTTCAGCGTCTTGATTTCTATTTCCCCTTTGCTTCAATTGCTCTCTCTTTCACTTGCAATCACTGGGGTTAACTTGGAGCATTTAATATGAAATAAGGTCTTAAAATGTTTTGAGTCCTGAGAATTTGCTGAGGCGTTAAAGGATGATAAAGAAAAATCAATACTATGAGGTGGATTAAGTTTCAGGTGGCTACTTTTGATAAAAATCTAACTTTGCAAGTCCAAATCCGATATTCTAAAGTTATTTTAACCCCAATTACAACCTATCTTAATTTCCACAAGATCCTATTAGAGTTCGTAATAATAAATATTTTAAGCCCCTGTTTGACCTTCATTAATTTCTCTTTCTCTTTCTCCTTCTCATTCTTCATTTCAACCACACATTCTCCAAATAAAATAATATTACACACAAATCAAAAACTTTTCATCACTTTTCTACCACACATTCTCACATCAATCACTATTCCAAAATTTCTATTTTTCCCAAAATGGGTTTCAAACAGGGGTAGTTTTTTTATTTAATTTCTTACCATATTAATCCAATTCTCGCATGATAGCCAAAATTGAACTTCGATGTTATAAACTCCTGCAATCCTTTTAATATAAGTTCTCAATCTTATTAATTAATTACACATCTATGGTTTCAAGACAACTTGATTGAATTGGGTCAATGTGTGTAAGCTTATCTATACTTGGGACACCTTCAGAGTCACGAATACTTAACTAATCAACATCCAACACGTTGATGAACCTAATTTTCCTCCATTTATCAATCAAAAATTCATCACTTAGACTTTGGAAGTTGTCAACTAACAATATACAAGAATATTAGAACTCCAATGATCAAAGACAACACTATAAGAAGAAATGAATTATGAAACATAGATGTAAATGCAAATAACATTTGAATAGCATGTGTTGGTGGTAAAAACTGGATCAAAAAAATCATTTCACCTAAATATGATTTTCATCTCCTAAACTCTTTGGTTTCGATGCTCAAACTTTGAGCAAGAGGGGAAATAGCTATTTGAGAGGGAAATGTTTGAATTGCATCACTTTCTTCTTTAAATGAGGGGTATTTATAGATTTCTCCCTAATTTGGTAATATAGGGTAAATGACACATTGTCTCTTTATTAGTTACTTTGTAACTGATTCTGCTAGGAACATCACACTTTATTTATCCGTCCACGTGTGCTTACTTGACACACTGGAGACAACCTGAATGGATTGGGATGTTTGCCCACTTGGAGCGAACTTCTTAGACCATCGTTTCCTTTATGTGTTGCCTTTAGTTCACCGATAGGGGGCAAAGTTCGATTATATTATTTACATTAAATCTAGGAATTTAATTGTAAAATACTTTGGGGTTGCGAACCTCTTTGATAAGTTTACTTGATTATTTATAGCAATTAATGTTCGGGCCAATTGGAGCGTTGTTTTAGTCTTTTAATGCCAAATCATGCACGATTCCAAAATATGTTCCTTTGACTTTCTCCATTTCACTCATGCGCTATTCGCTTGCCCTTGACCATTTATTTTGTATCTTTTTCGTATTTGACGACTAAGATTACTTGATGTTTCGAACGTTGAGATTCTATGACTACAATAGGCTTTCTTTTAACACTATATATATGCGCCATGTTTGTCATTTGTCTTCATTTTTTCCTAATCATTGAAAATGTATTTGAAGCTTCGTTTATTGTTGACTCTGGGGACCCTTTTCTCTTCCTCGGAATCCTGTTATACGTTGTCATTAATTCTTTACCTTCCTTCCTGGTTTCATGGTATTTTCCTGATGAATCACTTTTAGGCCTTGTTGGGAGGAGATTCACTAAATAGCTCAAGCAATCAATAAAATATACATGTGCAAATCAAGAACAACTGAATACAAAATGAACTGTAAAATATATATTGCAGGAATCAGGAAACTACAATATTCGAACACAATCGAAACTGGAATTGCAAGAACTATTATCTGTACAACTTAACACTAAAAAACTGTAAAATAGAAAGAACCGTAGCTTTTGATAATGGCCGAAACCCCACATGTTTCACTTCTTCAGTTTAGCTCCTCAATCCTCAAGAATAACCACAATAGAACTCAAATCAAGCCCTAAGGTAAGGTATAAAAGGTGGACACTTAGACAACCCTTTGATATCACACAAGATGAGATCCCCCTTTGAATACAACTCATGGTTCACTCAAGAACCATATTCGAACAAAGTAATCACACAAGATTACACATTAATGAGATGTATTTCAGAAATCAAATGAGAACTTTCGATTTCTATAGAAGAAGGAGAGTTATTGAAAGAAATGGCGCAAGAGAGAGAAGATAGTCACAGAAGAATCTCGAAGCTGAAAAGTGAGTCTCAAACCCTAGAAGCCTTCTTTTAAATGAGTCACTCAATAGTCGTCAATCCAACGTCGTTGGAGGTGACACATGGCGACATCAAAGGCGTCCAAATAATAGGTAAGAAGAAACACGACTTCAGCTTTCTCAACAAATGCATTTTTCATCAAGAATTATTAAAACAGATTTGGGCTAGGCTTCAATTCTAGCTGGGCCATCAAATGAGGCTCAAAGGGTATTTGCATCACTGTGCCACAATTTCTTTTCATACTTCAACTTGGTACAATGATTCACATTCATTAGTGGTTATTCATAAATCATAGATATCAACAGCACAGAATTGCAGCATCCACACATCAGCAAGGTGCAACATTCAGCAAGGTTAAGCAGTCCAGGAATTTGTTTAAAGGGAGTACTTTAGTACCTACATCAGCAAGGTTGTAATTAGTATCTTTTCAAGTTTCACAACACCTTGTGAAATAACATCTCTAATAAAATGAAATCTAACATCAACATGCTTTGATCTATTATGTAAAACAGGATTTCTACTTAAATGAATTGCAGATTGACTATCAAAATAAAGAAGAACTTCTTTAATAAAACCAAATTCATTAAATAACCCTTTTAACCAAATTCCTTCTTTGATTGTATCGGTGGCTGCAATGTATTCAACTTCAGTTGAAGACAAAGCCACAATCTTTTGGAGTTGGGATTTCCAGCTTATGCAAGAATTACACAAAGTATACATGTATGATGAAGACCTTTTAAAATAACACCTTCAATTTGTTTTCTAAACTGAATCCGCAAGTTTGAGGTCCCTTTAATGTACCTAAGAAGCCACTTCATGGCTTCCCAATGTGCTTCACCTAGATTTGACATATATCTACTTAAAACACTTATAGAATATGCCACATCTGGTTTAGAGCACACCATGAGATACATTATAGACCCAACTGCATTTGGATAAGGCACATTTGCTATTCTTTCAAACTCTTCTTTAGTTTTAGAACATAAATAATTTGATAGTTTAAAATGATTAGCCAAGGGGACACTAACACTTTTGGATTTAGCCATAGAAAACTTGCTAAATAATTTCAAAATATAGGATTTTTGGCTAATGCTTAGTGTGCCTTCTCTTTATCTCTCATGGCTTCCATACCTAAAATCTTTCTAACATGACCTAAGTTGTTCATTTCAAATTCAGATTTTAGTTTGTCTTGAATTTCCTCAATCTCTTTTATGTCATGACTTGCTAATATCATGTCATCCACATAAAGGAGTAGTTAAAGTGAATTAGCTCCACATTGACCTTTACAATAAAGACAAATATCAAAGTTACTTCTCTTAAATCCAAGTCCAAGAACAAAATTGTTAAACTTTTTATACCATTGTCTTGGAGCTTGTTTAAGCCACATAGAGATTTCTTAAGAAGGCATACTAAGTCAGCTTTCTTATTCACTTCAAATTCTCTAGATTGTTTCATATAAATGGTTTCATCTAAATATCCATTTAGAAAAACGGTTTTTACATCTAATTGGTATAACTCCCAATTAAATTGAGTGGCCAAAGCAAGAATTACACGAACTGTAGTAAACTTTACTACATGTGAAAAAATTTCATTAAAATCAATTCCTTTTTGAGTAAAACCTTTTGCTACCAACTGTGCTTTGTATCTTATGTCATTCTCACTTTGTTCACCCCTTTTTATTTTAAAAATCCATTTACAATCCACAACCCTCTTACCTTCCGATTTTTTTACCAAAGTCCATGTCTTATTTTTGTTGAGGGACTCCATCTCGTCTTGCAGGCTGCAAGCCATTGCTTAGAATCTTTGCTACTCAAAGCTTCCTCATAGGATCCTCAATCATATCATGATAGGACAGCAATGAAACATCATCTTCAAACCTAGTTGGATATCTAATGGTTCTCTTTTCCCTATCCCTAACAAGTTGGTAATCAGCAAGGGACTGTCCAGGCTCTAAATCAGCCTCAATAACCTCGATAGGTTCAATTTCAACTTCAGGTTCTTCAACATTCTGAGGGGCAGATTGGTCAGAACCCTCCCCAAATTGCTCCACCTCAATCTCAACCCTTTTACCCATATTTTCGGATTGTACAGGGGTCTCAAGTAGGTCTGTAGGTTGCTGTCTAGGGTTAAAACAGGGCATGTCATCCTCATTAAATACTACATTTCTTTTTATAATGACCTTATAGCTTTTAAGCTCTCTCACCCATAGTCTATAACCTTTAACCCCTTCCTTATAGCCCAAAAACACACACTTAAGGGCTCTAGGTTCCAATTTACCTTCAGTTTAGTGTGCAAAGGCTACACACCCAAAACCCTCAAGTTACTAAAGTCAACTGGTTTTTCTCTCCATTTTTCCTTGGGGATCTTAAAGTCTATAGCACTAGAAGGGCATCTATTAATCAGATAACTAGCAGTCTTAACTGCTTCACCCAAAAAAATTTTAGGCGGGCTAGAACACAACAACGTGCATCTGACTTTAGCAAGGATAGTACGATTCATTCTTTCAGCCAAGCCATTTTTTTGTGGTGTGTGTGTGACTGTTCTATGCCACATACCAGATAATTTGCACATTTCATCAAACTCATATTTGCAGAATTCCAAACCATCATCAGTCCTCAAAACTTTAATTTTCTTATCAGTTTGGTTCTCAATTAAAAGTTTCTATTCTTTAAAAATATTAAATATGTCAGATTTTGATTTTAACAAAAAGGTCCAATTTTTCCTTCATAAATCATCAATGTCAAGCAAATAATATTTAAAACCAGAATGTGTACTCACAGTTGCTGGTCTCCACAGATCAATATGCATTTATTCAAGTATGGAGACAGATTTATGCATTCCAAGTAGGAAAGGTAATCTAATATGCTTTCCTAAAATGCAATAGTCACAAAAACTCAAGTTTTCAATGTTATCTTTACCAAAAGCACCATTTTTTTAAAATCTGTAGACCTTTATCACTAATATGACCCAATCTTTTGTGCCATATTTGTGATTTATCATTTGAGACTGAGATTACTGCTGAAGTGGACTCCAAAAAATTTCAGTTTGTAAAATGTAAAGTCCATGTTTCTTGAGAGCTTCAACAATCAGCTGAGAGCTCCTCAAGATTTTAATGTAACCCTTATTGATCACAATGTCAAAGTTAAGGTCATCTAACACCCCTAAGGAAATCAGATTTCTTTGCAAATCAGGAACATATCTAGTAGCCCCACCATCATTTTTAGACTTATTTTTAGAGTTATTGTCTTTTAGGACACTCTTTAATAAAATGACCTTCTTCAAGGCAATATAAACATTTTTTTTCCTTTGGTGTTCATTTTATTTTTGTCCTTAAAGTTGCCATTTTTCTTATGTCCAAATTTCTTATTGAAATTACCATTTTTGGGATTAAACTTGGACTTCATAATCAAATTACCATCATAAACATATTCCCTCTTATCAGATTTTAACTTTTTTGTTCATAAAGCATTAACAATCACATCAACAGTTAGAGTGTCCCTTCCATATTCAACATTTTAAACATTTTTATATTTGTCACCAATTGAATTCAATAAAACCACAACCAACTGTCCATCTGAGAGTTTCTCGTCACAGTTGGTTAGATCACAGGTTAATCTGTTGAATCTATCAATATTAGCATCAAGGTCAAGTGATGGATCAAGTTTAAAACCAAAAAACTGTTTTAAAAGATAAACCTTATTTGGCATAGCTTTATTCAAATAAGTTTTCTCCAATTTTTTCCACAATTCAGCAGTAGTCTTAGTCTCACCAATTTCTCTAATCACATTGTCAGATAAATGCAAGAAAATAGTATTCCATGCAGTTTCATCTTGTCAGATAAATGCAAGAAAAGAGCTCTCATTTTCTAGCACCAGAGACTAAAGTTTCATTTGTCATTAAAAACTTCCATTTCAAATTTTGCCCTTTTTTTGAAAAAATATGACTGAAAATGGATGTATGTAGATTAGTAAGTATCAACAGTCAAGATATACAACAGAGAACACAAATTGCAAGTACAAAGACCAAAACTCATTCACAAAACTCTATTAAGCTTATGCTTGTGTTTGACACTCATTTTGGAGGAAAAATGAATTCTGGAATAGTGATTGATGGAAGAATGTGTGGTTGAAAAGTAATGAAAAGTTTTATATTTGTGTGTAATATTATTTTATTTGGAGAATGTGTGGTTGAAATGAAGAAATAGAAAAAAATGAAAATGAGAATTGGTGTCAAACGAGGCCTATATAATACTACAGACTGATTTTCGAAAAAAAAAAGATTATCAAGAATCTTGACTTTGATCCAAGTAACCCTCAGATTCCAGAAAACTCATGGTCTCTGGACAAAGGAATTACAAGGAGTTAATGATTTAGGTTTTCGAAACACAAGGCAGAATAAACTACAGTAGGCAAAAGTACCCAAACAAAGCAGTAAACTTAACCAAGGCAGAAAACTTAACCAAACAATAAACCAAATAGGGCAGTATTAACTAACAGAGCAATGTGTGGCAAGACAATAAACTCAGTCAAGTCAAGAAATACCCAAACACATATGTATAGCTTGATTTATATGTAAATAGTTTCAGAATGGAAAGATCTCACCAAAACCCCTAAGTTAGGGTTTCAAGAAATTGAAGCGCAGCTTAAGAACGGAGGTCACAGTGTCAAGATCAAGGGTCTACATTATCAAGAACTCCTTCCAGTATGCTCTGATACCACTGTTGGGAGGAGATTCACTAATTAGCTCAAGCAATCAATAAAATATACATGTGCAAATCAAGAAGAACTAAATACAAAATGAACTGTAAAATATATAATGCATGAATACAAGTGAGGCACTTCTATCACTTCTGTTAGGTGGAGACCCATTATCCACGTAGGTTGGAGAAGTGATGTGTTGATAGAGGATTATCTCGAGAGTTTAGGATCTATAGAGACTTACCGTTAGACATGTTTGTTTGTTTGTTTGTTTGAGTAATTAGTCTAATGAGCATGGTGGGCGATGAGGTGAGATATGTGTTCTCGAAGAGTGAGTAACACAGAATGAGATATGATAAGTGTGGTGAGATCTTTGTGAGGTCATTTATGCATCTGTTGCGTCGTCTGTTGATTAACTTGTTAATCTGTTGTTCTGTGTGAACGTGTGTGATAAGATCTCCGTGTTACCCTATATGATATCTCTGTCGCATGTTTTATTTGCTCTTGATTGATTATTGTGCTTATCTGTTTCTACTTGGGTGTTCTTGACCTTAGCCCTAATGAGTATATGGAACATGTATGATATGTGTTTCAGGTGGAGACACGAGGTAAGGTCTGTGATGCCAATTTTATTGGTTACCTTAATTGTGCAAGTGTAAACTGTGTGTTTTGTCTACTTGTAGATTTATTGGGATCAAGGTGGAGATTTGTTGGGTTTTGATACCCAATATATTAGTTGGATAATATTTCATAGGCCTCAGGCGATGATTGAAATGATATGTTGACACCACAATCGAACCAATCGAATCACGTAACCCACTTGGGCCATTCGAAGTAGCCTAATTGTATTAGTGCTGCTCATGGCTCGACCTGAACGACTTGGATGGCTTTAAGGTGTTAGCCCACTTATTCCCTTTGTTTTTGGGCCCTGTTTGTTTGACCTAAAAGCCTAAACCCTAAACCTATTCTTAACCTATTTAAGTTAGTTGCTAATTACAATTAGGTTGTGGAAGAAGAGTTGAAGCCGTCCCGTTTTGTGAGTTAAGACAAAAAACCGGTCCTTGCCTCTTGCTTTGTGCAATTTGAGCTTTGTGCTTGAGAGACCCATTTGTTCTTCTTCTTCTCTATCTAGCCTTAGTGGCTCTTCTTGTGGTCGTAATCTTCTCCATCTGGTCCTTTGTGGGCTGAAATCTGGAGCAACCGAGTTCGGGTTTGGAAGGTGTTGGTTTGTGGCTGTTGGTTGATTGTGATGTTTGATTGGTGATTAACGGAGCTCGAAAAATTGGTTTATTGGAGGCACAATTACAATACTTGCATTGTAACTTTTTTTTTTATTATTATTATTAATGAGAAATTTCATTTTATCTTTCTATTTGCTTCACAGCCGTTGTTGGACTTGTATAGTAAATAATCAATTAAGCTTAGTAGATTTTGCCCAACAATTATTCAAACATGGAACTTAAACACGTTTATAGTTAAATTCATTTAGTTCGCCCAATCAAGGAAAATTCCACGTTTATTGATAACAAATATGTCATTTCAGGGATATTTAATGGGTTCACCAATTTTTCCCGACAAGCTTATATGTTCCCAATCCAACAACTTCGACTATCATATATGATCCTTTGGACTTTGAGCCAAGTGGACTCAAGTCATTTCTTTGTTTGTGAAAGATATTTTCTTTAAAACTAAGTCCCTTATTTTGAAGTTTTTCTTGCGAACCTTGGAGTTGAAATATCTTCTATCCTCATTTGATATGCAGCAAGCTTAACTTGAGAGTCATCCCGCTTTCTTCTAAGAGGTTAAGTTCATTTTTATGGCTTCTTTATATCCTATTTTCTTGACGAAACGACTCCAATTTCAATTGGTACCATGACTTCCATTCCATAGGCTAGGGAGAAAGGGATTTCTCCTGTGGCGGTTTTGTGGGAGTTCCTCAGCCTATAGTCCCTTTGTCGTATCTAACTTCCATTTAAGGATGTTTTTCAAGGCTTTATTGATAGCTTTAACTTATATCTTTTGGCTTGGGGATAGTACGGAGTAGAGAAATCTCTCCGAATACATAGCTCTTCGCACATTGCTTTTATCATTTTTCTTAGAATTGTGTGCCATTGTCTGAAATTATAGAATTTGATACACCATAGATGATGTATTTCCATATGAATTTACAAGTGTTGGCATATGTGATGTTCGCAAGGGTTCAACTTGTTGAAATAGTGTAGCGCCCCGAGTTCTGTTAACCCGGATTGCCACGTCATCTTCTTTTGCCCTAATTTCAAAATCAATTTTCGCGGAAATAACCTAATTTTGAAATCACATTTGTAATTGAAAAACTGTATCGACAAGTAAACTCATAGAAATTTAAAATTTAAATATCATATTTTAGAAATAGCGGAAAATGATAAAATGTTATCAATATTCGAATACAAAACTTCAAAGAGATAATAATTTTGATAGTCAAATTTTCTATGCCACCACTGCCGGATCAATCACGATCGCCTCCGAAGTCTGCAAATATTGTTAAAAATAGCAGAGTGAGTATTTCGAAGAAATACTCAGTAGACTCATCGCCGATAATTAATTTACAGAATAATTGAATACACACTTATGCAATATACATTGTGATATCATCTTTGGTTCATTTTCTTGAAAATCATAGGCTCTTTAAAAACATGGGATGTGGGTACTCTTTCTTTCTTGTGCTGATGAGGCACATAAGTTATGCATAACATTCTCTTATCCCATAAGGGATTCTCTTCTTATCCCATAAGGGATTCTCTTCTTTCTCATGCAATTAAGCATATAAGTTATGGCAAGCATAACAATATCATATATCTCATATGATAAATTCTCATCTTATGCATTAAAGCATATAAATCACGTAATTCACATAAAGCATGCAATTATAATTTAAACTAATTAATGGTGGCGAGTCTACCTCAATATATCGAGTTTGTGAAAATAGTGCGAGAAGTAACTTCAATCTCTTAGTGGTCCGTACGTTTCGTCTAGCCAATAGAAAATAAGTTTGAATTAGTATTTCGAACTTTAAAGTTTTAAAGTGTTGAAATTAAGTTTAAGGACTTAATTGAAAATTATTGGAATTGTAATAAATGGCTTAAAATGATAAAATAAAGTTTAGGGGCTAAATTGAAAATTTATTAAATCTGAAAATAAAACTTTAAGGGCTGAAATAATAACTTTCATAAGTTTAGGGACTAAACTGTAAATATAATAATACTGAAAATTAAAGCTGAAAACTGAAATAATAACTTTTAATAGTTTAAGGACTAAACTGTAAATATATTAAAGCTGAAAATAAAAGTTAAATACTGAAATAATAACATATATAGATTAGGGGCTAAATTAAATAACTTTTAAACTAAAAACGAGAAATTTAAGGGCTGAAATTAAAACATAAACAATTAAGGGACTGAAATAAAATAAACTAAAAACTTGAGGCCTAAATGAACCATTTCGAAAATTGGAATATATATAGATATATATATATACTAACTAAACTAAATTAAAACTAAATAAAATCAAAAAAAATTGAAAACCGTCTAACCCTCTTTCTCTTCCTCATCCGAGAGAGAGAGAGAGAGACGACGGGGACAAAGGCGTAGCCCCCCCGTATTCCGGGCTTCCACCGGCGGCTCGACGCCAGCGCCACCGGGAGTAGGTGGCGCCAAAGCTAAGGTTAGCTTTTGGCTAGGTTTTTGCTTGGGGGTTTTGGGCGAAATGGCGCATCACACTGAGGCCAAACGCGACTTGGAGGTTCGATTATTGCTGAAAATGGTTTGGTAAGGTGAGGTAAGTATTTGGGTTGGTTTATTTCTTGATTTTTGGGGTGCTGATTTGGAGGAAAATGGGGCTGTCGAATGATTGGGGGTTTTGGATGGTTTCGATTTTGAACATGGTATGGTGGAGATGGTGATTGGGCTACGGTTTGTGGTAGATTTAGGGCGGTTTTGGGCAGTGAATGGTTGTGGGTTTTTGGGAAGTAGCTTGAGCTTGGTGGTGGAGTGACTTGGTGGTCTGATGTTCTCGGTTTGGGGAGGCCGATGAAGTTGTTCTGCAGCTTAGTGTTGGGTTATGGCTTAGGGTGATGTTGGTGGTTTGATTGTAGTGCAGTGGCTTGAGTTGGTGGTTTGAGCAGTGTTGAGGCTGCGGTGTCGTGGTGAATGGTGGTTTGGTGGTGGTGTTGGAGTGATGTTGCAGTGAGTTTGCAGTGACTAATGGTGAAGGTGGTTTGATTGCTGTTGGGAGTTGCAGTGAGTTGTTGGGTCTCGGTTTGGAGGTGTTGCAGTAGACTTGGGTTTGGTGGTGTTGCTGGAGGTTGGTTACCAGCTGCAGCTTGGGCTGCTGGAAATGGTGTTGGTCTCATGTTGGTGAATGGTGAAATGTGAATCATTGTTTGAGTTCACTGTTGATGTTAGAAATGGATTTTCTAGCATCAATGGTGTCTCACATTAGGAAACATTGAAATGGAGAGGGAGTTGGAGAGAATGGACAAATTTTCTTACCAAGGTTGTTGTATGAATAGTGAAAGAGGAGGGAAACGAGGGAGTTATATGGATGGTGGATGTTTAGGGCACAAATCCCAAAAAAACCAATTGGGCTGAAAAGTTGGGCTTAGTGATTTTCTAGTTGGACTTGAATAAAATTGGGCTAAGACAAATAGAATTGGACTAATAAAATTGGACCTTAAAGTATAAAGTATAAAGTATTGGACTTATATTAAATTGGACTTTAAATAATTGGGCTTGAATAATTGGGCTTTCGTAATTGGACTTGAAATTAATAAAAATTGGATTTAAATAAAATAATTCGAAATTGATAATAAAATTATTATTCGGGATCGGATTCGATCGAATACATTTGAATTCAATATAATAACGGCTAGACGAACGCGCTTCTCTAAAAATTAGGGTTAACGTTCTAGCGACACGTTTTTCGAGAAAACTAATTTATAATAATTAAAAGTTCGCGGTCGCTACAAATAGTCTACTACCACGATTAAGAACCTCATATTGGATCTATCTTTCCCTAGGTAAAGGTCCAACAAAGTCAATTCCCTACTTAGTGAAAGGCCACTACTGGTTATTAGTTCTTATACATGCCGTCTTAGAATAGCTGCGAACTTTTGCCACTTTCACATTTTCAGGCAAAATTCATCATGTCCTTTCTCATGCTAGGCCAGTAGTAACCTTGCTTCAAAGCCTTTTGCCCTAGAGAATGTTAACTAGCATGGTTTCCACACATTCATGGATTTCTTTCATTACATATATAACATTGTCTTCGTCAATGCATCTAAATAAAGGGAGTAGGCATCCTCGTTTAAACAAGATGCCACAATGTAGTGTGTATCTTGCAACCCTACTTGCATTTTTGCATTGCCATTTGTCTTCAGAACTCATCTTGTTTTCAAATAAAAAATGATGTCTCGCACCCATGAGGTCTTATATTGCATCTATAAGGGTTCTCCTCTTTTTGGCCAACTGACAGTTTTAACAAAAGTTCTACGAGTACTAATTTAAAAACCTCTGCGTCTTTTGATCTTGCCAATTTTGATAAGGCATAGATGCATGCTCATTTTCCTCTCCAGTGATTTGGACGAGTTCAAATTTGTTGAAACACTGAAGTGGCTTATGGCTCCTGCGAGGTAAACAGATGGTATTTTATCCTTGCTTGGGAATTTTCCATTCACCCAATTTACTACCAGTTGTGAATCACTTTTTACTTCTATATTTTGAGCTTGCATTTCTCTTGCCAATCGTAGGCTCGCTAATAGAGATTCACATTCGGCTACATTGTTGGTTGCTTTGAAAGCGAACTTCAATTCCCAATTCAACTTATGTTCTTTTGGGCTTGTTAGTATTGTGCCTACTCCAGAACCAGTTTCTCTAGACACCATTTACGAATAACTTTCATGTTCTTTGCTCGAGTTCGTCTTCAGGAACAAACATTTGATAATTATGCAACAAAGTTTTCTAGTGCATGTACTTTGATTGCCAACCATCCTTTGTAACTTATCTCGAATTGCCCCAGCTCTATCACTTATTTCTTTAGCCTCCTTGACGTATCGAGCTTTTGTAGTCTTGTTTAAGTGGGAAATTAGTTAATACTTCAATGATATGACTCTGAAAATAGGGTCGCAACTTTCATGACTTTGTAACTAAGGCCATGGCTAGCTTTTCCATGTTTGGATATATCGTCTATGCTCCTTGTAGGGCTTTTCTTACATAGTAAACCCGTGACAATTATTGCCCTTCTTCGTTTACCAGCACCGAGGCAACCACCACTTTAGAGATCGCCAAATACAGTAACAATTTTTTTCATTCTCAGATTTGGCTAATAGAGGACTTTCCCTAGATGAACTTTTAGAGCTTGAAATGCTTGCTCACATTCCTGCTCCATTCGAACTTTTTCCCTAATTTAACACTTGGAAGAAGGAAGAAAAATGTCTGTTGTTCGTGATACAAACCTACTCAGGATGGCAACCCTTCCTGTTTGGTTTTGTACATCTTTTGGTTTAGATGTGGATTGCATTTTTATGAGGGCCTGAATTTTATCAGGGTTCACTTCAATACCTAGCTCATTGACCATGTAGCCAGGAACTTTCCAAATTTGACTCCAAAAGTGCATTTTGTTAGATAGTAAACATTTTGTTCACTATCCTTTGGTAAACATTTTGTTCACTATCCTTTGGTACATATCCCTTCATTTTTAGCCGAAATGGTATTATCTTATAATAGTAAAATCATCAATGTGTTACGAATGTTGTATGTTCCTTGTTAGATTCATACATAGGCATGCCTAGTAGTCGCATCCACTAGATAATCAATTCTTTTGATAAGAAGTTACTTTAGGGTAAGCTTTATTTAGGTCCGTGAAATCTTAGTACGTTCGCCATTTCCCATTACTCTTCAGTACCGAATCAGATTACATACCCACATGGGGTATTGAGTTTTATGGATAAAAACCGTTCTCTAATAGCTTATCCACCTCACTTTTCAATACTTCATACTTTTCTGCACTCACTGGTCGACACCTTTTCATCTTAGGTTTGATCTTTGGATTGATTTTTAAAGCGTGACAGGCGACTTTGGGATGTATTCTCACCATGTCAGCGTGCTTCCATCACATCTAGGTTCACTGTTAGAAATTTTTTAGCAATCCTTTCATTGGCTCGCCCAATTCCTTGCCAATTTTCAGAGCAAAATTATCTTCTATGCTAACAGAAAAACATTTTAACTCTTGAGCTACAACTACTTTTGATATGTAATTAGTTATGCTTAGGTCATAGTGTCATCAATCTCTGGTTTATCCTAGGATTATTCGTTTCCACTATAATGATGATATTCTTACGAGTTATCTCAATTTTCGTTACTTTCATGATTTTTGTGTAAGATCCCCTAATTATGTTTTAAGGACATTTCGTCTTTATTCGAAGAATATCTCACATGAGATTGGCGAAGGCAGATAATTATACTTGCCTGTTTCATGGTAGTTCTTCTTAGAATTCCGTTGTGGGCGGATTTATCATTAACAATGTTGAAATTCATTATTATGGGTATCTTGGGGTGTCTTTCCTATCTTTACCAATAGAGTGGTCAAAACGTGAAGAACTGAGCATCCTCGGGTCAAGTGGTAAGGCTCCAACACTGGGATCCGATGAGTATACTTCTACATTTGATCAATGCCTCTTCATGTAGCACATTTTTGATCCTTTCGTTGTCCATGAATATTCAGTGAAAATATTTTCTCACTAATTGCTTGATCACAACTATTTCATCCTTGATTCCTAAAATTTTAGTTTTAGGCTCTATAGATTTAATTGAAAAGTTCGATGATTGTAGATTACCTATGCGCCTATTTTTCAAGCATTGAATCGTTGGGCATAGGGTATTTGCGTTCCACCATCAGCACTTTGAGATTCATTGTCATCGGATAGCCTCCACACTTAGGTTGCCTCTGCATTGGTTAGGGTACTACCGATCTCTTGATTCTCATTATCCAGTGCTTCGACTAATACTACGCCCCTTCTTTGCTTAGCTTATTCCTTTAGGTCTCAAGTCTTTCTCGACTAGGACATATAACTTTGTGGCTTAATTTGCTCAATTTTCCACAGTTGGTGCCAATTGTTGGTGATAAAAACTGGATCAATAAATCTTCTTCCCTAACTATGATTTTCATTTCCTAAGCTCTCTGGCTTCAATCTCAAACTTGGAGCAAGAGGAGAAATAAATATTTGAGAGGGAAATATTTAAATTGCATCTTTTTCTTCTTTACATGAGGGGGTATTTATAGGTTTCTTTCCATATTTTGGTAATTTAGGAAAAAAAAAATAGATGGTGGCTCCTTATTAGTTACTTTGTAACTGATTCTGTTAAGAGTACCATCCTTATTTATCAACTCGTGTACTTACTTGCCGGTCCGAAGACAACCTGGATAGATGGAGATGTTCGCCCACTTGGATTGAACTTCTTAGGCCTCTGATCCCTTCATACGCTGTTGAGCGGCTGTATTCACTTTACTAGCTAGGAGCAAAGTGCAGAGATAGTATTTCTTAGTTCAACATGTAAGGCATGATTTATACTGGCTAAGTGAGTTGTCTGATGCTTGGTTATTAGATAATCTCCTTTACATGGATACATTAAACACATTGTGAACTTGAGACATTGGCGAGGGAAGGTCAAGTTTGAGGCAAAATTCTCAATTCTCTCACCAATATGTAATGGACCAATCTATCTGAGGCTAAGTTTTTCTTTCTTTCCAAATCACGAAACACCTTTCATTGGATAGCCCTTTATAAATGCTTGATCTCTTACCGTGAGTTCCAACATTCTTATTCTTTAGGGTGCAAGCTTTTTTCTCAGTTTTGGACAGTTCACAACGGTGACATATTTGTGCCACAACTTAAGTTATTTCGCGGATCATGATTGGACCTAGTAGTTTCATTTTCCCAACCTCATCTCAGTGAATCGAAGAACTGTTTTTTATACCATATAATGCATCGTAGGGAGTAATTATTGTCGTATAAAAGTTCCACTGACGGAACAAAATTACTCTACCGACCTTGGAAATCCTCATTTGGTACAAAAGCGGCGGCCATCCTCATTTCATAAGCAATAATTGAGTGGCTTTTGCTATCTGGGGAGAGAATAATTTCTTCTTAAGGGTCGATCCCATGAGAAATAGCCAATTAAATTGTCTAAATATCAAGTTGAGTTAGAAAAACAAGGGATTTTGATTTATTTTTAAAAGCAATTAAAAACTAGATTGGAATTCTATCGAAATGAAAACTAAAACTAAAAAATTATATTCGAATTTTCTTTTCGTGAAATATTAGCTAGGATTATCCACCTTTTAAACAAGAATGATTAAATAGCAACTAGAAATTCAACTTTCAATTCATGAAATGAAGAAAGAGGGTTATGGTGTTTAACTTAGCCCCTATTTGGTGGCCCTTTTATTAGTATTTTTTTTTTTTTTTTTGAAAATCATTGTTTTGAATAGTGAATTTTTGGAGATGTATAGTTAGAAAGTAGGGAACTTTTTTGGATTTACGTGTAAAATATTTTATTGTGTGAATGTGTCGTTGAAAATGAACATGTAGAAAAAAGAATTTTGAAAAAATGAGAGATAAACAAGGGCTTAATTTGTAGCATTCTTTAAGCTTCACAGGTAAAACGCCTGGTATATGCGACATACTTGTAATAACATAGTATCCACTTTTAACATTTCAAATTCCATTAAGAATAAAAAGATATGACTATCACCTGAACCTTAGAACATGGTATCTATTACTATGTAGCGTACAAACTACTTTTTTTTCTAGATTAAGTTCTTAGGTTTAATCTTAGTTGCACGAAAAATATTATTGATGGAGGCATGTTTAATATTTCAAATCCCATTAAGAAGGCCTGTTCGAGCCCCATTTTAGTGTAGAATACTTTTTTGGAATAATATATTGATAGAGAATGTGTGGTTAAAAATGAAGAGAAAGTTTTTGGGTTGTGCGTAATATTATTTTATTGAAAGCTGTATGGTTGAAAAAAAAAAGGAGAGAAAAATATATTTAAAAAAAATGAGGATCAAACAAGGTCAGATATAATAGTAGACTTGTGCTTTTCAACTTTTAATCCTAGGCATGTCCAAGAAAATCAGTCTATGAAAATATCATGCAAGTCTCTAATTAAAATTGAAAAATAAAAGCAATCTCATTTATGAATTTAACATTGAAAACAAAATTTAAAATGCTAAAAATATATCATTGTTTATTGACTTCGAAAAGCGCCCTAACTAAGAAATTATTAACTAGTCATGTTATGAAGCTAAAAACATCATAATAAGACATGAAATAGAAAGGAGAAATGAAGATGTTATGGACTGGAATGTTTTGATACTAGTTTGTTGTGAAAAGATAAGAGATTATAGTTACAATATGAAATAATTGATTATAAGAACACAAGAATAAAGTAATTTGTAGAAAATGTAAATTTTGCCCTTGTTTGACATCCATTTTTTTTTTTCTCATTTTTTTTTCTCTTTTTTCATTTCAACCACATATTCTATCAATAAAATAATATTACACATAAACCTAAAAATTCTCATTGCTTTTTAATCACACGTTCTTCCATCAATCACTATTCCAAATCAAATTCTTCTCCAAAATGAGTGTCAAACACATCCTTTATTATAATATGAAGAAAAAAATACAAAGATTTTGTGTTTATGATTTGTCAACTTAATCTAAAATATAAGAAGAGTTAATTATATATAGGGACCAAATGTGGGACGTCCAAACCTTCAAAGTAAAGTTGCGGTTGAAGTAGAAAGCAAGAAATGGAGTCTAAAATAGAGTAGAATAGAAAAAATCGTACATGGGTAAAATAGATAGGTTGGCGACACTTCGAGCTCGGCACCGACGTGGCATCATAGCATCGCGGTAGCTGCTATCGGGTCCTTTACTCCAATAAATTGATTTTCTTCATCCCAATATCTTTTCTAATCCAACACAAATTCCTACTCCCATTGAGCTTTTAAATAGAACTTCAATTAAAATTCGTCACGTAAACTTGAATAAGATTTCACAATAGCATTTCAAATTTAATTCTCCTTAATGTGCACTTTATTTAGAACTTCCAATTATTTTCAACAAAGAATTCAGATCACAGCCAAATTCTAACAATCTCCACATTGACACTAATTTTACTGCAATGGACAAAATTTTAAAAAAATCTGTACCCGAAGACAAATTTCATTGCAAGGAATACTTGAACTCTTTACTGAAAAACACAAACTTCTCCATCAACAATTCCAACTAGAAATATTATCCTCCTCTACTATCCCAACTAGGGCAAAGGTAGTCTATTGACCACCAAATAAGGCTGAAACAAGTCTTGTTAATCACAATTGAATGCTTCAAAGAAGGATCTTGACTAGAATCAACACCCTTAACCGCATTCAAATCATTAACAAAATCAGTACAATTGTACCTATATGGAACCGTATGGCCAAAATGGATCTATTTTTAATAATTGAATACGATGACATTATCAATAATGGTAGCAAGATGGATTTACCCATATCTTCAAAATTCAGCTGAGATGTGTTCTTAAACGAAAACCTCAAATCAGACTCTAACGGTAGAGGAGCCAACTCTAAATCTACCCGAGTTTTTAAAACATGCTAATTACCCGAAAATATGTATAACCCTGTAAGATATATAAATGGGATCTTCTATGTCCCATTAGCACAACACAGATTTCTTTGATAACTTTTAGAACTCCACCTTCATCAGTGTGCCTATACCAATTTGAATCAACAGTACTTAAGATGATAAATTTTTCTTCAGATTTGGAACGTATCTCACTGCATCAAGTGTTCTAACCATTCTATCAAACATCTTTATTCTAATCCTACCAATACCAACTATCCGAAAAGATGTGTTATTACCGATCATCATAACACCTTTTGAAACATTTTCATATGTTGAAAGCAATTTTCAATTGGGTGGCATATGAAAAGTACAAGCTGTATCCAAAATCCAAGCCTCAAGTTTGGAGTTGTAGTCAGACATAAGTAAAAGTTCTCCATCATTGCTAGGATTTTCTATAATACTTGCTATTTTCGAAGTATCTAATTGTTCATTTGTAGTTGACTTTGATTTATTCTGCAACTTATAACGATCGTTTACCAAGCACCCTTTTTTCTTGCAATAATTACAAAATTTAAAGTTAAATTCTGATTTGCCACTAGAATGACCACCATGAATAATGAAACAATCTCCATGATCCCCAGACGCTACAAAATGCTCCATGATCCCCAAATGCTACAAAATGAACACAACAAAATCAATGACGATATCTTTAAAAGGAGCTAGGCGATCTTCAAGAGATGTACCTTCTGTTATACGATGAAAATATAAACATTACTTTAGATGCAATTTGCTAGTAAGGTTCTTCATCATGTATGATTGCTCTAATTTTAACCATAATGTAGCAGCCGATTTCTCCTTCAAAATATCATAAAGAATATTATTTGAAAGATGAAAATGTATTTTAGATAGAGCCTTTCAATCCCTCCATTGTTTTCCCTCCATAGTTCATGTTGTAGGCATCTTTCAAATCCCAATAACGCATTGTCTATATCCATCTGAGTAAGTACTACTTGCATCTTTACCTACCCACAAAAAGAATATTGTATTGCGATCTAAAAGCTGAATATCAACACCATGGAAAACCTCGATCTTCCCAAGAATTTCAACAATATGAAGTGATTAATCACAACAACACAAGAATAAAGTAATTTGCAGATAATAGAGATTTTATTATAATATGGACAAAATAATACACAGATTTTGTGTTTATCATTTCTAAAATACAATGAAGAGCTAAACATAATGGAATAAATAGGGGACATCCAAACCCTCATAGTAAAGTTGTAGTTGAAGTAGAATGCAAACAATAAAGTAGAACAAAAAAAATCGCGCATGGGCAAAACAAGTTTTCTTCATCCCAATGTCTTCTTCAAGCGAAACATAAATTCATATTCTCAATGGGCTTCCAAATAGAACTTTAATTAGAATTTGCCATGTAAACTTGAATAAGATTTCACAATAGCATTTTCAAATAGAATTGTTCTTAATGTGCACTTATTAGAACTCTCAATTATCTTCAACAAAGAATTTGGGTCACATCAAATTCTAACAGAAGATAGCACCCAAAAAGAGCTATCGAAATGCTCTTGAAGCATTTAACCTTCAAAAGAATACCAAAATCCTTTCTATGCCTTTGAACACTTTTTGAATTACAAAGTAAAGAAAAATATCTTGAGAGAAATGCTCTAAACCTTGAATTTGTTCTCCTTACTTAATTTTGTACCTTGAGCTTGCCTTGAATTGTGTTTAGGTTTATGATAATCCCAAAGTAGTTGATAATTATCTTCTTTCCTTACAAAGTTACATTTTAGAAGGATTAAGTGTAGTGACTGAGAAAAAAAAATTGTGTTTCATTTTAAAAGATTTTTTCTTCTGTAATTCAAAAATAATTTGGGTTGCATCGCTACGACATTTCATAAGAGTCCTAATTAAAGTGTTGGTCACGATAGTGATGCTGCACTCACTTGTCTAAAAATTGTCGTAAGATGTGAAATTCTAAATTTAAAACCGCAAATTTCTTATTTTCTTTAATTACCGCCTGTGTTAAATCCATAAAATTAAGATTAGATAACTTATTTCATAGTGCCAACAATAAAAAAAATTATACATTTATATTATTCTTTTTCTCCACTAGGCATCCCATTTAAATTTTTTTACCATCCACTAAGTGCCATTACCATTCCAATCATTTAATATCCATTATGTTAATTTTTTTTTAATTTAAAAACTATCATTTCATTGAAAGGCTAACATGCATGTTGTCTTATAAATTCCTCATTTATATACATAATTAATATTCTATTTACCATTTATTTTTAATTCCATTTTGGTTACTACCAATAGCCATTTTCATTTTGTATTTGAAAAACAATAATCTCCTACAACCCCTAAAGCCATGTTTTCTCTCCCAAACATACTTATACATAAAATTATTTTTCACTTTTCTCATAGAATTAATGTACTTTGAATCTGAAATTTTTCTGAAGGAGAGGCCTTAGTACGCTATATTTTATTACAAATTGGTTGCAAAAGGATATTCAAATTCCAAGCATTTAAGGTAGGATGTTTTTAGCACTTTTGAAAGTGAAGTAAAAATTATTTATTTTTGATTTGCATTAAACGTATTATTGTTTTACTCATGAGAAAATGGAAGCACCATTTGGTGGTTTAAATAAGAGATGAAGAGATTATTTTTGTTACTTGAAAGGGTTATCAAAACCTAAGAGTAAGCGGACTGCCTGATCCCCGGTTCCTTTGCAATTGATGGTGACACAAATAACAAAAGTTTGCATTTCTAGAAACATATTTTTTTATATCATTAATTTAAGTGTTTCCTACTGAGTATTACTTGTGGTACTATTTATACTAAATTTACAAGTTAATTCAAGACATGTCAGTGGTTTGGCATAGTGGCAAGTGCTCAGCGATTTGAAATTCTGTTTAACTTTCTAGTAAAATTTCCAATTATGTATCTTATGAACACTTAGATGAATTTTTTTAAAATGTTTAATTGTCTATTTCATCTAGTTTTTATATATATTGCATGTCAACTATAATTTAGAAATGTTAGATTGACTATGCATGAAATTTAATTACTACTGAATTAAATTTTCAGATTTTGTCATCTTACTTAAAAATGGTATAACGTGCATGTTTTAGAGTAACATCTGGGTTTGAAAGGTTTATGAGTGTTCTAATAGTGCCCTTTGGAATTACCTTAAAATATTATCTTGAGAAGAAGTTATGTCCATTTTAGTAGACTGCGTCGGGTTAGTTTCGAAATTACTGTTTAGCGTAGTTGAATTTTTTTTTTCGTACTTCAAACATTACCTTCGAGACCCCAATTTTTTATATATGTATACGAGTGTTGTAGGCCATGTTAAATTTTCATAAATTTTAGTCGACGTTTGGTAGGCCAAACATATTTTTCTCTCAACTGCTAAGCAATCGGTACTTGCTGAATTTCCTCGAGAGTTTTTCAATATAAAATTACACCATAATTGGGTCTATATGGACAAATATTTTCCATTATTTTTATATATTTCAAATCCAAAATTTTTATTATTTACAATTTATTTTGGTTAACATTAAAGAGCCCCAACTAAAAAGATTTTTCTTGCAACGCTTTAAATTTCAAGACTTTAGGGCGTTACAACTTGGTATCATAGCAGGTTTATTTTATGTAGACTTGCATTAGAGACCATATCTTAGGAGTGTTTTATCACATATAAAGTTGATCAATTTTTTTTAGGATCCTGAGTACTCTGCTTGCCATAGCCACGCCATACCGATTTTGAGGTAAAAATGTTTTGTAAATATACTTGTATCTATGTGATGAATATGAGAGAGATTATATTCAACATTGGAAATGTATGTATAATATTAGTATATGTTTGAGTTTGAAGACTTTTTGTAAATAATCATTATTGTACCAAGTATTTTTGTAGTGTTACCAAATTTAATGTTATTTTAAGTCTTCAAGAATCAACTAAAACTTATTATATACCCACTAATTGGACTTTAAATAATTGGTATGACACGGATGGTACGGATTAAAAAAATTTGTACAAAGATGAGTTCATTGATGCCTCATCGATATGAGATCGTGAGGCAATATGAAGAGTATCAGTATAATATGGGCCAACACATTTAGAAGATGTTAGTAAGGTAGAGGAAGGTGAGGCAACTAGGCCATATGGTCACTGGTCCATCTGACCACCCGTCTTCTTATTGATACCTTGCCAGAAGAGTGGCTAGAGATGGTCGAATCGATTTATGATTATTTATGGAGAGTTGTTGTGCCTACCTTACCTCGAGAGATTGACTATGAGGCCCTTAGTGTAGAATTGATTGAGTAGTGGGAGTTGGCCTGACTTGCGATTCCCGATGACGATAGTGTACCTATTGAGATGTACATTCATGAAAATGCACCTCCACATGTTTCAAATGATGAGGTGCATCCTTCTAAGAAACCTAGGGTTCATGGAGGGTGGATTAGTGACGATGATGGCAATGATGAATACGAGAGTGAGATTTTAATGAATTTTATTAAGTTTAGTTGTTGTTAATGTCTAGTAGGATTTTGCTTTTCTGTTGATTTGCACCAGACAGTCTTTTATTACTTTGTATTCTTCTTGAAGGATTCTTTTAAGATAATAATAAAAGATGTTGGGTTGTAAATCTTTCTTATTTTGTGCAAGTATCATATACTTCTCTAAATGAGATAGCAATTATTATGGCATATAGGAATATGACGTAAGTGAGGACGATTAGGGAGTTAAAGCGAGAGATTGATGAGTTGAAGAAGGCCTTGACTGCTCAAGCTATACCTCCAACACTACCGGTTTTCCAAGTACCGCTGGTGCCAACAACATACCCGATTGCACCACTTATTCAACAGTAGAACAGTTTCATAGATGTCGACCCCCTACCTTTGATGGCAGGAATGGCCCTTTGGCAGCTGAAGAGGGGTTGTGTACTATTGAGAAGATCTTTCAACACATGTCTTGTCCAGAAAATCAAAAAGTATTATGTGCCGAGATTAGGCTAATCAAAAGATTATGTCATTGGTGGGAATCCTCATCACGGACATACATCGATGAGGAACAACATAATCTAACTTGGACTCAGTTCAAGATGGAGCTAACAGAAAAATATTTCCCACAAGCTCTACGAGATTATAAGGAGACAAATTCACTACACCAAAAAACACCATTTGCAACACATAAAAGAGAACATTCGGTAGTTAAGTGTTGATAAAGGGGTCTATCGCAACATTTTAATAAGTAAATGCTGCTATTGGTTAATATAGTTAAGCTTTAACAACATTTTGTAAATAAAATGTTGCAAAAAGTTTTATTTTTTACAGTGTTTATTAAATGTTGCAATCAACTTTTTGCAGCATTTAATAAACGTTGCAAAAGGTGCAACGTTTATTAAACACTGCAAAAAGTTGATCTTTTACAACGTTTAATAAAAGCTGCAAAAATAAAGAGGATACAAATTGGTTGTAGCCCGCTATTGTTTAAGTCTACCATTGTCCAAACCCGAATGCACCTGATTATAGAAACTAGAAAGTAACTTCTTTATATAGCCGTGTGGAAGGAGCATCTATTCCAATTTCCATCTACTGACTGCTAAGAAAGTCGATCTAAAGGAAAATTAGAAATATCTTTGTGACTTTGTGCTTTAGCCTTCGCCCTTGAGGTACGTAAACATTAAGGGGTCATTTTGTCTGAGATTAAAATTGAATTTTTTTCTTCATAGCACCGAAAACTTGTATCTACGAGTGAACATAGTTCTTCACTCCTAATGTAATGTGATTGCTTAATATTGTTTTTGTAGTTGAGATTAGAGTTCTTGTCGCCTGCTTTTGTTTGGGTTTCATTAAGAAAGCTAGAGGAATACTTTTAGTTATGTGAAATGCCTAAATCTCATTGAAATTTCTAAAATTTGAAGAAGACCTTGGCTTCCCGCCTCTCCTCCTGTAGTAATAATTTCTACGCCCACATTGGGTGCCTATGATAACTTGTGTAACTAATAAACTTGTTATAAGATAATAAGATTAGATTTAAGTAGAATTGATTGCCAAAAGTAAGTTGAAGGTCATTCGATTGTGGATGACTTTTGAGCCGAATATTCATATACGTTTTTGGCATGACTGGGAACATTTGGGAAGAAAAGAGAAAGGAATTTGCCTCTCAAATTAATCCTCTCTCTTTCATTAAATGCCAGGGGATAATTTAGAACAAGTTTAGTTCTTGTTCTTTGAATTTGAGTCAACAATGTACCTTACTTCGTCATTTCATATAGTTTTTTTTATATGGTTTTGCAAAGCATTTTACATATTGACAAACTGATTGGGTATTCAAGTTTATAGACTTGGTGTATTTATTATTTTACTAGTTTGTTGCTATTTTAAATAGACAGTTAATAGCTATGGAGAAGGTGAGAATGCATGAGCAGCGACACTGGAATTTAATCTAGATTTTGAGTCTTGATCTTGATGTAAAATTTGGGGTGCCACAGAATAAATAACAAAATCTTACTTTTAATACAACAACAAATGAAGTATATGTTTTATACTTTATTGGTTTCTTTTTTTCTTGGGATAGATTGATTGTATCAACTAGTTACATATAAATCTTATATGTAAGGTAGAAAAGATATGCAACTTCTGGAAGTGGATGAAGTGTAGACTCCTAGGACCAAGTATAAAAAATTTTGTGATCTGCTATTGTGGTTTGGCTGGTTTATAACATTAGAAATGTTGGCTTAGCTATAGAGTTGGACAACCTATAATGAGTTTATCTCCTAAATTTAGAGTTGTAGGAATTCAAAGTGTTTATCACTCTAAGTTCGCTGCCAATAATGGACAAAGAGTGGCTGCATTTTTCAAGGTTATCATCTGAAACTTATCTTATAAACGTAGTTGTCAAATAAAGAAATTAATGTATAATGATCATAAAGTTTAATTTGTAGATTTTCAGAACAATATTGAGATGGAGCACAGAATTTTGTTGAACGAGCTCATGAAAATTCCAATTCAAAAATGATAGCATGCCCTTGCATAAATGTAGGAATCTAATGCATCATCATTATGATATATAGGATTAACATCTAGTTATTAAAGGTATGGATTCTACATATAGTGTTTTGGTATTTCATGAAGAGCAACCAAGTGAATCAAATTTGGAAGACGTAGAAATACTTGAGTTGAGTAGGATGTTTAATGATTTCTATGCACAACATGATGTAGATCCTGAAAACCATCGTGATGGAAGAGACAAAGAGATTGAAAGTTTAGTTAATGATGCTGAAACTCCTTTATATCCTAGTTGCAAGGCATTTACAAAGATGTCAGCTTCGGTTGCTATGTTTAAGCATAAAGCTTCACATGGCTTATCAGACAATGGTTTCAATGAACTTATAAATCTTGTTCAAGACATGCTGCCAGAGAGTAATACACTTCCAAACTCATTTTATGAGATGAAAAAACTTGTTAATACATTCAATCTTGGCTATGAAAAGATACATGCTTACCTTAACGATTGTTGTCTATATAGAAAGGAGCTTGAATATGCTGAATTGTGTCCAAAATGTGGTTGCACTCGATGAAAAATTAACTAACAGACTAAAAAAATTCAGAAAAAATATCGCAGTAAAAGTCTTGCGTTATTTTCCTATAATACTAAGACTTAAGAGGAGGTTTGGAACATATGAGATGTCAACACAACTTAGATGACTCAAGTAATAAAAGTTCAGACAGTAAGCATCTGATTGATTTATAGAGTTGGGAAATGATTAACAGAAGTTGGCCACATTTTGCATCTGATCCTCGAAATATTAGATTAGGTCTTGCTACTGATGGATTTAATCCTTTCAAAGATCTTAGCTCTAAATACAGTTGTTAGCCAGTAATCTTAACTCTATATAACTTGTCTCCCTCAATTTGCATGTCAAAGGAAAGTTTGAACAGAGTTTATTGATCCCAGGTTCGAAACAACTAGGTGATGACATAAACATTTATTTGGTACCACTTTTAGACGACTTAATGTTGTTGTAGAGTGATGGGGTTGATATGTATGATGCAGTTACAAAGTCTACATTCAACTTAAAAGCTATTTTGATGTGGACAATACACGACTTTCTTGCATATGGAAATATATTTGGGTGGCCCGTTAAAGGAAAAGTTGCATGCCCTATTTGTCGTGAAAATACATGTTCACTATGGTTAAAGCATTGTAGAAAGTTTGCATACATGAGACATAGAAGATTGAACGCTTTTGATCATCCATTTCGCATGAAAATGGCTGGTTTAATGGACACATTGTGTAATACTCCGAAATTTTATGATCGTTTAGGTTGCTCATTTAATTTTTTTGGATAGTAATTTAACTTTTCAAAATTTTTATATGGCCAAATTATTAGTGATTGCCTCGTGGCATTATTTGGTGATTGAGAGTTAGAATAATATGTTAGTTAGTTAATTGTTTAGAATACAATGTTAGTTAATTAAAAGGTTTGGCATGCATATTAAATTGTAATGGTGCAAGCATGATGTGTTAAGCAAGTTGGAGGTGGTTAAATATTAAGCAAGCATGAGGTGTTGGTATAAACCATGAGCTGGTTACAATTGAAGCCAATGCATGGATAAAAATGAATCAAATGGCTACGTGGAAAGCATGGCAATTTATTTGGTAATTAGTCACCCTTTATCACCTTGCTTAGTCATATGTTTCTTGCCTTTAAATACTTGGGAAAGGTTACTGCAAATGGCACATAAAAATCAGAATATTTCTTGCAAATAATAGAAAGATAGGATACGTGAAAAAGGAAAACGAAGGCTAGCATTTTCGAGTACAATTTTCAACCCCAAGTGTTAAGGTAAGATACTTTCTATGTTCAAGTGGTAGGATTTCATGGTAATATTTATGCTTAAGCTATGCATGAGAACCATAATATGAAAGTGTGGACAAGTCCACAAAGTTAGATATCTATTTATGTCTTAGGACAAGTCCGAAAGGCACCGGCAAGCCGGAATATGCAAGTATGTGGTTGAATGCTTTCTTTTGTGTAGTATTAACATGTTAAATCCAAGCATGGTATCTTACTGAGTATTATTTATACTCATAGTATGTTATACTAAATTTTCAGATCCATGATCGTTTGAGTTGGTGGAAGTTGGTCGGCCTACTCGATGATGGGACAAAGTTATTTTGTATCTAAACTTCCTTCCCATATGTTTTGTTCAGAGACTACCTTCCTTATGTTTTGTTTATGATGGTATTTATTATAAGCATGTATAAGACATGAGGTACTATGGTACTAGAAGTAAACTTTGTAATCATATCTTTCATGTTATGCTAAGAGGCATGCTTATAGTTGTTTTTCCTACGACGCTAAACAGGGCAGAAGCTGGACAGTTTTTAGCGTCAGTTCAAAATGCTATTTCTAACTCTATAAACACCTATTTGAGACTCTAAAAATACTCCCACGTTCCTCTTTGAGTTGTCTTTATATGAGCACAAGAATCACTCAATTTGGATCTCTGTACCCTGAGATATAAATTTTTAAGTGTTGAAAGGTCGAATCTGAAATTTCTGTGCAACACCTCACTGTTTTTAATGAGACGTCCATATCATGTGATCTTGAAAACTCTTCATATTTTAAACTGGGAAACTATGTGGAAATATCTTTCAGATGCCACCAGATTCATAGGAAACGGAGTTCGGGTGAATTTTATAAAAATGTTTGAACCGGCTGCCCAAACTAGCCGTAACAGCACAAAGTCCATGTATGTAAAGAAATCTTTCCAGTCGGTATACACTTTTGCTGGCCATTAAACTTCATAAAGATCTTTTACTACAAATTATAAATAGGTTCCCAGAATGCATTACCTTTTATTTAAAATTTTTTACATGTAATTAAAGTGAAAGTTATTACGTTTAGCGTGACACTCGAAGTTTAAATTCAGGGTGTTACAACGTGGTATCAGAGCGGTTATACTTTTCTGTAGACTTTTCTTTTAATTAGATAATAAGTTCAATATGAACTTTATATATTTTTGATTGTGGAAAATTATTTAAGAAAGTTACCGTCCGTCATCATCGAGCAAGCTAGCGACCGACTTTCAATCGGCGATCAAGGTAAAAAAAAAAAAAATCTTTTTTCAAAGTTTATGAGTTTTCTTTGAATTAAGTTATGTATGAGATTGTGAAGTCATTAATACTTATATGTAATTATTTATCAAAGCCTAGTAGAGTAACATAATTAATTTTTGTCCTAGTTATGGCACGGATAATAAGAACTCTTACAAAGACGGAAGTTTATGGTTTTGCGCGGGAGCGGGACATGTTATTGGCATTTTATTTTAATTATTGTATGTACCCACTCCATAACCTCGAGCAACATCTTGATATGCTAGACTGTATTATTGAGAGTTTGTGGAAGATATACCATAACATAAGGGATAAAGTGAAGATACAGAGGTTATATGAAACCGTTCCAGAACCTTGGGCTTCGGTCATAAATAAACAAAGACGGAAGTTTATGGTTTTGCGCGGGAGCGGGACATGTTATTGGCATTTTATTTTAATTATTGTATGTACCCACTCCATAACCTCGAGCAACATCTTGATATGCTAGACTGTATTATTGAGAGTTTGTGGGAGATATACCATAACATAAGGGATAAAGTGAAGATACAGAGGTTATATGAAACCGTTCCAGAACCTTGGGCTTCGGTCATAAATAAACTGGTGCAAGGGTCTGATGATGACCTTTCATATAAGGACCTTACGTATTTACTTCGAGAAAGTTATGAAACTAGCCGCAATTTACAGCGAAACTTTAAGAAGACTATAACCTTATCCATGAATACTAGTTTACGAACTACCAATTCT
The DNA here is from genome assembly GCA_019097785.1 of Fraxinus excelsior. Taxonomy (NCBI): domain Eukaryota; kingdom Viridiplantae; phylum Streptophyta; class Magnoliopsida; order Lamiales; family Oleaceae; genus Fraxinus; species Fraxinus excelsior. The sequence goes on from CM032637.1 coordinate 22,783,050, forward strand.
AGGCTAGATAATGGACCGTTGGCTAAGTGCTTTCCTAGAGTTCTCCATGAAAGTCTTCCCGTACCATTCCTAGACAATGCAGAGCAAGGCATGTTGGAGGAAGAACCAGAGGAAGACCCAGATGAAGACCCCGAGGAGGATCCAGAAGAAATCGAAGATTAGACACCATCTTATCGAGCTATCTTTATTTTGGAATAGGGTAGAATGTAGTCCGTACATCTACTTTTGAATGTATAAATTGTATCTTAACATATGACTTTTGTTTGGAATATATATAAAGGAAAGTTGCCTTGGTATTTGGTTTTTCTAGGTTAGTGTTACATTTTGATGTAATTCTAACTGAATGAATATTTTTTGTTCAAAGGAAATGCCTCCGAAACGCAACCACGGAAGTGTACCAAATTCCAATATGAATTTAGGCGACGGCAATGCTAATGCTAGTTCTAGTGGTAGTGAAGTTAATGTAGCAAACTTCGCACGAGAACTGCTTGCCATAATGCGGGAGTTGGGACAACAACAACAACAGGCACCACCTTTGACTAGGCAACAGACACTAAATCAACAAGTACCAACTGGGCATCAGGAACCCAACCAACAAGCTGTGCAACCTCAAATGGTACCTAACCCGAGGGATCGAACTGCAATGATAGAGCAGTTTCGTAAGATGAACCCTCCATCGTTTGAAGGGAGCATGGATCCCTTAGCAGTTGAAGACTGGTTACGAGAACTAGAACGTATCTTTAAATTTATAAGATGCGAAGATGCTGAAAAGGTAACATTTTCAGTGTTTATGTTAAAGAAGGGGGCTAGCCATTGGTGGGACATGACTACTAGGTCGTTAACACATGTTGAAGAACAGGCTATAACTTGGGTGAAGTTTAAGGAACTTGTAGAAGAAAAATTCTTCCCGACAGCGGTAAAAGATCAAAAGGAAATGGAGTTCCTCAGACTTCAGCAGGGAACCATGACCCTCGTGGAGTATGGATGTAAATTTGAGGAATTATCAAGGTTTGCTCCACATCTAGTGGATACGGAGGAAAAGCGAGCTAGAAGGTTCGAACGTGGGCTTCAACCTTATATTCGTGATATAGTGTCAGTCCTCGAGCTGAACACTTATCGAGAAGTCCTGAAGCGAGCACAGACTATTTCTTATCAAAGAACGCAAAATGTTGGAAATTCTCATCAGGTTCAAAATTTCTCCGGTAAGAGGAAGTGGAACTTTGATAGACAGAATAATGGTAAAGGAAAAATGAACAATGCAGCAAAGAGAGGAAAGACAGAGATAGTAAGAGTTGGTGGTGATAAACGTTGTCCTAAGTGCGATAGACCCCACCAAGGAGAATGCTTACTGGGGAGAAATGTTTGTTTCAAGTGTGGAAAATCAGGACATTTTGCTAAAGAATGCCCTCAGAATCAGACACAGAAGGCTGGAGATGATAAGAAAGGAAAGGCAAGGGTTTTCTCCTTATCCAGGCAAGAAGCGGAGCGAGACCCTAATGTCCTAGCAGGTATCGTCTATGTTTCCAATATGCCTGGATTTGTACTTATAGATTCTGGAGCTACACATTCGTTCATATCTTCTTCGTTTGTTACAAAGTCTAAAGTAGAATGTGAATTCCTTCCATATACTTTAGAAATCTCTCTTCCAACTGGAAAGATACTTGTTGCTAACCAAATATCTAGAGACCTTAAGATGGAAATTGATGGTAGAAGTATAACGGTAGACTTAATTCTGTTAACGATAAAAGACTTTGACATTATCCTTGGTATGGACTGGTTGTCTATAAACTATGCCACTATTCGTTGTACCGAGGGAGTGGTGATTTTTCAAAGACCGGGCGAGGAAGAGTTCCGATTTATGGGGACTGGGACAAATACTTTGCCTTGTATAGTGTCAACAACTCAGGTTGAAAGGACGGCGGAAAAGGAATTATGTCAAGGATTTCCAGTATCGATGTCCAACATTAAATAAGATAAGTTGTCAGTTGAGGATGTTCGAATAGTCCAACACTATAAAGATGTTTTTCCAGAAGATCTTCTAGGCGTACCTCCAGATAGGCAAGTAGAGTTTACCATCGACTTAGTGCCAGGAGCTACACCTATTTCAAAGGCTCCATATCGTATGGCACCGTTGGAGCTGCAAGAGTTGAAGGTACAGTTGGAGGAGCTTCTGGATAAGGGTTTTGTTAGACCAAGTGTATCACCTTGGGGTGCACCTGTGCTATTTGTGAAAAAGAAGGATGGAACAATGAGGCTATGCATTGACTATCGAGAGTTGAATCGCCTCACTATCAAAAACAAATATCCACTTCCGAGAATAGAAGATTTGTTTGACCAACTCAAGGGGGCTACATTATTTTCAAAGATTGATCTGAGATCAGGATATCATCAATTGAAAGTTAAGTCAAATGATATCCCTAAGACGGCTTTTAGAACACGTTATAGGCATTATGAATTTTTGGTTATGCCTTTTGGAGTAACTAATGCCCCGGCGGTATTTATGGATCTAATGAACAGAGTATTCCATGAATACTTAGATCAATTTGTCATAGTTTTTATTGATGACATCTTAATTTATTCGAAGAGTGATGAAGAACATGAGAAACATCTCATGATTGTCTTGGAAACTCTAAGAAAAGAGAAACTTTATGCCAAATTCAAGAAATGTGAATTCTGGTTGAATAAGATAGGTTTCCTGGGACATGTAATCACAGCACAAGGAATCGAAGTAGACCCAACTAAAGTTGAAGCGGTGAATAATTGGACAAGGCCAACCAGTGTTGGAGAAATACGTAGTTTCTTGGGATTGGCTGGTTACTATAGAAGATTTATTGAAGGATTTTCTAAAATAGCAGGGCCATTGACCCAATTGACTCGTAAAGGGATAAAATTTCAATGGACAGAGGAATGTGAACAAAGCTTCCAAGAGCTGAAACAAAGATTAGTTACAGCTCCAGTGTTAACATTACCAAACGGACCAGAAGGATTCGTTATATACAGCGATGCTTCGAAACATGGCATAGGATGTATTCTGATGCAGAAAGGAAAGGTGATAGCTTACGCTTCTAGGCAATTGAGGCAATATGAACAAAACTACCCAACCCATGATCTAGAATTGGCTGCGGTAGTTCATGCCCTTAAGATATGGCGTCATTACTTATATGGAAGTAAGTGTGATATTTATATCGATCATAAGAGTTTAAAGTATTTTTTCACCCAAAAGAAATTAAATATGAGGCAGAGGAGATGGCTAGAGCTAGTAAAGGATTATGATTGCACTATCATTTACCATCCTGGTAAAGCTAATGTAGTAGCAGATGCTCTTAGCAGAAAGACGGTTGGACAACTAGCAGTATTAATTACTGTACAGGACCAGTTGTTAAAGGATTTCGAGAACTTACATCTAGAAGTAATTGCTCCACCGACCCAAACTATCACGAGGATAGCGACTCTGATGATTCGACCAACACTTAGAGATCGAATAAGAGTAGCACAAGATG
>CM032637.1:22786649-22847208 GCA_019097785.1 Fraxinus excelsior
AACTTTTCGATTGGAAATTGATGTGTGATCGGAACTTTGACGATATTTCATCCCTTTGACGTCTTCTTACAACCAATTGACCTCTAACACTCTTAAATCTTCATCGTAAGGTTCCACATATCTTTTGAGTATTTGCATTTCAGTCATTGAACTTTCGTTTCTTTTCACTTTGGTCCGTTTTCATCTATGTCTTCCAAATTGCACCATATTCATAGAATTGCCACCTAAATCAAAATATGAATGTAAAGAGTACATTTTGGCACAGATTAATCATACGAGCACATAAAATAAGGAGGGAGAAATATGCATTTTACATTTCTATCCAGTTGGGTACAATTATCAAATGTTACTATAAAAAGACTAGAAAGAAAAGATGAGCAGGAAGATGTTGATGAAGGTACAATGGAAGAAATATCTGCCTTAACTCCAATTGAGAATGAAGTAAGTACATAAACATCCGCTACAAATGCTACAAGTCCAATCAAGGATTACGTGCCTCCCATTTCTTTTCCTCAAAGACTCAAAAAGAACAAACGAGACACAAATTTTGAAAATGTTCTTGATGTTGTTCTCAAGAAGCCTTAAGTCAGTATTCCGTTCATTGATGCGACATTACAAATTCCAATCTACACGAAATTTTGAAAGAGATGTTGACAAAGAAAAAAAAACTTCTGAGTTAATAGACCATGGTACTAATGAAGAAAAGTAGTGCAAGTGTACAAAACAAATTACCTTCTAAGTTGAAAAATTCAGGGAGTTTTACTTTCCTATTACAATTGAAAATTCTTGTGCTTTTGAATGAATTGTGTACCGTAGTTGAATTTTCTTTTAACCGTATGTTTTATAATTTGGGATGTTCGAGCCGGTAAAAAAAATGTCTTAAGATTGTGGGGATTTCTTACTTGTTGAAAAATATTGTGAAGTGTCTTTGACTTTCTAATATAAACTTGGTGATGGCCAATTGTGTGAAAATAAGTATTTTGCCTCGCACTGGTACCTTTTGACTCGAGTTAGGAATCAAACCAACTTATGAATGTACAGCGTTACACTTGGTTCTTCACACAAACACACCCACTTGTTTTGCATTGGATAAGTGAGAATGTAGCTAGTGCATTGCGATTTTGAAGTCGTTCATAAATGTGAATATATGATCAAAATCTTGAGGCAAAACGACAACGTATCTAATTAAAAGTTTCTTAGCATGCTTGAGTGTTTATTAAGTTAAGTTACGGTTTTGTTTGACGACAAACAAATGTTTGTGTTTATTTTTGTTTGTGTCCTTTGTATTTTTGTCTGAAGTTATGTTCAAGATTGTTGACTTGGGTATGGTGCTTACAACGAATATCTTTTATCTGTAAATAAAAGAAAATAAACTAATTAAAGCAGCAGAGGAACAAACTTGTTTTATTTATTATATCGCAAGTGTACGATATCGTTACAAGTAATACATCTTTTAGTATTTTGATCATATCTTCCATGTCAATACGCAAAATAAGAAAAAACTATTCAGATCCCCAATATTTGGTTTCGAGATTTAAATTTCTTTAGTTACAATTCATACTTCTAAAAGAAAAATAATAAAGAATGAAGATGGGAGGCGTTCTCTCTTGTTCTGGCCGTCTTCTAGGTTTTAAAGTGTAGAGATATTTGTTTCCGTAAGTGTTTGATTGGAATTAAGAAACAAGAAAATCCGTCTCGGAAGTCTCGGAATTTAAGATGCATTGGAAAAATAACTCAAAGGGCTACAACTTTGCTTTAGATATTATCTTCCAAATCAATCGTTTTCCATGTCAAAAATGGGTCACAAACTAGGACTAAAAATCCGATGCATAACTTTTCGATTGGAAATTAATGTGTGATCGGAACTTTGACGATATTTCATCCTTAGACGTCTTCTTTCAACCAAATGACCTCTAACCGTCTTAAATCTTCATCGTAAGGTTCCACGTATCTTTTGAGTATTTGCATTTCAGTCATTGAACTTTCGTTTCTTTTCACTTTGGTCCGTTTTCATCTATTTCTTCCAAATTACATCATATTCATAGAATTGCCACCTAAATCAAAATATGAATGTAATGTGTACATTTTGGTGCAGATTAATCATACGAGCACATAAAATAAGGAGGGAGAAATCTGCATTTTACATTCCTATCGAGTTGGGTACAAATATCAAATGTTACTATAAAAAGACTAGAAAGAAAAGATGAGCAGGAAGATGTTGATGAAGGTACAATGGAAGAAAAATCTGCCTTAACTCCAATTGAGAGTGAAGTAAGTACATAAACATCCGCTACAAATGCTTCAAGTCCAATCAAGGCTTACGTGCCTCCCATTTCTTTTCCATAAAAACTCAAAAAGAACAAACGAGACACAAATTTTGAAAATGTTCTTGATGCTCTCAAGAAGCCTTAAGTCAGTATTCCGTTCATTGATGCGACATTACAAATTCCAATCTATACGAAATTTTGAAAGAGATGTTGACAAAGAAAAGAAAACTTCTGAGTTAATAGACCATGGTACTAATGAAGAAAAGTAGTGCAAGTGTACAAAACAAATTACCTTCTAAGTTGAAAAATTCAGGGAGTTTTACTTTCCTATTACAAATGAAAATTCTTGTGCTTTCGAATGAATTGTGTACCTTAGTTGAATTTTCTTTTAACCGTATATTTTATAATTTGGGATGTTCGAGCTGGTAAAAAAATGTCTTAAGACTGTGATGATTTCGTACCTGTTGTAAAATATTGTGGAGTGTCTTTGACTTTCTAATATAAACTTGGTGATGGCCAATTGTGTGAAAATAAGTATTTTGCCTCGCACTGGTACCTTTTGACTAGAGTTAGGAATCGAACCAACTTATGAATGTACAGCGTTACACTTGGTTCTTCACACAAACACACCCACTTGTTTTGCATTGGATAAGTGAGAATTTAGCTAGTGCATTGTGATTTTGAAGTCGTTCATAAATGTGATATATATGATCACAATCTTGAGGCAAAACGACAACGTATCTAATTAAAAGTTTCTCAGCATGTTTGAGTGTTTATCAAGTTAAGTTACGGTTTTGTTTGACGACAAACAAATGTTTTTGTTCTTTGTATTTTTGTCTGAAGATAAGTTCAAGATTGTTGATTTAGGTATCAAGCATAAAACGAATATCATTTATCTGTGAATAAAAGAAAATAAACTTATTAAATAATAGTTAAAAATAAAATAAATCAAGACTAAATGTGAATAGTTTAAGCAGCAGAGGAACAAACTTGTTTTATTTATTTATTTATTTATTATATCGCAAGTGTACTATATCGTAACTAGTAAATGTGTCAGGATTATTGTTCACGCGATGACTCTACTTTAATGACTAATGGACTAAACATAATCAACCTCCTCGTCACATAGGTCCTCCACCTAAAGAGGTTTCCAGTGTTATCTATATTTTTAGGAATATTGGAATAAAATTCTTTTAACAATCGCTTCATTATGTTAGCAAGGATACTTCAATTGGATAACATTTTTTGAATATATGCAAGGATACTTCAATTCACATTTTGAATATTCACCGTTGGAATTATTTACCCATCTCTTCTTAATTTTAGTTAGCTAGAAATCAACGTTCTACTTAACCCTAATTATTAAATAACACCATACTAGGGCTCAAGATTCAATTTAATAATAGCCTTACATAATAGAGAAATCGATGAACTAGATAACACAAACACTAGCCGTCACATTCAATCTATTTAAACATTATTCTTAAAATTCAATAACCTTTATCGCTAAAAATCATCAAATTCTAGGGCTTCACAAGTTAAAGGAATCAGACAATTATGAATATGAAATTTAACTTAGCTGTAAATTGCAACGAATAACAGGCTAGTAGGATTCCTAGCAATTAAACATAACAATCATGAAAATAAGTACAGAAGAATATTCAATACGCAAAATAAGAAAAACTATTTTGATCTCACAATATGTGGTTCTGAGGTTTCAATTTCCTTAGTTACAATTCATAATTCTAAGAGAAAATAATAAAGAATGAAGATGGGAGGCGTTTCCTCTTGTTTTGGACGTCATCTAGGGTTTTTAAAGTGTAAAGAGATTTGTTTCCATAAGTGCTTGATTGGAATTAAGAAACCAGAAAATCTGTCTCAAAAGTCTTCTATGCGACTGTATAGTAGAAAGTCATGCGGTCGCATAGAAGAAATAAACTCAGCCCTCAAACTCTCGGAAGTGGTGTGTGCGGCCGCATGGAATTACCACTATGTGACCGCATATATATGACATTTTTCTTCGTCGAACAGCTTTTAGTATTTTGATCATATGAAGACAATCGATGTCCGATTGAGGCAATTTAATATGCATTGGAAAAATAACTCAAAGGGCTACAACTTTGCATCAGATATAATCTTCCAAATATTGCACTTTTCATGTCAAAAATGTGTCTCAAACTAAGACTGAAAATCCGATGCATAACCTTTCGATTGAAAATTGATGTGTGATCTGAACTTTGACGATATTTCATCCCTTTGACGTCTTCTTACAACCAATTGACCGCTAACACTCTTAAATCTTCATCGTAAGGTTCCACGTATCTTTTAAGTCTTTGCATTTCAGTCATTGAACTTTCGTTTCTTTTCACTTTGGTCCATTTTCACCTATTTCTTTCAAATTACACCATATTCATAGAATTGCCACCTAAATCAAAATATGAATGTAATGAGTACATTTTGGCACAGATTAATAATACGAGCTCATAAAATAAGGAAAGAGAAATATGCATTTTACATTCCTATCAAGTTGGGTACAATGATCAGATATTACTATCAAAAGTCTATAGAAAGAAAAGATGACCAGGAAGATGTTGATGAAGGTACGATGGAAGAAAAATCTGCCTTAACTCCAATTGAGAATGAAGTAAGTACATAAACATCCACTACAAATGCTTCAAGTCCAATCAAGGCTTACGTGCCTCCCATTTCGTTTCCTCAAAAACTCAAAAAGAACAAACGAGACACAAATTTTGAAAATGTTCTTGATGTTGTTCTCAAGGAGCCTTAAGTCAGTATTCCGTTCATTGATGCGACATTACAAATTCCAATCTACACGAAATTTTGAAAGAGATGTTGACAAAGAAAAAAAAACTTCTGAGTTAATAGACCATGGTACTAATGAAGAAAAGTAGTGCAAGTGTACAAAACAAATTACCTTCTAAGTTGAAAAATTCAGGGAGTTTTACTTTCCTATTACAATTGAAAATTCTTGTGCTTTTGAATGAATTGTGTACCTTAGTTGAATTTTCTTTTGACCGTATATTTTATAATTTGGGATGTTCGAGCCGGTAAAAAAATGTCTTAAGATTGTGGTGATTTTGTACTTGTTGAAAAATATTGTGGAGTGTCTTTCACTTTCTAATATAAACTTGGTGATGGCCAATTGTGTGAAAATAAGTATTTTGCCTGACTGGTACCTTTTGACTCTAGTTAGGAATCGAACCAACTTATAATGTACAGGGTTACACTTGATTCTTCACACAAACACACCCACTTGTTTTGCATTGGATAACTGAGAATTTAGCTAGTGCATTGTGATTTTGAAGTCGTTCATAAATGTGATATATATGATCACAATCTTGAGGTAAAACGACAATGTACAATATCGTAACAAGTAATACATGTCAGGATTATTGTTCACGCGATGACTCTACTTTAATGACTAATGGACTAAACATAATCAACCTCATCGTCACATAGGTCCTCCACCTAAAGAGGTTTCCAGTGTTGTCAATAATTTCAGGAATATTGGAATAAAATTCTTTTAACAATCGCTTCATTAAATCTCCCATCAAATACCAACAATTTCTCCAATTTATGAAAGCCAATCAAATCATCCAACCTAATTTAACAATGTCCCCTATAAATTTTCTATGAGCAGTAAAAGATATAAACAAAGTTTCATTGGGAGGTGCTGACTGACTGCCCGAAGTAGGGGTTCTGAACCTTCTCTAACCTTTTCCTTCTCCTTTTCTTCCCTTCATGTCCTTCTCTTAGGTGGTGGAGTTTTAGATGATTGAGCATACTCCTCTCCAGAAGGCTCAAACTGTGAGCCCGATTTTTTTAACCCCATCAACAACGGGTGCAGGGAATTCTTAAATGAGGTTAGGAATGACCCTCTTCTCTCCAGCATGCTCTCGTTCTTTCTCATTGTCCCTAGTAACTTGGTACCTATCAATCTCTTCTTCAGTGGCAGTTCGTTCACTAACATTTGGGTCATTTCCTTATTTGGATGGTCGTTGTATATAGCAAAAGGAGTGCTCTTCTATGAAGTTTTAGCCTCATGAACTTTTGCTAGTGGTGCGCAGAATGTCACTCCTTAACCTACGCAATGTTCTTTCTAATTCTAAACGTACTACAAACCTCCGTGATTAGAAGATCGAGTTGCGGGCATAAACAAATAGAACAAATGAAAAATAAATTGAAAAGAAGCTAGAATAAGAAAATAAATAAAATTCTATGCTAAAATTCGTAAAAACAATAAATTACGAAAAAATCTAGAAAATTATGAGTTTTTTTTTAAGCACCACTCCCTGACAACGGTGGCAAAATTTGGTGTGTGCTGTCGCAGACACCCAAAATTAAACTTAATCTCTAAAACTAATGTAGTAGTGGAAGTAAGGGTCGATCACACGAATAGTATGTAATTCAATATTACATGTTTCGTACAATAATTATGGGGTTTTTTATGCAAACAATTGTAAATCATGCAATTAATAACAGTGAAAATTAAATTAACGAAAACAATTAAAAGACTAACCTTCATCTAAGTCGACATCCACCGTCGGAAATCCACAATTGATCATAGATGCAAGGATACTTCAATTCATATTTTGAATATTCACCAGTGGAATTATTTTCCCATCTCTCCTTAATTTTAGTTAGCTAGAAATCAACGTGATAATTAACCCTAATTATTAAATAACACCAGACCAGGGCTCAAGATTCAATTTAATAATAACCTTACATAATAGAGAAATTGATGAACTAGATAACACAAACACTAGCGGTCACATTCAATCTATTTAAACATTCTTCTTAAAATTCAATAACCTTTATCGCTTAAAATCATCAAATCCTAGTGCTTCACAAGTTAAAGGAATCAAACAATTACGGATTTGAAATTTAACTTAGCTATAGATTGCAACGAATAACAAATTAGTAGGCTTCCTTCCAATTAAACATAACAATCATGAAAATAAGTGGAGAAGAATATTCAATACGCAAAATAAGAAAAACTATTTAGATCTCACAATATGTGGTTTCGAGGTTTCAATTTCCTTAGTTACAATTCATAATTCTAAGAGAAAAATAATAAAGAATGAAGATGGGAGGCGTTCTCTCTTGTTTTGGACGTCTTCTAGGGTTTTTAAAGTGTAGAGAGATTTGTTTCCATAAGTGTTTAATTGGAATTAAGAAACCATAAAATTCGTCTCGGAAGTCTTCTATGCGACTGCATAGTAGAAAGTCACGCGGTCGCATAGAAGAAATAAACTCAGCCCTCAAACTCTCGGAAGTGGTGTGTGCGGTCGCATGAAATTACCACTATGTGACCGCATATATATGACATTTTTCTTCGCCGAATAGCTTTTAGTATTTTGATCATATCTTCCACGATCGATATCCGATTGAGGCAATTTAAGATGCATTGGAAAAATAACTCAAAGGTTGCTACAACTTTGCTTCAGATATTATCTTCCAAATCAATCGTTTTCCATGTCAAAAATGTGTCTCAAACAAAGACTGAAAATCCAATTCATAACTTTTCGATTGGAAATTGATGTGTGATCCTACTTTGACGATATTTCATCCCTTTGACGTCTTCTTAAACCAATTGACCTCTAACACTCCTAAATCTTCATCGTAAGGTTCCATGTATCTTTTGAGTATTTGCATTTCAGTCCTTGAACTTTCATTTTCTTTTCACTTTGATCCATTTTCACCTATTTCATCCAAATTACACCATATTCATAGAATTGCCACCTAAATAAAAATATGAATGTAATGAGTACATTTTGGTACTGATTAATCATACGAGCTCATAAAATAAGGAGGGAGAAATATTCATTTTCCATTCCTATCAAGTTGGGTACAATTTAATATTACTATAAAAAAACTAGAAAGAAAAGATGAGCAGGAAGATGTTGATGAAGGTACAATGGAAGAAAAATCTGCCTTACCTCCAATTGAGAATGAAGTAAGTACATAAACATCCACTACAAATGCTTCAAGTCCAATCAAGGCTTACGTGCCTCCCATTTCGTTTCCTCAAAAACTCAAAAAGAACAAACGAGACACAAATTTTGAAAATGTTCTTGATGTTGTTCTCAAGGAGCCTTAAGTCAGTATTCCGTTCATTGATGCGACATTACAAATTCCAATCTACACGAAATTTTGAAAGAGATGTTGACAAAGAAAAAAAAACTTCTGAGTTAATAGACCATGGTACTAATGAAGAAAAGTAGTGCAAGTGTACAAAACAAATTACCTTCTAAGTTGAAAAATTCAGGGAGTTTTACTTTCCTATTACAATTGAAAATTCTTGTGCTTTTGAATGAATTGTGTACCTTAGTTGAATTTTCTTTTGACCGTATATTTTATAATTTGGGATGTTCGAGCCGGTAAAAAAATGTCTTAAGATTGTGGTGAAATCATACTTGTTCAAAAAATATTGTGGAGTCTTTCACTTTCTAATATAAACTTGGTGATGGCCAATTGTGTGAAAATATGTATTTTGCCTCACATTGGTACCTTTTGACTCGAGTTAGGAATCGAACCAACTTATAATGTATAGGGTTATACTTGATTCTTCACACAAACACACCCACTTGTTTTGCATTGGATAAGTGAGAATTTAGCTAGTGCATTGTGATTTTGAAGTCGTTCATAAATGTGATATATATGATCACAATCTTGAGGTAAAACGACAATGTACAATATCGTAACAAGTAATACATGTCAGGATTATTGTTCACGCGATGACTCTACTTTAATGACTAATGGACTAAACATAATCAACCTCATCGTCACATAGGTCCTCCACCTAAAGAGGTTTCCAGTGTTGTCAATAATTTCAGGAATATTGGAATAAAATTCTTTTAACAATCACTTCATTAAATCTCCCATCAAATACCAATAATTTCTCCAATTTATGAAAGCAAATCAAATCATCCAATCTAAGTTAACAAAGTCCTCTACAAATTTTCTATGAGCAATAAAAGATATAAACAAAGTTTTATTGGTTTCAGTCAAAAAGCAATAAGTTAGATGAGTCACATAGTGTCTACTTCATGTAAAGGTGACAAACCTAAATAGGCCAGCGTCAGATAAGGGGGTACTAAGGTCCCCTGTAAGCTCTACCTCCAAGTGTGGGAGGTGCTGACTGAAGTAGGGGTTCTAAACCTTCTCTAACCTTTTCCTTCCCTTGATGTCCTTTTCTTGGGTGGTGGAGTTGTTTTAGATGATTGAGCATACTCCTCTCCAGAAGGTTCAAATTGTGAGCCAGATTTTTTTAACCCCATCAACAATGGGTGCAGGGATTTCCTAAATGAGGTTAGGAGTGACCCTCTTCTCTCCAGCATGTTCTGGTTCTTTCTCATTGTCCCTAGTAACTTGGTACTTATCAATCTCTTCTTCAGTGGCAGTTTGTTCACTAACATTTGGGTCATTTCCTTTTTTGGATGGTCGTTGTATAGCAAAAGGAGTGCTCTTCTATGAAGATTTAACCTCATGAACTTTTTGCTAGTGGTGCGCAGGGTACAATCGTCAGTTCCTCATCAACATCTAGTTGAATTGCCTCATATGGCCTCTGGGCAAGAGTGGCTGTCCTCTATTGTCAGAAATTGTGACGAATATGTTGTAGATGATTTTCCTTTCCCAGACTTGCCCTTGTTGCCTTTGGTGTTCATCATTGTGATATGTAGAAGAAGACGCAACAAATGAAAGAAAATCAAGTGCAGAGAGGGAGTGAAATACGAATGATTTTGAAAGTAAATATGGTTTTACCCCTGGTTTGTGAATCAAAAAAGGGAAAATAACCAAGTATATAAATTGAATTTAGGTAACTGCAAATAAGGAGGAGCATGAGTAAGTTAATATGAAAACTGCTTTTGAGCGGTTATTTACATAATTGTCCCCTATGTACATTATTTAAGGCAATTTAACTTCTAAATTCAATCTCGTGCAACCCTAATATTTGTTTAAGCAAACTGATTTGTTCGTATTCCATTTAATTTCTAATAGTTGGAAAATTAATACTCCTCTATTTCACGCAAATAAGATTTAACTGCCAAATTTAAACTATTGATTTGAATATTTGCAAAGGAACCCACACGTGCCAATCATCCAAAAATATAGAGATTTACTAAAAATTGAATCAATAACAATATTTTGGACAAATTTCACAATTAACTTAATGTTCTCAAGATAATCATAAAATTTTCATTCACATGTTTGATGTGATTAATTCAATTAATTTCTCAAATTAAGATATAAGTATGTGATATGATCATCTAGACTAATCAATTATGAATCATGTTCTAACGATGGTTGACACTTGCAAGGACTACATATAGATGTGTATTTTTTAAATCGGTTATCATTTGAATCCCTATAGATATAAAAATATGTGTGTGCCAAGCTTGAACATGTATATAAGTTTTTCAATATTCTTTTCAATGGTCAAGTGTTGACTCTTTAATTTTCTTTTAATTTATTGTCTTTCTAATTCATAGAGTTGACTTTCACACGGTCATATGGATAACTCTTCTCTCATGAATTATGTTCAATATCTTGGATGGCTTCACACCTATGATTATAACCCTCTCCTATAATAAACCTATCTATTAGCACAATGTATTGTAGTGCAGAGATATAGCCCCTATTTGAACCCCATTATAATTTTAATACATTATCTCTTATTAAGCACACATTCTCCCAAAAAAATCGCTATTCAAAATACATTTTCCCCAAAAACACATTTTCATGTGATATTTGCAAGAAAAAATCCTATTATTTTTGCTTTAATGACAATGTGCTTAGTTCTAGAACATTGAACATGATTCTTAGAGATATTAATTGTACTAGATTATCAATAGATTCTTCATCAATATAGTCATTAAGCATCTGCTTCATCTAGAGTAATTATGTACAACACTAATAAACTCAGTTTCTGTGGTAGACAATGATAGAGTTTTATTTATTACTTAGCCAAGATATGAGATTATTACCCATATAGAAACAACCTCCAGATATGCTTTTCCTATCATCCATATTTTTAGTTTAATCAGTATCTGTATATCTTGTAAGATGAGAATATGACTCTTTAGTATACCATAAACCAAAGTTGGAAGTGTTAATAAGATATCTAATGAATCGTTTAATAGTTTCCAAGTGGGATTCTTTTGATTCAGCTTCATATCTTGCACATACTCCAACGTTGAAGGCTTAGAACGGCTTGCATACGATACAACAGACTGCCTATCATGCTCCTGTATAGGCTGAGGTTGACATCCTTACCCTGATTATCTCTATAGATTTTTAAGGACTACCTATGGATGTCCTGACTATCTTAGTGTTTTCTAGACCAAAATATTTCACCAGATTCTTCTCATACTTAGCCTATGAGATGAGAGGCCAGTTTAACCTGCAAACTCAAAAAGTAGTTTGTTCACCAACCATACTCATTTCAGATGTGAATCAAAACACTATGTCATCAACATATATTTGAGCCACAATTAATCCATACTTGAATTGTCTGATGAACAATGTTTTATAAACTCCACATCTATTATATCCTTTTTCAAATAGGAACATAGTAAGGCCCCGTTCGGTAGGGATTAAAATCCAATTAGAATTGAAAATATGGTTGTTATTGGGTCCCACTTGTCTAATAAAAGTCAACAATAACGGCTAGTTTTTCAATTTTAATTTGATTTTAATCCCTGCCAAACGGGCTCTAAGTCTTTCATACCAAGCTCGGGAAGCCTATTTTGGCCCTAGACAGTACCTTTTTAAGCTATTCACATAGTTAGAAAGATATGAATCAGTTAATCCTTTTGGTTGCTCAAAGTAGGTTTTTATTTAAAATCTAACTCAGAAAGGAACTCTTGACATTCATCTGATAAAGTTTGAACCCCACTTGATAAGCAATAGACAACATAAATGTAATGGATTCAAGTCTAGCCACAGGTGTAAAAGTCTATTCATAGTCCACATTTCAACTTGGGTGTAACTCTGTGCTACCAATCATGCCTTGTTTCTGATAATGTTTCCATGCTCATATGATTTTTTTAAGATCCATTTGGTTCCAATAACATTTGTATCTGTTGATCGAGTCACTAAATCCCATATATTATTTTGTTCAAATTGAGCCAGTTCTTCCTACATTGCTAATATCCAAGATTCATCACCAAATAGTTCAATCACATTTTTGGGCTTAATATGAGGTATAATATACATTTCCAAGTTCAGTGGCAAGTCTCATTCCGGTCACTAAACCATGACAACGACCCCCTTTGTAAACCCGCAAATTCAATGAAAAATAGAATAAATTAGATCTGGTATGAACGAGAAGGAAGATGACCAGATTAGAACCTTAAGGCAACAAAATCCTTAAAACCCCAACCTTGAGATGCCACAAAGGTTGATCACTCCTTTGATAATTTAAATTTCAAGCATTCTACCAAGAACACAAAAAAAAGGCAAGCAAGAGCTTTCTTTCTTAGCTTCCAAAACGTTCCCCCTCTTTCAAGACAAATCCCTAGCTTAATTGAAGAAGAAAAAATGAAATGGGGCTTAAAAGATGGATTGGGCCTAGTGGCTAAAACATAAAAGAGCCCAAAAAGCTAAAGTTAAAATCCTAATTGATCAAAACATGAACAGCCCATAATTAATTAAAAGACTAAGTTAAAAATACCTAATTAATCCTTGCATTCTTCTCGCTCTTCTAGATTTATCCCTTGCACAAAAAGATAATTGGCCATCCTTGGTGAAGCTTTGGAATCTTCGAATTTAGTTCTAGGATCTTCTAGCACCGCCTCTTTGTATTACACTTCCATGATCAAACCTTGCAAAGCTTCTCTCATCTTCTTTGTTTTTGTCCTAGTCATTGGACTGCCAACTCCTTGCAAAGAATCTTGAGAATATTTGGGAGCATCAACTTGGTCAGCACCTCGATCTCCATCACACCATCTCCAAGGTCTGAAATCATGTTATCCAGTGGGTGAGCCTTTTGTATCCAACTAGGAGATTTTCTTTTGTTCTGCAGTTAATCATTTTCATCTTGTGGGCTAGCACCTTTAGCAATTGGTGCAGGATCAACAAAATCGACTACTTGTACTGTTGGACCGTCGCTACCTGAATCTGCAACACTGTTTTTCCAAATATTCTGATTTTCTTCAATCTGTTCTTTGAAATTCTGAATTTCAGGTTCCATGTCATTTAATACATAACACTTAAAAATGTGTGAAAATACCTGAGATTTGGTTTCCCACCTTGTCAGATTTCATAAGGGGTTTGTTGGGTATCAATTCTCAATGACACACTAATTAGGATGTAGCAAGCAGTTCTTATAACTTCAGCCCATAATTTAACAGGGAGTTTATAACTATTCAACATCAACCTAGCCATCTCTTGTAAATGCCTATTCTTCTTTTCTACTATACAATTTGAGTCAGGGTTTTAGGACCAACAAAACTCATGAGAAATACCATGATCACTCATAATTCTTCCATTTTTAGTCCCCTCAAAGTGTTTTTCAGTGGTTAGTTTTTAATATGAAAATGTCAATCTTTCAAATGATGATTTCTCTCTTAAGAATCTGACCTTATTTATGTACAGTTCTTTTTTTTTTTTTTTTTTTTTTTATGTGAGCTTAAGAACTCATCGTACTAAAGCTCGGTAAGTTTGACCAGATCCCGTATAGTTCAAGTGTCCTAACCTTTTGAGCCACATGCCTGTAGAATCAGCTTTTATAACATGACATGAAATTTCAAATTTAAGTAAATAGCATTTATCACTAGACCTAGCACCACGTGGGATACAACTTCCATCATTTTTCAAAACCTTACATGTACTTCTGTGAACATTACTATGAGCAGCTCATCATCACAGTCAACACCTACACTAATCAAGTTAACTTTTAAGTCAACAACAAATATAACATTATTCAAAACAAGTAATCCATCTATCGCAATAGTATCAACACCCTCTATTTTACTTTGGGTACCATCCCCAAAAGTAACTAGTCCACCTCCAAGACTTTTAAAATTGGTTAACGTAGAACGGTTATTCGTCATGTGTCTAGAATAGCCACTGTCAAAATACCAATAGTTGGGCACAATAGATTTATAGGCTATATTAAAAACATAACAACTAAGATCACTTTTTTCTCACCTAAACTTTCCTTATTTTAGCATTAGGAATTTCCTTTAAAGTTCTAGCAAAAAGTTAACTCATTTTTATGTGACATGTTTCTTGTGAGATAAACAGTGAAGTTCATCATGTCCATACTTGCCATAGAAACCATATCTGATAGTGTGTCGTGTCTTGCCTTTATAATTTTGAGGTGATTCTTTACTTGATTACCTGATGAAATTATCCGAGTCACGTGTTTGGAGGTGGTCAGAACCTACTGATGTGTGAATCAGACACCGCTACCATCCTATTGTCTAGGAACCTCTCTGGTACTCTAGTTGCAACTTTAGAGGTTAGAACTATTTGTGTATCATATCTGGCTTCTTTAACAAACTTCACTAGATTGTTTCTCCTTTAATTTCCCTTCATAGCCTAAGCTTTCTTTGATAATCTGGGTTCTTCCATAGCTAAGAACTTTACTTAGCGAGTGGATCCAATGGTCAATTATTTCAGTCTCCTTTGTCAGCAAGGAGCTTCAAAATTTGATTTTCTTTTTTCCTTCAGAAATTTGGATAGAGTTTCTTTTTTTTTTTTGTTTCAATCAACGCCTTTTCTTCTTCAATGAACTCCATCCTCGTAAGAAATGTGACATTCTTCTCTTCTTCAGTTTTTAGATTCCTTTTCAGTTTCATGTATTCTGAACATACGTTACTTGATCCTGCTATGTCTCTAGTTAGTGAATCCGTATCTGCAGGCAACAACTATAGAGAGTTAAATTCTAACTATAAATTGACAGTAAATAAATCACCAGAATATTGTCAATTATGTCCTCCTCGTTTGAGTTTGACTCTTTGTCCTCATCTTCATTCTATGTGTAATATTCAATGCTTTCTCAGATGGGGACTTCTTTAGTACGTTAGAACCTTAAGCATTTCTCCATAGATGAAGTTGGATTTTGCCTTGACTTGTTAAAGAACTTCTTCTCCAGTTGAGGTTTTGAATTCCTTCTTTTTTGATTGCTCTTTTAGGAAATTTTTGAACTGTTTGATTAACATGGTCTTGTGTTCATCACCCTCGCATTCTTCATTTCTTTCTGTCTCCTATGGAGATCTAATTCATAAAAGTAATTAAGGAGCCCACCAACTCTTCCACCTTTCAATAAAAAACATTCTTCAATGGCAGTTACTTTGGAATGAAATTTATCTAAGGATCTTCTTCACTATTTTGCTTTTTGAATACTTATTTCCCAAATTATACGTTGAGTTGACAATGTCATTAGCTTGGGGTAAAAATCCTTGAATTGTTCATCATCTCTCATTGTCTGCTCAAATTCAATGGTGAGGATTTGAAGTTTCAAGGACTTCACAATGGAAGTTCCTTCACGAGCTACTTATAGTAGTATATAAGCTTCCTTAGCCACCTTACATGTAGAAATCAAGGGAAACTGGTTAGAATCCACAGAAGATAAAATTGTATTTGAAGCTTTTGAATTTTAACTAGCATTGCTAGAACATGTAGTTCTTCAATCATAGTGAGTGTTTTATAACCATACATAATGGAATGCCAAATTTTTTCATCTACGGATGGGCATAGATCTACATCCTAATCTTCCAATATAAATAGTTTGTCTCGTCTAAGATAGGAGGTCTAAATGGTGCACCCATCAACAGAGTTTTTGTAGATTACACTTTTTAAAAGCAAACCTGCTCTGATACCTATTGTAAATTCTAAATGATGAGAACCATGGGACGAAAGCTAGCAAAGATCCACTGATTATGGGAGAAAGACCAACGATGAGATCATGAACAAAGAAGATTAAGAAAGCCACTGGGTTACTTGTTCAAGCTATGTGGGCTGAGTCATCGATTAAAACATCAAGTTTCATGTTGGGCATGGAAGAGAAATCAAGATTAGTGCACTTAATTCAAGCTAAGTTAGAAGAAGTGAAGCCTGGAGTGTAGCTGGGTGCAAAATTTCATCTCATAACCAAATCAACTAAATGCGCGAGCAGTACAAAAATCTGAAGGTGGTTTAATTTATCCTTTTTTGTTTAGAACTCTATTTGTTTGATATTTTCTTAATGTTTTACGTTTTAGTTAGGATTTTTATGAGTTCCCTATATATAGGGCTCATTCTTTTCATTGTAAAACAACACATTATTGAGAGAATTAATAAAGTGAGATTTGCTTTCTTCTTGTTTTTCATTAACTTAATTTCGAACTTATCAAAGATTTCATCTTTGTGACGTTCAACAAATTCATTGCAAGGTTCATAGTTTTTTTTAATTACGGGGTCAAGTTCTTCCATAACTTTGGTACCTTGATTAAATAAATTACTGTGTCAAGTTTCAAACTGGGATTTTAGCCTTCTTGGGTTGTGATTTAATCTTTTGTGGGTTTCAAAGCTACTATTTCTACGTGGGTTTACATCACTAAATCTAAATAAATTTAAAAAAAAAAACTAATTTCACTATTATAATTATGGAGTCAAAATATCCTATACTCAGTTTTTAACAATTTTGACTGCAACGTGTAAGATGTTATTGCGTTTTTAACAAATTTTAATAAAATGCAAAAATTAACGAGTAGATTAAAACTTGAATATTGATATAACGTGGTAAACACCGATGGCACCATCATGGGCCCATGGCACGGGTCAAATAGTCCACTGAATTAAATTATAAAAAATACAATAGTCTCAATTTTATAATTTCACAAAATTAACAAATAACAAAAGAAGTCTAAGAACAACTCCTTTCAATCTTCTTCTTTTGACTTGTTTGAGAAGTGGAATCAAACCCTCTGGTATTGACTTTATCACCAATTCACTATTGTACTTGATCGCAACCACCACTTGAATTAAAAGTCATCATTCTTAACTCACGCTGAGATGCTTGATCAATGAATAGGGTTGTACGCACGTTGTTTTGTTTCTCCAAAATTGCATTGAAGAGAATCATTGGCCTTGAAGATATTCAATGAAGCATACATTTGATTGTACTTGCATGATGGCAGTAGAACATGATTGCTTTAGGTCATTGGCCTGTGTGTATTTTTTTCAAAGCTCTGATTCCATTTTTGTTTCTTCCTTTACATTAAATAAAGTAACCAACATGATTGAAATTATTTCTTCACTAAAAACTATGCAGTTTGACTATCTATTTGGAACTGTATCCCATTTTCACATTTTGATAATTTACTTGACATTTAAAAATCAATTTATATATTAAGTAAGCCGATAAAAATGATATGCAAAAATATGAAACATATTTTTCCAACAGTTTGTATACAAAGGATAGATTTTATTGGCGAAATACACGGTTTACTGGTTTGTCAATACCATTATCTACCACTCAGAATAAATGATATTCAAGTCCAATTAAAACTAAATGAATTGACCAATTTGATGATCCTTTGAAATCCCCCTTCATCTAAGAAAAACGTTTGATTGAGCCAACTATTAGAAGTGGCAGCTCTCTGTATTAGAGCACATTACTAACTTCATTGGTAGAAATGTTAGGCAAAAAAATTGTCAAGCTCATTGTGGCAAGATGTTCTTGACATCTACTGTTTGGACTCTTTAAAGTACAAAATTATTTCATAACATTACAAGTTCTATATATGGGAGAGCAAGACCATCATAGAACTCAATATTCACTGGATAGACCTGAACCCATATTAGAAGCCAAACTTCATGCCACGATAGTTTCAACAGCTATACCAAAATGCCACGAAGACTCGAGACAATGGGTGAAACCGCGAACAAGACATTGAAAATCCCCGTTGACCCCGAGTTTTGCACGGGTGATGTGGCCAAAATATCCCGACTCCACTAATCTTCGTAAACAAGCTCTTACACTCTTGGACAAACCATTAGTGGCACGTGGTCTTCTTCTCTGGTGGTGGGAAAGCGGTCAAGTCAATCAATGGTATGAGTACATTTAGGTGTTGGATGATCAAAACACTTGAGCCACATTAGTTTACGGGCACTAGGGAACACAAGATAAAAATTAGAGAGCAACCTTACTTTGAGTGTGTAAAATTGCATTACCTTCTAACGACACTAAGTGTGTGTTTTTATAGTAGAAGAAGAGATATGGCCACCGTAAGATGAAAAGACATGTGACCTTATCCGGATGGTCGAGGCATCTCCTCTTAGGCGTCACTCCATCAATCTTAGGCTGTTGATATACCGATTCGATCCGAGCTCTTGGAATTGGAATAAGTTCGGCAGCTAATCACGAAATCTTGGTGATCTTTTCTATCTAATGAATGGGGAGTCTGCTTTAAAATCGTTCGCCATGCATCCACCCCCGAGTATATGCTTCAATAGGAATCACACAATGGTAGATTAGAAACCTCTAGTAAAATGCTCACCCGTAACCCAGTAGATTACATAGTCCATTCAGTGACTTTGGCATTGGACCCCAAGCTCCCAAGTAATGGGAGGAGCTAGGTCTCTAACCGCATGCCTATTGAGAATGAGCCAGCGACTCATAGGCAGTGGCTTGGTTAAGGCAACCCACCGGAGCCGTAGCAAAAGCGAGTCTTCATAGGGCAATTGTCATTGCTTATGGACCCAAACTTGGGCGATCTATTGATGACCATGATGAAACTAAGTAGAGGTCCAAACACTTTGTTGCCTCTTCTTGTAACTATTTCAAGAAACACTTTCTTGAAATTTTCTGTTGTGTTTTCATTCCTTCCTTTCTTGAGGCCTTTTCTTGAGTTATTATCCTTCTTAAATTCCTTGTATTTGCAGATTTGAACCTCACAAGGATGGAAATTTTTTGATTGAGATCAATTAGTTCCTTAGAGAACTTGAAAGAAAGCATTGAGAGGACAAGAGTGGAGAGATTGCAAGTGCAAGGCATACGAATTCTAATTATTGGGACATCTGATAAAGAGGGAGACAATCAAGCCTTCATGATCTCTCCATGCAACAACGATTCGAGAGGGTGAATGTGGTATTTGGAGAGATTAGAGATAGAATGGAGCTGGAGGATACAATGATAGCTAACTTACAAAGGTAGCCTAGGGGAGTTCCTAATATTAGAAGGCAAGGTAAGCGTGATCCTCAGTCTTTGATTGCCATAACTATTTGGAGGAGAAAAGGGTGAAACTAGCGGTAATAGAGTTTACCGATTATGCAACCTTATAATGGGATCAACTCGCAACAAGTAGGAGGAACCATGAGAGGCCTATTGAAACATGGGGTGAGTTAAAGGTTGTAATGAGTACATTTGTACCAAATCATTATTATAGAGATCTTTATAAAAAAATATTGGGATTGACTATACCAAAACATCCTAGACCCTATAGGTTGCAGTGGTTGAATGAATGTGGAGAGGTTAGGGTTAATAAGTAAGTCTTGGTGGATTTCACAATTCGGACGTGTAGTGATAAGGTGATGTGTGACGTGGTTCCTATGCATGCTGGACAAATTTTGTTGGGGGAGGCCATGGCAGTATAATAGGAAAGTAATACATGACGGGTACAAAAATATGTACCATTTGTCGAAGATGGAAAATCTATTACTCTTGTTCAATTAACACCAAAATAGATCTATGAAGATAAATTGAAATTGAGATGTGGGTAAGAGAAGAAAAAACAAAGAAAGGCAAAAGGAGAGTGACACTGATACCTCAAAGAATAAAGAAAATAGTAAGGTGGCTGAAAATAAAGAGAATAATAGTGGAGCCCCATGAGAGAAAAGAAAAGTTAAAAGTGATTTCTTTGCAAAAGTGAGTGAAATAAAGAGAGCTTTAGTAGAATAGAAAATCAACCTATGATATTTCAAGTCTACAAGGAATCTACCTCAATTTTGAGGAAACTAACCAACCCCACCCCAATTTCGCTATTTCTTTGTTGCAGGAATTTGAAGACTTGTTCCCTGAAGACATGTCTTGTGGGTTACGACCCATTCGAGGCATTGATGACATTCTAGTGTATAGTAAGAACTTAGATGAACATATAGAGCATTTGAGGTGTGTGTTTGTTATCTTTAAGCAGGAACAACTTTATACTAACTTTAAAAGGTTTACATTTTGCATGGAAAAATTGTTTTTCTTGGTTATATTATTAATTCAAAGGATATTGGAGTGGATGAGGAGAAAATCAAAGCCATAAAGGAATGGTCAACACCTAAGAGCGTAACTGAGGTAAGAAACTTTTATAGTTTAGCTAACTTTTGCAGGCTTTTTGTTAAATATTTTTGCACACTTGCCGCACCACTCAATGAGTTGTTAAAAGAGTGTAGGATTCCATTGCGACATTATTGAGCAAGAACAAGATGGATTTCTTGGTTCAAGCAAAAATGAGGGAGCTGAATGGGAAAGCTATATAACCGTGTAGAGTAAATAGGCATGTGGCCTCATGCCTTCATACCGAACCAAAACTGAAGGCTGTCAATTGGTCTATGTGATCATATGTAGGGAGCCTATGTAGTTGCATAGTACAATTCTGAACGTGTATTTTCCAAATTTCGTCTAAACTTCTATTTTTGTTAAAACTCTTGTATATACACTTTTTGATATATTTTAAGGCTTAATTCCATTTTTAATTACGTTTTAGAGATTCCATATAAATAGGATTATTTTTTTCAATGTAAAACATACAATTTGAGAGTTATAATTGCAAGACATTCTTCATCATATTAATTCCACTTATCCTTCAGGATATGTATAGTGCAGCCATTTCCCACAACCCATCTTCCTCCTTGTATCAGCAGATTTTTAGCTTCAGAAATTCCACGCCAAGCATAGGAAGGATTCCCCCAAGCTTCAGAAAACATTGCTAACAAGAAAATAACGGGCCGAAAATAACTTATGGAACAAACTGCCATTGTGTTGCAAAAGTCTCCACGCTTGTTTACCGCTTATATAGCCATGTTGAAGGTCTCAAGCTCCTTGAAGCCCATGCCCCCATGGATTTCAATTTACACATATTACTCCATGATTGCCAATGAATAATCCTCTCCTCCTTTCTTTGGTCCCCCAGAATCGAGCCATCATTTTCTCAATTTTATGACACAATGTGGAGGGGAGTTTGAAGCAACTCATAGCATAAGAAGGAATCGCTAATGCCACAGATTTTAGAAGAACCTCTCTTCCTCCTTGGGAGAACATACTAGACTTCCATCCTTACAGTTTCAGCCATACTAAGTTTTGTCCTTGTTCAATTTTTGACCTGACGCATCTTCACAAATACTGAGGATAGTTTGTAAACAAGAAGTGGTTCCCACATTAGCTTCACAAAAAATCAAACTATCATCAGCAAAGAGGAGACAATTCAGCCTTGGGGCTCTCTTGCACACTGGAAACCCAGCCACCTTATGAGTTCTTGCCGCCTCATTCATTAGACTAACCAGTTCTTCAGTACACAGGAGAAATAAATAAGGAGACTAGTCCCCTTGTCTTAAGCCCCTAGATGGTGTTATGTGACCAGTGGGATGTCCATTGATAAGAATTGAAAAAGAAGGGATAGTGACACATTTCATTGCCAGTTGGATAATTTTATCATGGAAGTCCAATTTATGCATGACTGCTTGAAGGAAAGGACAATTAACTCGATCATTTGCTTTGGTCATATCCAGTTTAAGAGATATGAAACCTTTCTTTCCTTTTTTTTCGTCATAAGAAGTGGAGCATTTTGTAGGTCACGAGTGCATTATTTGTAATAAGTCTCCCTTTAATAAAGGTTGATTGTGTTTCCGAGATCACCATAGCCACTGTTCTGATTCTATTAGCCACAACATTTGAAACCAATTTGTAGAGAACATTACACAGACTAATTGGTCTGAAATCCTTGACCCTCTGAGGATTTCTTATTTTAGGGATAAGTGTAATAAAAGTGTGATTCATATCTTGGGGGAACTCGCAGATATTTAAAGCATGTAAAACAACACTTGTAACAAAGGACCCAATATGGGGCCAAATTGTTGGAAGAAGAGAGGGGGGCATACCATCATAACCCGGAGCTTTTGAAAGGTGCATTTCCTTCAATGCCTGGGAGACTTCGGTTGCAGTGAAAGGTTGGAACAGTTCATTGTTCATATCAAGAGTTACCTTGCATTCCATACAATCAAGTACATCATGCGGATTACTTGAGCCAGTTGATGAAAATATATCAGTAAAATACTTGGTTATGAGGCAGTTACAATCATCTCCTTCCTGCCAGCAGTCGTGATAGTCTAAGAGTAGTAATAGTATTCGTATTTCTACTTTGTGAAGCTTTAGCGTGAAAATAGTGAGTATTCTGATCTCCTCCCTCAAGCCAAGCGGCCCTAGAATTTTGTTTCCACATAAGTTCTTCCCTATCCATCCAGGTTTGCACTTCTTTGGCTGATTTTTGAAGTGCATCAGTATTTATATTTGTAGGATCTTGATTCTGAATATGGGCTAGCCGTGACTTAGCTTTCTTAAGCTCCACTTGCACCTTGCTAAATTTAGTTTCATTCTAGTACTGGAGTTGTTTGCGCATTTGATAGGCTCCATCAGGTTATCCAGATTATGTGGCCTGTTCTTGGACCATTGGTCTAACACAATCTCAGAGCATGCTTGTTCACCTAGCCACATTGATTCAAAACGGAATGGATTAGGTCTTCTTGGTGTTCGAGTAGCACCCTCTAGCTGGATCCATATTTGAAGGTGATCTGAATATCTTGACGAACCATGAGAAACTTGTGTAAAGAGCCGACACCAGGAAACATTAGCCATGAAATGATCAAGCCTTTCATAGATTTGAGCAGAATTCTATCTCCCATTATACCATGTGAATCGAGGGCTTTTGAATCCACATATCTAGTTTAGATGATATTAGTATATTACAAGAGATGGATATGATATGCATTTGAAATGTGTTGTAAATGTCTTAAAGCATGAAAATATTTTGTCAATAAAGTTTATTGGAATTAATTCCTTTATTTGTTGAAAGAGGTGGCTGAGTAGATAGAAGGGAGATTGAACAACATGCATCTCAAGCTGATCAAAGAAAGAGGCTTATTACATTTGAACCCGATGGTTGGGTTTTGGGTACACTCAAGAAGGCACGTATCTTGAAGCCATGCATACTTGTTCAAGCTACAGAGGCCAAGAGTTTGAAGTCAACAATCCAAACACCAAGTTTCATGTTGGGCACGAAGGCATAAACATGTGGGATGCATTGGAATCAAGAAAACAAAATTGGAAGCCAATGACTGCATATCAGCATGGTACAAAAGAGGATGATGTCTCATTTACAATTCTCGAAACAAAGAAGTGAAATTTTGATTGTTCTATGCTGTCACGGGAGTTATATATGCAGTCGCATAGTTCATTTTCGGAACACGTTTTTTCAGATTTTTCCAAGAAGTCTATTTTTGTTAGAACTCTTGTTATGGTATCTTTTTTTTATAGAATTCAGCTTTAATTAGGTTTTTATGGGTTCCCTATATATAGAATTCATTATTTATTGTAAAAACAACATTATTATTGAAAGATTTTATCAAAGCAAGGTTGCTTCTTTCTTGTTCTTAATTGAACTCAATTTCGAACTTATCAAAGATTTCATCTTTGTGGCTTTCAACAATTTCATTGCAGAGTTCATAGTTTTTGTAATTAAGGGGTCGAGTTGCATAACTTTGAGTCATTGAAACATCTAAAGGGCCAAGGTAAATTTAACAAGAGGAATGTCAGGTAAATGGAATTTATTGAGACATTTCCCTATGTCATTTAGTATAAATAAAGAAAAGAGAACAATTAGCTCAGCTTTATCAAGGAGGTATATACTTCTTACTTTTTTAAGTGCAAAGACGCTTGGGTTCGAATATGTTAAGGATATGTATGTTAATGATCCGGATTTTTCTAACACACACACACCTTTATCGTTTGATAAAGGTGCAATTGATAAATTTTATAAGTATGATAGATATTTGTGTAAGAAAAATAGGTTGTGTTTAATTGTTCTATGCGTGAATTGTTAGTATGTGAAGCATATAATGGGGGTTTGATGGGACATTTTGGCATTAAGAAGACCTTAGAGATGTTACATAGATTTTTATTGGTCTAAAACGAAAATAGATGTTAATCGCATTTGTAGTGGATACATTAAATGTAGAAAGGCTAAGTCTAAGATTTTAGTACAAGGCTTGTACACATTTACCTGTTTCTACTAAGCCTTGGGTTGATGTGTTTATGGACTTTGTGTTGGAATTGCGTAGAACTAAAAAGGCAAGGAAGAGAAACCCCAATTGTTGAGCTTGATTCAAGCAAATGAAAACGAAGACCTGTGGGATAACTATGTGTCTCATAGTATAGAAAAGGATACTAAGCATATACTATTCCGGAAACAAAGAACTCGAATTTTGGTTGTTCTATGCTGTCGCGGGAGTTGTAACTATGCAGACGCATAGTTCATTTTTGGAACATGTTTTCTAAACTTTTCCTAAAAGTCTGTTTTTGGTAGAACTCTTGTTATGGTACTTTTTGGAATAAAGCTTCGTACAGAATGCAAACACAGAATTCTTAGAGGATTTTGAAATGTAATGAGGTGGCAACATTAAAAAAAGACTTGAAAAAGATTAATGTAACAAAAACCGGGAAAGGCCCTCGGAAAGTCAAAGCCTACTCACACCATTTCCCCCCAAATTTTCTCTCTATTCCCCCCACTCCTTCTCCCATCCATCTCCGGCCAAAATTCGGTGAATAGGAAAGCCGATCAGATTGTTCGACAATGAAGCCATTTTTATCAACCATTTCTATCGAAGCGGCACTGACCCTAAATGGCAGAAAAATGTCTTTCCTTTCTTGGGTTCTAACAATGTTTACTAATTTCGAAAGCCATAGCTATATTTTCATGTGGAAGCTGAAATTCCATTTTTTTCAACTGATAGTTCCTTTATTGGAAGCTATTGTGTTCAGCCAACTGAGTTTCATAAACATGATTGTGTGTAAACATTATTTGATAGTTCGGCCAGGGAGAATGATCGGTAATTTATAATCTTCAAAGATACTAGGACCGGAGCAAGCATTTCAACAAATTTGTGTTTAGTTTTTTTTTTTTGTCTTTGGGAAGATTAGTTTGATATACTGTTTTAACAGAGTAATTCATTTCCATTTTATTTCACTTGAACATTGTTGAAATTAAGCAATTCTTCAAAGACAAAAAACTAAACAAAAATTTGTTGAATTGCTAGAATTTTAGCTTCCACATATGAAAATATAGCAATGGCTTTCGGAATTAGTAAACCAATTTAGAACCCAAAAAAGAAATTACCTTTCTCTACCATTTAGGGTCAGCGCAGCTTCGCAAGAAATGGTTGATAAAAATGGCTTCGTTGTCGAACAATGAGGTCCACTTTCCTATTCACCGAATTTTGGAGTTGCCTGCCATTCGATTCACCGACTTTTAGCCGGAGATGGATGAGAGAAGAAGTGGGGGGAATTGTGGGAAAATTTGGGGGAAATGGTCAATGGTGTGAGTAGGCTTTGACATTTTTTTGGCCTTTCCCGGTTTCTGTGTAATTGGACGCTTTTTCAATTGTTTTATTTTTTTACTTTGCCACGTCATTCAATTTCAAAATCCTGTAAGAATTATGTTGTATTAATTCTGTACCCATAGCTTTGTTGATCTTTTTTATACCTTTTTTATATAATTCCCTTTTAAGTAGGCTTTTATGGGTTCCCTATAAATAGTATTCATTCTTTTCATTGTAGAAACAACACATTATTGAGAGACTTTCTTCTTGTTCTTCATTGAACTTAATTTCAAACTTATCAAAGATTTCATCTTTGTGACGTTAACAAATTCATGGCAAGATTCATAGTTTTTGAAATTAAGGGGTCAAGTTATTCCATAACTTTGGTTCCTTGATCAATAAATTATTGGGTCAAGTTTCAAATCGGGATTTTAGCTTTCCTAGGTTGTGATTCAATCTTTTATGGGTTTTTGAGCTACTATTACTACGTGAGTTCACATCAAAGTAGCTAGCAAAAATAAACTCAAGACAAATTTCTAGCCTTCTAGGAATAAGGACATAAAGTGTTTTAAATGCTTGGGTTCGAGGAACGTTGCTTCTCAATGCCCAAACAAAAGGGTAATGGAGTAAAATACCCAGAACAAGGTGAAGCACTTGTTGCGAGGTGTGCTCTTAGTACACAAATTAAGGTTGATGATGTAGAGCAGCAAAGAAAGAACATATTTCATAGTAGATTCTATGTTAACAAAAAGGTATGTTGTATGATTATAAATGGGGGAGTTGTACCGTTGTAGCTAGAACCACCCTTGTTGAGAAGTTAGGCTTGTCTATGTTAAAACATCCTAGACCCTATAAGTTGTAGTGGTATAATGAATGTGGGGAGGTCAAGGTTAACAACCAAGTGTTGGTGAGTTTTACTATTGGGAAGTATAGTGATAAGGTGATGTGTGGTGTGATTTGTATGCATTCTAGGCATATCTTATTGGGAAGACCATGGTTGTATGATAGGAAGGTAATACATCATCGTTTAAAAATAGGTACAACTTTGTCAAAGATGAAAAATCAGTTACTTTTGTTCCATTAACACCAAATCATGTGAGGAAGAGAAGAAAAAGAAACGAGAGGGAAAATACGAGTGAAAATGAAACTTAGCCCTTGTTTGACACCCATTCTATTTCTCATTTTCTCTCTCTTTCTTCATTTTAACCACACATTCTATCAATAAAATAATATTACACATAAACCAAAAAATTCTCCTTACTTTTTAACCACATTCTTCCATCAATCACTATTTCAGAATTTATTTTTTTCCCAAAATGGGTGTCAAACATAAGCTTAAAGGAAAATAGAGAGTAAGAGAGAAAATAGAGACGTGGCTAAAAATAATGAAAAAATAACAGAACCACGAGAGAGAAAAGATAGATAGTGTGTAGAGAGAAGAAAAAGTCAAAAGTGAGCTTTCTCGCAAAAGAACATGAAATTAAAAGAGCTTTCATGGAAAATCAGCCTTTGATTTTGCTAGTTTACAAGTAATCATTCCTTAATCATAAGCAAACTAGCCAACCCCTCCCTAGTTTAGCTATTTCTTTATTGCAGAAATTTAAAGACTTAGTCACTGAGGACATGCATAGTAGGTTACCATCCATTCGAGGCATTTAACGTCAAATTAATTTTATACATGGAGCAGTTATTCTAAACTAGCTAGCCTATAGACTAATCAAGACTAA
This sequence comes from Fraxinus excelsior, assembly GCA_019097785.1. Classification (NCBI taxonomy): domain Eukaryota; kingdom Viridiplantae; phylum Streptophyta; class Magnoliopsida; order Lamiales; family Oleaceae; genus Fraxinus; species Fraxinus excelsior. The sequence goes on from CM032637.1 coordinate 22,814,233, forward strand.
ACAAATGAGCTTCAAAGGCAAGTGGAGGAATTGATTAGCAAATGGTAAGGGAGAGCATGAATCCACGTGAAGTGTCAATGCTACTTGTGTCTAAAAAGGATGGGACATGATGAGTGTACATTGATTGCAAGGTAGTCAATAACATAACGGTATAGTATCGTCATTCCGCCTAAGGTAGATGATATGCTAGATGAATTACATGCATCTTATATTTTTAGTAAAATAGATGTTAAAAGAGGATATCACCAAATTAGAATGAAAGGAGATGAGTGAAAAACTACTTATAAGAGTAAATATGGATATGAGTGGTTAGTTATGCCATTTGGACTCACAAATCCACCTAGTACTTTCGTGAGATTAATGAACCATGTTTTTTGTACATTAATCGGAAAATTGAGAACTGATAAGTGTATTTTATACACTTATTTGTGCCGTTAAATTAAAGCAATTGTCATTACTTTAGATGATTTGAGGGTTAATTTTATATATATTTTGTTTGCTAGGTACATCTAGATGCAAAACCATGGAATTGAAGAAAATAGGCTGGAAATTGGCTAAAGTTGACCTAATCCAAAGTTTGGGGACTAAATCATAAAGTGTTAATAGATGATTCGGACCTAGTATCGATGATTGGAGAGATGTTGGAGTCAATTACATGAAATTGGAAGATGGAGGGTCAAGAAAATACAAAGAAAGAACCGAAATAAATAAAGAATGCAATTCGGGGACCAAAGTACAACAATTGGAAGATTTTTTGCCTGCGCGCGCGCACGAACGTATATTTTATTTACCGAGAGTGAAACATATACACGGCGCGCGGGCAAGGACTTATACGGCGCGCGCGCACAGGCCATTTCTGGGCCTGAACGGCCCAATTTTCTGGTTTTATCCAAATTCCCATAAAAACCAATTTTAACCTACTTTCTTGAGGGAGGAACGGCGTGGAACGACCCAGAGCATATCAAATCCAATTTCTCACCAAAAGAAAGGGTTTAGCACAAGATTCAAAGGAGATAATCATAAGATATTGAAGATTCAAAATCCGGATTGAAGAAATACAAAGAGGAATTGAGTTTTCACTTTTCATTCATTATTTTTCATTCCGGGTGATATTTTTCCAAACCTTATTTTGTGATTTACATAACATGATGCTAGGCTAAGTTTATTTGTATTGGATGGATGATGAAACTATTTGATTTCTAGTTTTTAATTCAAGACTTGTGATTTTTAGTTTGATTCTCGCATTGTGATTCCATATACATGCTTTTTTATATTGTTTTAATGTTTGCGCACCATTAGAGCAATAAGTTGCTTATTTGTAGTGTTGGAAAACTCACGATAAGTAGAACACTATATGTGTAACACATGAAGAATAAATATTAGGAATAATATTTGTGAAGTGAGATCTTGTATGATAATCCTATAATTTAATGCATATTCATCATATGAATGCGGACTAGGAATAGGATCGTGTCGTGATCAATATAGGTTTATTATATCTTGGAAAAGAATAATAAATAGAAGTGGAATTATCGATCGTCACCAATGCAAGGATTGAAGTAATTATTACAAGTTGAGAATTGAATGCTAGAGTCATTTAGTGGAATCGGAAATCCAATACTCTCTTTCACATTTAATTTAAAGAACCATAATTTTATTGTTTTCGTAGTTTTAGAACATAACCCACCATATCTTGTTATTGTTTCGAATTTAGATATATCGATTGCACTAGAATTAAGCCGTATTCCCTGTGGGACGATAACTCACTCATCACATTTATTACTTTTACAACGATCCTGTACACTTGCGGGATTATTTAGCAACAAATTTTTGGCGCCGTTGTCGGGGAGTAACGGTGTTAATTTTAGTTATTGATATTCTAGATTCGTATTATTTTTATTATTTTGTTGTTGAAGGCTGGTAGTACATCACTTCATTTTCTCTTGTCTTGACTCTATTCAGGTAAACTTGGTTTATGCAAGCTCCTGACGAGGCTGGTCTGGGTCCAATAGATCACGAAATTGAAAGAACATTCAAAAATGGCTGACAATCAGAATCAACAACAAAATCAGGCTCATGTTCCAATTGACAATCAACTACCGCAACCAAATCAACATAGAACTATCTAGAATGAAGCTCCCATTTTAGTTGGAGACTGTCAATCCAATTCATGTTCCAGTGCAACCTGCTGTAGTTTATCCTCCATTCGGACAACCTAATTTTCACCTTAGACCGGATGTCATAAATTTGTTCCAAAATCACCAAGACATCAGGTTTTTTGGAAAAGCCACGGAGAACCCTCATGAACATATTTCGGCTTTTCTCATGTTATGTGAGGTGATCAGTCACGAAGGGGTATCAGCAGACGCTTTTCGAATGCGGTTATTCCCTCATACTTTGAAGGATGTTGCTAGAGAATGGTTTCTTTGCTTACCTCCAGGAAGCATACAATCATGGGCTGATATGGTTCAAAAATTTACGATGAAATTTTTCCCACCTTCTCGAGTCCACCAAATCAGGAATGAAGTCCACACTTTCATGCAGAAAGATTTAGAAAGCTACCCTGAAGCATGGGAGAGGTTCAAGAATTTGTTCAGGAAATGCCCTAGCCTTGACATTCCTAAGAAAGCTCAGCAATATCTCTTCTACTACGGTCTACAACAAAAGTTCAAGAATATGGTAGATGCTTCAGTGGGAGGATCAGTGATGAAACTCGATATAGATAATGCATATGAACTATATGAGAAGATAGCTGAGAATCAATCGATGTGGCCAACTGATAGGGAAGCTCCAAGGAAAACAACAGGGGTACACAACGTGGATGCAATGACAGCATTGGCAGCACAGATGGAGGTACTTACACTGAAAATGGATAATCTATCTCAATCAGTCAACATGGTACACCAATCACCGCCTGTATGCAAAGGTTGTGGAGCAGACCACCCGACAGCACGTTGTCCATTGGCATCTACATAATTCTCACAGCTCGAAGAGATTAGCGACGTACAGAACTTCTCAAGGCAACAAAACAATCCTTACTCCAATACATACAATCCAGGTTGGAGAAATCATCCTAATTTCTCATGGTCAAACAATCAAGGGCAAGGGCAAGGACAAGGACAAGGACAAGGAGGAAACAACCAAAACAGGCCACCAGGGTTCCAACATCATCAACAAGAGAAGAAACAATCATTGGAAGATCTTCTATCTCAGTACATCACGAAAACTGAGACCAACTTTCAGAATCAACAGGCTTCAATCAAGAACTTGGAACAACAGGTGGGACAGATAGCAGCTGCAATAGCCAACAGACCACAAGGTACCTTGCCGAGTGATACAGAGAAGAACCCAAGGGAGCATTTACGGTTGAGGCGGTGAATTATGCAACTATTGAGCTCCCATCATTCACTTCCACCACCTCTGTCGAGGCTTATGTGCTACCCATTCCATTCCCTCAAAGACTTCTACGGCAACCAACAGTCGAGCAGATTCAGGCCATCACGACTAGGAATGGTGTTCAGTTGCCAGAAATCATCGCAAAGAGGAATGAGACAGAGAAAAGTAAACTCTCTACTGAGAGCAAGGAATAGGCGGAGCAGTCCGATAAAGCAACAGAGAAAGATCGACAATCAATTTCAGACAGCCCACAACTTAAGACAACAGTTTTTGGCACAACACTCACATCTCCGATCTCTTCTCTTCAAAGAATACAAAACACCAAACTAGAGAGGCAGATCACTAAATTTCTAGAAATCCTCAAAAAGCTACATATCAACATCCCATTTATTGATGCGATTCTTCAAATTCCAAATTACTCCAAGTTTTTGAAGGGGATGCTGACCAAAAAGAGGAAGCTGCATGAATATGAAACGATAGCTCTATTTGAAGAGTGCAGCGCGATCATCCAGTGCAAGATCCCTCCCAAACTTAAAGATCCAGGGAGTTTCACTCTACCTTGCTCTATAGGAAATTAAATACTATTAATTGCTTAATTGATTCGGGAGCAAGTATTAATCTAATTCATTTGCCTCTTTACAGGAAACTGGGATTAGGAAACCCTAAAGCTACGTTTATAATCCTTCAGCTGGCAGACTGATCATTGAAGTACCCCTACGGAATAATCGAAGACATGCTCATTAAAGTGGGGAGTTTATTTTTCCAACTGACTTCATCATCGTGGACATAGAAGAGGCATATCAGATGCCAATAATCTTGGGAAGGCCGTTTTTGTCTACAAGCCGAGCTTTGCTGGATTTTGATACTAATGAGATAGTCCTAAGGATGGAAGATAAGCAACAGAGTTTCACCATGGAAAATCCAATCAAACAACCATCCCATTATAAAGATTGCCAACAAGTGGATCATTGGGAGAGCTACAAAAGTAAGCCAGATGCACAAGGAATTATTGGTAGGGACAAAAATGGAGACACGATTGTTTGGAGAGTCAAGGATGAACTGAAGAAATGCAACCAGTGTCTAAGATGTAGGACTGAAAACTCTATTTTCAAGCCACCATGAAGAGCTTAAACCAACAGGAGTCTAGCTAAAAACTGTAAACAAAGCGCTGGTTGGGAGGCAACCCAACATTTTTTTCCCTTTATTTATTTGTTTTTATTTTTGCTTTTAGAATCATTTAAGATGATTTAGATTAATTTTATTTATTTATTTCAAGGAATCATCATCCACACCCATTTTTTTTCCTTACATCTTCAATATGTTAGTTGGTTTAATAGATGTTAGAGCTAAGTATCACTTGTTCCACATATTTGATCTTGAATATTTTAATTGACTGTTTTGTGTAGGAACATGATGTCACAGAACATCTAAATCAACATTGACCAATGAGCCAACGGGAGCAGTAGGACAGCTAGCCTTTGGATTCCAAGCCATATCAGGGGAGTATTTTCATCTTTTTCTTCCCTACCCCTTTATATGTAAAATTATGATTTATGACATTGAGGACAATGTCTACTTTAAGTTTGGGGGTGGAAAACATGAGTTTTATTTGTTTGTGTGTGTGTGCTTTTGTTAAAAAAAAAAAAAAAATCAGTTTTATTACTTCTTTTTATATATTTTCTTGTCTGGGTCAGATAATCTGCTAACGATGATGTATATATTGGAACATAGAGTTGGCCTATAAATTATGGATAAGTTATATGCTAAATTAGTCGGTGCCTATTTATGTGGAATTTGATATTTTTGAGCACGAGATTTATGTTTAGCATTGTGAAGAGAAAATTGATTCATATTTTTTAGTAGGATGACAAGAATGGACCATAGATGATAAATCCATATAACCATTATATCCTACACCCTTAACCATTTCTAAGACCGTTTGGGGTTCATTGAGCTGTTGTAGGGAGACATTGAGATAGATGTGGATTCCATGTGTGGTAATTTTGTGTGGATTGTTTGAAGCTGATAAGATGAAAATTAGGTTGAAATCTTAAGTTGGGGGTCAATTTTTGAAAATGAGTGTTTATAAAGGGCATTGCACAAAAAAAAAATGAATATATAGTGTTATTTTATTATAAAACTTATCTCCGTAGCCTTAATGACTCGAGTAATTAAGTCTGTAAGGGTCTCTGAAAACCTGGTGCCCTATGGTCATCTGACTTGGGAGTCATCGGCTGAAAGCTCGCTACAAGGGTCATTTAGAAAGCTTAATAGAGAGGAGTCAAAAAAAAAAAAAAAAAAAAGAAGCTAGATGTCTTGAGGAAGCCCCAAACACTGATTTGAAATAACTGGACTCTTGATGAAGGATTATTAGCCTAATTGATTCTTAGAGGTTGAGACTATCAAGAATAAGGAGAATCCGCATTTTTTTTTTGACTTGATGAACTGCAATTAGCAAAAATCGAACCAAACTAGAGAGGGTGAGGATTAATTTTATATCACAAAATCAATCTTAGATTGCACCTTAGGAAAAGAGTGAAAATAGGAAAGTTTGGGGGTGTGTATCTTACGAGCGAAGAAAGGAAATATATGGCCATTAAGGGTCGGGAATTGAATCAATTTATGACATTATATTGCTTGACATGAATCTTCACACACACACGTCGATTTTGCATTGAATAGGTAGAGATTGATTTAACATTGTGATTTTGAAATAGTTTATAGTTTCAACTCTAAAAGTCCAATCCTGAGGTTAACAGGCAGATTATCCAACCAAGTAATTTGAATTTTTTTTTATTTTGTGTAGTTAAGCTTTACTTTGTTTGAGGACAAACAATTGATTAAGTTTGGTGGTGTTTTATAAGTGTATTTTATACACTTATTTGTGCCGTTAAATTAAAGCAATTGTCATTACTTTAGATGATTTGAGGCTTAATTTTATATATATATTTTTTTGCTAGGTACATCTAGATGCAAAACCATGGAATTGAAGAAAATGGCCTGAAAATTGGCTAAAGTTGACCTAATCCAAAGTTTGGGGACTAAATCATAAAGTGCTAATAGATGATTCGGTCCTAGTATCGATGATTGGAGAGATATTGGAGTCAATTACACGAAATTGGAAGATGGAGGGTCAAGAAAATACAAAGAAAGAACCGAAATAAATAAAGAATGCAATTCGGGGACCAAAGTGCAACAATTGGAAGATTTTTTGCATGCGCGCACGCACATGCATAATCTCTCGCACGCGCACGGGCTTATATTTTATTTACCGAGAGTGAAACATATACACGGCGCGCGGGCAAGGACTTATACGACGTGCGCGCACAGGCCATTTCTGGGCCTGAACGGCCCAATTTTCTGGTTTTATCCAAATTCCCATAAAAACCAATTTTAACCTACTTTCTTGAGGGAGGAACGGCGTGGAACGACCCAGAGCATATCAAATCCAATTTCTCACCAAAAGAAAGGGTTTAGCACAAGATTCAAAGGGGATAATCACAAGATATTGAAGATTCAAAATTCGGATTGAAGAAATACAAAGAGGAAATTGAGTTTTCACTTTTCATTCATTATTTTTCATTCCGGGTGATGTTTTTCCAAACCTTATTTTGTGATTTACATAACATGATGCTAGGCTAACTTTATTTGTATTGGATGGATGATGAAACTATTTGATTTCTAGTTTTTAATTCAAGACTTGTGATTTTTAGTTTGATTCTCGCATTGTGATTCCATATACATGCCTTTTCATATTGTTTTAATGTTTGCGCACCATTAGAGCAATAAGTTGCTTATTTGTAGTGTTGGAAAACTCACGATAAGTAGAACACTGTATGTGTAACACATGAAGAATAAGTATTAGGAATAATATTTGTGAAGTGTGCGATCTTGTATGATAATCCTATAATTTAATGCATATTCATCATATGAATGCGGACTAGGAATAGGATCGTGTCGTGATCAATATAGGTTTATTATATCTTGGAAAAGAATAATAAATAGAAGTGGAATTATCGATCGTCACCAATGCAAAGATTGAAGTAATTATTACAAGTTGAGAATTGAATGCTAGAGTCATTTAGTGGAATCGGAAATCCAATACTCTCTTTCACATTTAATTTAAAGAACCATAATTTTATTGTTTTCGTAGTTTTAGAACATAGTTAAATAAAACCCACCATATCTTGTTATTGTTTCGAATTTAGATATATCGATTGCACTAGAATTAAGCTGTATTCCCTGTGGGACGATAACTCACTCATCACATTTATTACTTGTACAACGATTCCGTATGCTTGCGGGATTATTTCGCAACAAGAACAGTTTTAATCTACTAATTCCATTAGATTTAATTTCTTTACCTGCTAATGAAATGTAGTTTAGATGAAAAGAACAAGATTGAATTGGTAAGGTATTATCCATGAGAAGTTTCGACTTCAAATTGACAAGAGGAATGAACATTATGCATCTCGAGCTAATAAAAGAATAAGGCGCATAACATTTGAACCTGATAATTGTGTTTGGGCACACATGTGAAATCAATGTGATGGAGATCAAGGTGCTGACCAAGTTGATGCTCCCAAATATTCTCAAGATCCTTTGCAAGGAATTGGCGGTCCAATGACTAGGGCAAAGACAAAGAAGATGAAAGAAGCTTTGCAAGGTTTGATCAGGGAAGTGCAATACAAAGAGGCGGTGCTAGAAGATCCTAGATCGAAATTAGCTTCACCAAGGATGGTCAATTATCTTTTTGTGCAATGGATAAATCTGGAAGAGCAAGAAGAATGCAATGATTAATTATGAATTTTTAACTTAGTCTTTTAATTAATTATGGTCCGTTCATGTTTTGATCAATTAAGATTTTAACTTTAGTCTTTCGGGGTTCTATGTTTTAGCCACTAGGCCCAATCCATCTTTTTTTAAGGCCAATTTCGTTTTTTCCTTCTTCAATTAAGTAGGGATTTGTCTTTAAACAGGGAACCATGTTATTTGGAAAGGGGATGTTTTTGAAGCTATGGTAGAATGCTTGAAAATTGATTTATCAAAGGAGTGATCAGCCTTTGTGGCGTCTCAAGGTTGGGGTTTTAAGGATTTTGTTACCATAAGGTTAGATCTGGTCATCTTTCTTCACGTTCATACCAAGTCTGATTTGTTCTATTTTCCATTGAATTTGTGGGTTTACAAAGGGGGTCTTTGTCATTTGGTATCAGAGCACTTTGGGTTGCTGAAAAATAGGTTGTTTATTTCCACGTACCTTGTTGTGTTCTTGCTGGTGAAAAACGAAAAAAAAAAAAAAAAAGGGAGAGAGAGAAAACGTGGCTAGTTGTTGAGTGCTATAAGTTTCCCATTCTTGTTCTTGGTTCAAGTTTCATATTCGTTATTGGTTTAAGTCCAGATTGGGGTTTATTTGCTTGAGTTTCTTGTTCTTGCTGAATTAGTTCCCTCATATTTTGGTCTAGTTTTTCTCTATTTATGACATTAAAAATTCTGACCTTTGTTGAGATGGTCACCATCTAAAATGGTTTCTTCTTGAGGATTGTTGAATTCTTGATTCTATTAAAGAACACAATGGGGGGGGGGGGGGGGGGCTGGTTTGGCTTTAAGAGGTAAAAGGCAAAAGAGAACATCAACCAGAAAATGTCAAATGGTGTGAAACACGAGTGATAACAATCTGATTTGATTGCAAACACATGAGGGAGTATGTGAGGAACAACATCTTTTATTTTGTTTGATTTTACAGGTTGAAGCGATGAGTAAGGAAGGAGGAGAACCACAAGAGGTCGACATGAAATTCTTCATCAAGTCTGTTAATGACCAATTTAAATTATTGAATGCGAGATTGGATGATTTGGAGTCCTCTTCCGGTTCCAGAACATATAGAAGACATAAGTTAGATGAAGAGGATGAAGCTGATTCCGAAGTGGAGAGATCAAGTTATAAACGGGACAAGAAGGTTGGCTCCAAAGGAGATAACAATATAGGTAGTATAAAGATGACAATTCCAACTTTTCAAGGGAAGAATGATCCGGAACTAGGAGTGGGAAAGAAAAGTTGAGCATGTGTTTGATGTAAAGCTAGCAGCCATGGAGTTTTCAGATTATACAAGTATGGTGGGATCAATTGGTGATCAGTAGGTGTAGGAATGGTGAGAGGTCTATGGTAATGGGAAGATACGAAGTTGGTGATGCACAAGAGATTTGTATAGGAAGTTTCAAGGGCTTGTTCAAGGCTCCATGAGTGTAGATGATTATTATAAGGAGATGGAAATCGCCATGATTAGAGCAAACATAGAGGAAGACAAAGAAGCAATGATGGCTAGATTCATTGCCGGGTTGCACGAGGAGATTGTTGATGTGGTTGAGTTACAACATTACGTAGAGATGGAGGAGCTACTACACAAAGCTGTTCAAGTGGAGGAACAAATCAAGTCCAAGAAGTTCAGATCTAATTCGACTTCTAGTTCTCCATGGAGATCAAATTGGAAAGACAACAAGGCTGCCCTTAGAACAAAAGAAGAAGCAAAGTCCAAGAATTCAGTTGTTGTTCCTAAAGGAAAACTAGAAAATAAAACTCTTACTAAGTCACGTGATATTAAGTGTTTTAGGTGCCAAGGATTTGGACATATTGCTTCTGCCCAAATAAAAGGGTTATGGTTGTACGGGCAAATGGAGAAGTTGAGATTTGGCCTAATGGAGGATTGTTCTGAAGTTGAAGTGGAAGAACCTATGCAGAGTGATTTACTTGTTACAAGAAGAGCCTTGAGTATACAGCCTAAGGATGAAGGAGATGAGGAGCAACGTGAGCATATCTTTCACACAAGATGCCACGTGAAAGATAAGGTATGTATGTTAATTATTGATAGTGGGAGTTGTACTAATGTTGCTAGCACCTTGTTGGTAGAAAAGTTGAATTTGAAGTGGCAAATGCATCCTAAACCATACAAGCTACAATGGCTAAATGACCGTGGAGAAGTGAAGGTAAACAAACAAGTTCGGGTACCTTTTTCGATTGGCAAGTATGAGGATGAGGTTCTTTGTGATGTGGCACCGATGTATGCTGGTCATATATTACTTGGCCAACCGTGGCAATTTGATAGGAGGGTTTTGCATGATGGGTACAAAAATCGATATTCTTTTGTAATGAACAATCGAAAAGTTGTATTAGCCCATCTCAAACCATTGCATGCTTTTATGAGGATCAAATTAGGATAACAAAAGAGTGTAAAATGAGACAGAAACAAAAGTGTGAGCATGAGGAAAATAAAAAGAGAGCAAGTGAGGTCGAGAGAAAAAATAGAGAGAAAAGTAAGAAAAAATGAGAGAAAAGTGAGCAAAAAGGAGAGAAAAGTGAGAAAAAAAGGGGAGAGAAGTGAGCAACATGGGGAGAAAAATAAAAGAATGAGTGTAATTACTGAAAAACATGAGATTGAGAGTGTAATGATGGCAAGGCAACAAGTACTTGTACTTATGTACGAGGATGTTTATCTTTATACTAACAACCTTAACTCATCTTTGCCTAGTGTTGTTGTGTCTTTATTGTAGGGCTTTGAAGACCTATTTCTTGAGGAGATTCCTCATGGGTTACCTCCTTTAAGAGGAATTGAGCATCAAATGGACTTCATACCTGGTTCGGTCATACCAAATCGACCTGCTTATAGAGCTAATCCCGAGGAAACGAAGAAGATACAAAGGCAAGTTGATGAACTATTGCAAAAAGGACTTGTAAGAGAGAGTCTCAGCCCATGTTCGGTTCCTATCCTCTTAGTTCCAAAGAAAGATGGGACATGGTGCATGTGTGTGGATTGCCGAGCTATTAACAAGATAACGGTAAAGTATAGACATCCTATCCCCAGATTAGATGATATGCTTGATGAATTGCATGGCTCTCAAGTGTTTTCTAAAATTGATTTAAAGAATGGTTATTATCATATTCGCATGAAAGAGGGAGAGGAATGGAAAACTGCATTTAAGACTAAATATGGATTGTATGAGTGGTTAGTAATGCCTTTTGGTTTTATCTAATGCACCTAGTACATTCACGAGGCTAATGAACCATGTCTTGCATGCTTTCATGGGGAAATTTGTGGTAGTTTACTTTGATGATATTTTAGTTTATAGCAAAAATTTGGATGAACATGTGGAACACTTGCATTGTGTGTTTAGTGTGTTGATAGAGCATCAATTGTATGCTAATCTTAAGAAATGCACGTTTTGCATGGAATCTGTTGTGTTTCTTGGATTTGTTGTTAGTTCAAAGGGTATTAGTGTTGATGAAGAGAAGGTAAGGGATTGGCTCACACCTAAGAATGTGAACGAGGTGAAGAGTTTTCATGGTTTGGCAAGTTTTTATCGAAGGTTTGTTAAAGATTTCGGTTCTCTTGTTGCACCTTTGAATGAACTTGTTAAAAAGAATGTTGTTTTTTCAAGTGTGATGATGTGCATGACCGGGCTTTCAAAACTTTGAAAGATAAGCTAACTAATGCACCTTTGCTGTGTTTGCCTAACTTTGATAAGCTTTTGAGATAGAATGTAATGCATCTGGGATTGGAATAGGAGCTGTTTTGATGCAGGATTCCAAACCAATTGCTTATTTTAGTGAAAAGCTAAGTGGGGCAGCATTGAATTATCCTACTTACTACAAGGAGCTTTATGCATTAGTGAGAACTCTTCAAACATGGGCATTACTTGTAGCCGAGGGAATTCATCATTCATTCCGATCATGAGAGCTTGAAGTTCTTGAAGACCCAAGGTAAGCTTAATAAAAGACATGCTAAGTGGTTGGAGTTCATAGAAACGTTTCCTTATGTTGGGTTTGCATATAATAGGACTGTTCATTCTACTTCTTCATTTTCTCCTTTTGAAATTGTTTATGGCTTTAATCCTTTAACACCTGTGGACCTTTGCCTACTAATAAGCGTGCTAATCTTGATGGTAAGAAAAAGGCAGATTTTATGAAGGAGTTACATGCTAGAGTTTGGGCCAACATTGAAAGAAAGAATGAACAATATGCTGAGCAAGCCAATAAGGGACGTTTGAAGGTTGTCTTCCAACCTGGCGATTGGGTTTGGGTGCACATTCGTAAAGAGAGGTTTCCCACACATGCAATCAAAATTGCAGCCTAGAGGAAATGGACCTTTTCAAGTCTTGGAGCGGATCAATGTCAACGCCTACTAGCTAGATTTGCCAAGCGATTATGGTAATGTTAGTGCAACTTTTAATGTTGCTGATTTATCTTTGTTTGATGTAGGTGATTCGATAACGAATCCTTTTGAAGAGGAGGTGAATGATGGAGATCGAGGTACTGACCAAGTTGATGCTCCCAAATATTCTCAAGATCCTTTGCAAGAAATTGGCGGTCCAATGACTAGGGCAAAGACAAAGAAGATGAAAGAAGCTTTGCAAGGTTTGATCATGGAAGTGCAATACAAAGAGGCGGTGCTAGAAGATCCTAGAACGAAATTAGCTTCACCAAGGATGGTCAATTATCTTTTTGTGCAATGGATAAATCTGGAAGAGCAAGAAGAACGCAATGATTAATTAGGAATTTTCAACTTAGTCTTTTAATTAATTATGGACTGTTCATGTTTTGATCAATTAGGATTTGAACTTTCTTTTTGGCTCTTTTATGTTTTAGGCACTAGGCCCAATCCATCTTTTTAAGGCCCCATTTCGTTTTTTCCTTCTTCAATTAAGCTAGGGATTTGTCTTTAAACAGGGAGCCATGTTATTTGGAAAGGGGACGTTTTTGAAGGTATGGAAGAAAGCTCTTGCTTGCCTTTTTCTTGTGTTCTTGGTAGAATGCTTGAAATTTGACTTATCAAAGGAGTGATCAACCTCTGTGGCGTCTCAAGGTGGGGGTTCTAATCTGGTCATCTTTCTTCACGTTCATACCAGGTCTGTTTTGTTCTATTTTCCATTGAATTTGTGGGTTTACAAAGGAGGTCTCTGTCAAAAAAATTTCCAACTCAAATCTCTAAATTGCATTCTAGAGAAGATGGACCATTCCAAGTCCTTGAAAAGATTAATTACAATGCACACAAATTGAATCTTCTAGGTGAGCATAATGTGTCTGCTACTCTCAAAGTTGGTGATCTTTCTCTCTTGATACAGGTGAAGATTCGAGGTCAAATCCCTTTGAAAAGGAAGTGAATGATGAAAATCATGGAAGACTATCCATTGCATGTTGAAGATGGACCAATGATAAGATCAAGAGCAAAAGAGAAACAAGTCATTCAAGGACTTGTCTAGGCTACATGGACCAAGAGTTCGAGTGTAATAAGCAATACACAAGGTTTCAAGATGAGCATGAGAGAGAAGAACCAACCTTAGTGCACTTAGTTCAAGCTAAAGTAGAAGAAGTGGAGCTTAGAGTGTAGCCGGAAAGCGGCGCGCGCGCAAGCAAAATAGGTCGTGCATGCAAAGAGTCAAAATTTTAACCCTTAGCCAAATCAATTGAACAGCGTGTGCGAGAGATTGAGCACATGGTGCGTCAAGAAGTTCAAAAATATGAAGACGGTTTAATTTTTCCTTTTCCGTTTAAAACTCTATTTGTTTGAGAATCGTTTGATGTTTTATGAGTTATTTAGGGTTTCTTTACTATTGCCTATATGGCTTTATTCATTGTAGAAAAGAAGACATTATATGAGAGATTAATATAAAGTGAGATTTCACTTTCATAACTCGTTCTTAATTGAATTAATCTGAACTTATCAAAGATTTCCAATCTTTGTGGCATTCAACCCTTTCTAAAAGTAGCTAACTTTACATCCCAATCAAACTCAATACTATGTGTGCCATGAAATCAGCTATGTTCCTGACATCGTCTGTTTTATGGTGGATTGAAATGCTTCATTTTACTAAACATATCCTCTATCCCTTACCTAGGCAGCCCCAATACAAAATTCATAGGCACAACCCATGGCTCAGTAGGAACGGGTAAACGTATACAACCCTTTTGGTTCCTTAGATTTGGCCTTTTTACTATTAGGCGTATATAATTTATTTTCCTTAACAAATACCCATCATGCTTGTAAAATTTGACAATGGAAGCCATATCACATGACATATATACAACATAAAAATCTTCTTCAATGGTATTCGTATATTTAATAAATTAAAACCCAAGCATTTTGGTATTTAAGGAGTAAGACGTACATAGCTTCTGGATAATGCATTAGCAAATATGTTTTCCTTAACTTGTAACCCAATGTGACATGGGGAAAAATCTCTATATACTCCATCTATTTCGCATACCTCTTCTTCAACTTACCTTAGCCCTAGAGATCTTTTAGTGAATTTATGATCGGTGTGGTATGTATTACAAACTCTTTTTTCCACAAGTAGTGTTGCCATGCTTTCAAAACTCGAATAAGAGTATAAAACTCCTTCTCATATGTGGGGTAATTCAAAGCTGCTTCGCTTAGCTTCTCGCTAAAAATTCTGCAGGGTGCCTATCCTACAACAAAACGGCTCCAATTCCTATTTTCGAGGCATCATATTCAGTTTAAAAAGTTTTGTTAAAGTTAGACAGTGCTAAAATAGGTGCAAAACGTAACCTATCCTTAATAACAATAAATGCATGTTCTCGTTCAATGTCCCAACGAAAATCAATTTTTTTTTTCACAATTTCAGTAAGTCGTGTAGCAAGTGTGCTGAATTTATTTAATGAAACGCCTATAAAAACTAGCTAAACCATTAAAGCTTCTTACCTCGATGATGCTTTTAGGTGTTTACCACTCTTGATGGCTTTTGACTTCTCTTCATCTACTTTAGTACCTTTTTTGCTAACAACTAGGGCTGGACCCATAAATCGTAAATTGTGGATCCGAATCAAACCGACCAAATTCGGGTTGAGTTGGTTTTGACCTAAAACTGAGCTGGGTCCGTTCAGCTATAATTTAAAATTGTGGTTATGGTGGGTCGGGTTGATTTATGGTTCAAAGCTTTCCAAACTGACCCAACCCGTTATCAAAAGGTGAAACCCTAATTCTCTCCACTTCAAAACCTAGCCTCCCTTATCTCCTATGGTCTCCTCTCTAGCAATTCTTCCTAATCAAGGAACTTCACTTATGATAGATAAGAGTCGCCCAAGAACAAGAAGGAAGAGGAGAATGATTAGTGGGATCTTCCTGAAGGTGATCAGCTGATGGATAATCAGATTTTCGAATTCATGGGCTTGACTCCAAATGTTCTTTTGATCTTCCATTGAATGTGTTTTCTATTTCTTGATAAGTTATATCCGTTTTATTTGTTTTCTTGGTTTCTCTAATTTTGCTATGAAATTATTGTTTATTGAATTTGAAGTTTCCATCTTTTGGCATTATAAATGTTTCTTGTGAGTTTTTTGTTATCTTTTTTACTTTCTACAAGATATATGGATCACCTGCTAGATTATTTATGTCTATATTTGTTTATATATGTGTGTGTAAGATTGATTGCCTTCTTGGGAGGGTTTTTAATCAAATCATTTTCTTTTTTAGTTTTAAAAAATCAATACTCACTAGAATAAACAGGTTTTTTGGGGCTTGGGAGGTGTTGTGTGGTAGTGGATTTTGCATTGGATGATAAGCTCTTTTTTGTGGAATTCTGGGCAATCTTCTCATTTTGTGGATGTATTTTAGAGCTCTCACCAATTTCAAGTGCCCTATTGGGATTTTTCTGTCTTCTTCACAATGTTGATAAACTTGCAGGAGCTGTAGAGACTGCCTAGGAAATTTTAATACCGAAGTTCCTCACTATACATTCTTTTCTAGAAAAGAGTCTTATTGTTGAGTTCTAAAAGGTTTCATGTGTATGGAAACAAATTAGTTTCCAGTGACTTCATTTTTTTTTTATTTTTTTTTTTTGTACAATGAAAAATAATTATTTTTGGTATTTTTCGAGGGTCTTTTTAATAGTGATCTCAATCAATTATTTCTATGATTTTAAGTTATTCTTAATTTGAATACATATATTTTTCATGCATTCATAAATTTATTGAATTGAGTTTGTTATGCATTTGAAACTTTAAAAAACAGAGACATGGGATGATCAATTCTTTTGATCACCTTAGTTGATGAAATTGTAACACTCATTTGTTTCGTGTACATTCCAATTAAAAAGAGTTAAAATTAGTGTTAGCCACCCAACTAGTAAGTTTTGTTTCACTTTGATTTTAGAAATTTGAATTTAGTCGCTCAAGTTTCATTTCAATTTAAATACTTTGAAATCAAGTTACATTTTATCTTTGTAATATTTAACTGCCACTATTTAGAGGTGTTGGAAATTTGAATGAACTATATATCTTTGTTGTGCCGAGAGGTGTAAAGAGTTTTTATACTTAAAGAATCAAGCACCTTCAAGAGCAGATTCGTTTAAGTTGATATCGAGTCTTTCTACAGTGAAAAGAGAGATTGGCATATGCAACAAGCTTATTTCCACAAGGAAAGAGGAAAAGGTAGAAACAACTATTTTGGAAAGGGTTAGACAATCTAATCGTTGGCTTTAATAAAGGAAATGTAGACTTGCATGAGCTAAGATAATAATAATTAATGAGCTACCTTTTAGATTTGTCAAAGGTAAGAGGTAAGACAATTTTGTCGTGTAGCATGTCTGAGTTTTGATCATCCTTGTCATAGGACTATTGTTAGAGATATTTATCAATTGTATTTGGATCAAAAATTGTAATTAAGATATATCCTCCGAAGTCAAAGAGTTTCTCATACTTGCAGCTCCATTTAAAACGTTGACTATATGTCTCTCACAACGGACTTTGTTTATTTTGATTGGAAGCTTCATAAAAGGATTTTGAATTTTTGTGTGATTATTAATCATAAAGGTGAAACCATTGGTAAAGCTCAATGCGACTTGTTTGCGCTTATGGGGTATTGAGAAAGTATTTACAATCACGGTTGACAAATGCAGTTGCAATGAAACGTTTTGTAGGAGTAGTGATGGGTTGTTTTGGATGGAAAATATTTGCACGTGAGTTGGTTTCACATATTGTTAATATGATTGTATGTGAGGGATTAAAGGAAGCACATGCATAAATGTTATTTGCAATGCGGTAAAATATGTTAAATCTTCTTCTGATAGAGAACAAAAAGTTTTAAGGAGTGTACACGTTAAGAAAAAAATTAATCGTAAATCACTTGTGATTTTGGATATACCAACTATGTGAAATTTCACATATTTGATGTTCGCAGCTGATTTAAAATTCCAAAAATCTTTTGAAAGGTTAGAGGAGGAGGATGTACAATATTTCAATTATTTTTAGGAGTATGATGGTGGTAGAAGAAGGGGACCTCCTAGAATTGTGAAAATACTTCTATTTTTGTGAAGTTCCTTAAAGGCTTATGATTACGCCCAAAGAATAACGTGGTAGTTGTAGTGCAGCTTTGGGGTGTTGTATCCATGGGGAGATGGAAAAATCCTCAAAGGATAAAAGTGATGAATTATTCTCTTCAATGTGTAGTAAAATTCAATGTTTGAAATGTGAAATTAAAAACAATAATTTGAGGCAGTGAATCATCGGAATTCCTTCAATCGGATCGGATCAATCACATAAATTATTCCAATTTTATAACACAATTATAGACTTTCATCCCGGCACTCTAATCGGAAGATATATCGTTTAAACCCAATTTAATTCTAACGTGATCATAATAATGGTCAATCTTTGCAATGTTCACACTTGGTTTATCGAAATCAGATTCAAAATCGACTATCTACTAAAGCATAAAGTAGTAGAGAATCACGCCAATAAACTTAAACAATTGAGATTAAAACCTAGGTAATTATTTCAATCAATCCATAGAGAGAGCATGACTAATTCTATGACCAATATAATAAATACTAAGTCAATCTCAAAATTAATTCAAGATGAGAAGAATAAACCATTAAATCAATTTAATTTTCAATTGCAACTCTAGAATCTAGTTTCCATATAACATAATTACGCATACTTGTATTGGAATAAGATCAGAAGAGCGGCTTTATACACCTAGCATAAAGTAGTAAACGATCCACCATAAAATTTATGAGATTATAATTCAACAAATATTTCAATTCGTCGATAGAAAAAGAGTGACTGAACCTATGATTAATTTCATAAAAGTTAAATCAATCTCATTACAAATTCATGGAGAGAAACTATAAATTTTAGAGTTGTTCAACAAGAGAATACCAAAATACGTGAATAATAAATGTGAAATCACCAATTCCGAAAGTGTTCCTCCCTAACTTCACCAAGGTTTTTGTTTTTCATTAGTTTCTTGAGCCAAAATTAATAGAAGAATAATGACTAATGAAGAATGAGGTGTTCTGGAACGTTTTGGAGTCTTTTAGGGTTGAGAAATCGTGCCATAATAAGTTACTATAAGTGTTTGAGTCGTATAAGGAAAGTTGAAACTTTTTCCTCAATTTGGCATGGGGCCCGCCCAATAGAAAATGGGACGGCCGTTCAGGGAAAATATTTGCTTTCTGTATTGAAATTCAGAATAAAAACCGGTGCAACCTTTTCAGTTTGAAAGTTGATATGTGATAATGTTTTGACCATATCTCATCCATTTGACTCATTTCTTCATCCAATTGACTAGAACACTCTTTAATCTTCATCACAAGGTTGGAAACAAGTTTAGAATATTTGCACTTTAGTCCCTGAACTATCACTTTCCTCCATTTTGGTCCTTTCGCTTGTTTCTTCTATTTTCCACCGTTTTCACCCATTTGCAACATAAACCAAGATATAGAAGTACTTAGTGCATTTAGGCGTCAAATAATCATAGAAACACAAATATTAATGGGTGAAAAGCGTAATAAATGTGCCATTATCAGCTTAGTAAGTGACTTATATATATATATATATATATATATATATATATATATATATATATATATATGGGTAAAAAACAATAAATTTTAATTTTTTTTACAAAGTAATAAAATATATTAATTAGGAAAAAAAGGCAAAAAAAATATTTGTATCTAACTCTTTCGTCTTATAATATCGGGTGAAAAGTAAAACAAGAAGATTATTGGCACAATTCTCTTTAAAGAAAACTCAATAATAAAAAAAAGGAAAATAATAGTTGATTATGTGTTTTTTTATGAATGCCGAATATAAAAGTAAAATAGAATCATTTCAAAGAACATATAAGAAAACAAAATAGAATTACAAACCTAAGAGGAGGATAAACTTGAAGCAACAAGCTTGTTTCCGAAAAATATCACTCATAATTGTAGATTCTCTCTAGTGCGCACGCACAGAGGACTGAGCCGAAGAAGGAATTGGCCTTAAATCTGATTTCTCCATCTAGCTAGAAAAAAAAACTGAGGCCCCCTATTAAATTGAGCCTGAGGCACGTGCCTCATTTGCCTTTACCCAAAACCAGGCGGCCTACATCCATGTACATTGAATTTCAAAATCTCGTAAGAGTTTCACGGCTAGCCATATCCTCTATGAAGTTCCATGCTCACCTACATGCATGCTATGAATATAAGTAATATGATTGAAAAATGCTAGATGTACATCAAAAAGTGTACATCAAGGTCTACATCCCCTCACATAGAGGGGTCCTTATCGTTTCATTTGAATTTTTTTTTCCTTCCATTAGGTCCTTATCCCACCTACTATGCAATCATATAGAGTTTTACGCAATATAAATACCAATAATCAATAATCAAATGTCCAATATGATATCAACACAATTGAGTGGACCACTAGAAATACATCCCCTAACTGCACCTATGATATCACCCAACAAATATCCTACCCGCGGTGTCAATAATCATAATATCACAAAGGCACAGTCAAGTGGTTCATCCTCCTGTGATCACCAAAAGTACATCCCCTATCTACCTATGCGATCACCCAGGAAGTCTCACCTCAATATTTATAACGTCACATGAACCTGCAAGTATTGCATGATTCATATTGGCCAAGTATGTAAAGTGAAATTCGGGGTATTACATCCTCCCTTATAAAAATCTCGTCCTCGAAATTTGCTTACCTAAAAAGTTCGAGATATTTAACTTGCATTTCATCTTCCATTTTCCAAGTGGCTTCTTCTATTGTCTGATTCCACCACAATACCTTAACTAACATAATTTTCTTGTTTCTAGGTTGTTTTACTTCTAGTTGAAGAATCTCTACTGATTTTTCTTCATAAATCAAATTTGGTTTTATCCCTCGGTTCATTCTTCAACACATGAGAGGGATGTCCAATGTATTTTCTTAACCCATACATGAAATAAATTGTACACTTGGGACACTGGTAAAGGAAGATCAAACTTGTAAGGAACATTTTGTATTCTCTCGATAATAGAAAATGGACCAATGTATCTCGGGCTCAATTTTTTCGCTACCTTCAAAAATACTTGATCCGTTGGCATATTAGTGTCACAACATCAACCATTTCACGAACCATATCTGGACCTAACAGTTTCCTTTCTCCAATCTCATCCTAATAAATTAGATATCTACATTTTCTACCATGTTATGCTTCATAAGGAGCCATTCCAATCAGCCAGATAACTATTGTTGTATGCAAATTTTAGCAACAACAAAAATTTACTCCACTGGCCCCCAAAAACCAATACACATGCCTCAACATATTTTCCAATATTTGTATCGTTTTTTCTGATCATTTTTCAGTCTAAGGATGAAATGTTGTGCTAAAAGATAACTGTGTTCCTAAAGCCTTCTGATGTGAGCTTTTCCAAAAGAGAGTCAGGAACTTAAAATCTCTGTCAGAAACAATAGATAGTGAGTGGCACACCATGAAGTCTAACTATTTCTTATACATAAAGATGTGCATATCGGTTCATGGAATAAGTGGAATAAACGAGGATGAAATGAGATACTTTGGTCCACCTATCCAAAATAACCCAGAAACGAATATCCTTTAGTTTTTTTTCGGCAGTTTCACCACAAAATTCTTTGTGATTCTCTCCCAAGTCCACTCTGGGATAGGTAATGGTTGTAAGGTTCCTGTTGGCCTTAAGTATTTCGCATTTATTTGTTGACATGTTAAACATTATCTCACATATTCATAGGGATGGCAAAAAAGCTCGGCGGCTCGCACTGCTCGGGCTCGGCTCAGAAAAAGCCCGAGCCGGGCCGGCCCGCGAAAAAAAAAAAACCAAAATTTGCCAACTTATTCCACTCATCATGAAACTAATAAACTAATAATAAGTGACAAATTTATTTCATAATGTATCACATAGATTATTTTGAAAAATGGGTAATATTTGTTTGTTTAATATTTATTGTATTATTAGTTTATTACTGTTTTCATTTCTCTAAAACTCTAAGTACCTAAATACTTAAAGTAAGCATTTTCTCATTTACACAAATGTTTATTATTCTATATTAAGTGAAATTATTAGTGATATATATTGCTTAATTACATTTAAAAATTTAGCTAATTTCATCAATGGTTACTAAAATTTGTAAGAAAATTTAAATCGATCATTAAAAAGATTTCTTACTTTGTTATAATGGATAGTTACTCATTTATAAATCTAACATGTTATCCGACATAAGCCTATAAGGTGCCACAAAAAAAAAAAAAAAACTGAGCCGGCTCGGCCCGCTAAGGCTCAGGCCAAGCCTCATTTTTTTTGGCCGGGCTCTGCTCGGCTCGGGCCCAAAAAAGCTCGGGCTCGGCTCTGCTCGTTGACATCCCTACATATTCAGCTATCTCACCTTTCATTTTCGGCCACCAATAATACAACTTCAAATCTTTAGTAGCTCCTGGATGAATAGAATATGGTTTTGTGTGTGCTTTAGATAGAATATCACCTCGGATATTTTCTGCATCAGGTACATACGATTGCCCTCTAAACCGCAAGAGTGTGAAACTTTTCCAACATGTATATCATTCTTTTCCTTTGAACAATAATCATCTCCCTGTTGCCCTTGTTGGATTACATTCAATAAATAAAGTTGGTTGAAGTCTTAATGACGCAAGTTTAGCCTCCACAGATCCTTGCAATACAATTTCAATATCCATTTTCTGTAATTCTACAAAATTCTGATTTGAGTCACTATCATATAATTGCAAGACTAAATATCAATTTTCTACTCAACATATCACCTACAACATTAACCTTACCTGGGTGATAATTGATATCACAATCGTAATCTTTTACTAACTCTAACCACCTTTGTTGTCTCATTTTCAATTCCTTTTGTGTGAATAAATATTTCAAACTTTCGTCATCGGTATAAATCTCGCACCATTTCCCATACAAATAATGCCTCCATATTTTAAGTACAAACACAAATTCGGCAAGCTCCAAGTCATGTGTAGGATATTCTTTTCGTATTCTTAAGTTTCCTTGATGCTATGCAAGAACATTACCATTTTGCATCAATACACATCCCAGACCATTTTCAGAAGTGTCTTTATAAACCACAAAGCCTACAGTACCAAATGGAATAGTAAGGATAAGAGTCAAAGTCAGACTTTTCTTTGATTCTTGAAAACTACGCTCACAAGAAGCATCTGTCCACTCAAAACTTCATACTCTTTTTGGTTAATTTCATTAAAGAAGCTATTTTTGAGAATCCTTAAAACTCAGAACTTTTGAAGCGTTTGTAGGTCGTGCCAAATTATTGATAGCCTCTTCTTTACTAGGATCAACTGATATGCCCTCACCTGATATTACATGCCCCAAAAATATGACTTTGTCTAACCAAAATGCACATTTTTTAAACTTACAATATAATCGTTTATCCTTTAAAACCTGAAATACCATCCTCAATTGTTCATCATGTTCTTCTCTAGTACGAGAATAAATAAGGATATCATCAACAAATATAATGACAAGTTAAGTGACAAAATCCTTAAATACAATTCATCAAATCCATGAAAGTCACTGGGCATTTGTCAACCCAAATGACATCATTAAAAACTCATAATGACGATATCTCGTACTAAATACCATCTTAGGGAATGTTCTATTCCTTTATCTTTAATCAATGGTATCCAAATCGCAAATCAATTTTCGAGAATATAGCTCTGTACCCTGAAGTTGATCAAACAAGTCATCAATCCTCAGCATCAGTATTTACTTTTAATTGTTACCTTATTCAAATTTATATAATCCATACACAATCTCTTTGTATCATCTTTCTTACGAACAAATAATACTAGTGCATCCCACGGAGAAAAGTCTAATAAAACATTTATCCAACAACTCATGTAATTGTAACTTAACTTTTTAAATTCGGTTAAGGTTTCTATATGTTGCTTTGGATATTGGAGGTGTTCCTAGAATTAAATCAACGACAAACTGTATCTCACGATCTGGTGGTATCCCAGGTAGATCGATCATCTGGATAACCTTTGAAAATTCTTGTGCCATTGGTACATTACTAAGATTTGGATTATGTTGTACTTGAATAGCCGTAAACTAACAAATTAACCGACCACCCACTATCTAGTAACCTTTGTGCTTTCAATGCCAATACAATTGGGAATCTAAAACCATTTTCAATCTCAATGAACGTGAATAGGTTCATCTCCTAAAGGTTGAAAGGTTATGAACTTCTTCTTACAATCTATAGTAGCATGATATTTTGACAATCAATCCATACCAAAAATTATATCATAATCTCTCATATTCAATACAATTAAATCAACATAGAGTTCTCGATTTTCTAGGAGGATTATACAAGCCCTTAAAATAATACAAGTGTTGAAATGCCAAAGAGAATTTACTTGTTACAACTAATGCATTTGTCGAGGCATTTGATCTGGTAATAGTAAACACTAAGGCACCTACTTCTTCTCTCTAGGATTTAGATTACCCAAGCGTGCTCTAGCAAGATATCCCACCTTTCCACAAACATAACTTGTCCTAGTCTCTGTAAGACATGCTCTAGTATGTTGTCCACTACATTTGGGACAAGAAGATAGTGATAATCAAGGATTTACCCTGATCTATATTTAGACGCTTACCCTAATCCCACTCTTGTTGTCTTTGCTTCGGTTGAAACTTAAGTTTTTTTACTCCGGCCCTGTAATACTTTTTTCTCGTCATTTCTAGGCCAAATACTATACCTAACCCTGTCTAAACTATTGTCGAGCCTCTTGACTTCGGTTAATTCTTTGTTCAGACTGTTCTACGACTAATGTTCTCCCTGCTATTTGGGAATATGAAACACCTTGAATTCCTACTATGCTTACATCTCTATTTAATTTTGGCCTAGTCCCTTAAGAAATATTTCTACTTTCAATGTATCAATATTAACCATGTGGGTAACAAACCTGGATAGTTGTTCAAACGTACGAATATACTCTCCGGCATACTTCCCTATCTCAACTGCATGAATTTATTCATCTTCATGGCTCGAATTGTGACTGTAAAATATTTGTTACAAAATAGCTCTTTAAAGCTATTTCAAGTTATGGCATTGATATCTTCTATGCTGCTTGTGGTATCTCACCAATGTCCAGCACTACCTCATAGCATAAAAGACGCGCAAACCACTTTCTCTACCTCTGAAACTCTCATGTACAACATATTCTCTAAAGTTCTCAACCAATCCTCTACTGCTATTGGGTCTAATGTATCCTCAAATATTGGAGGTTCAAGAGCTTATAAAACCTTCAAAAATAATAAAGGCAAACCTCAAAAGAGTGACATAACTCAGTGACCCCAGAATTTCCAATTTATGTTCTTTGTTTTCCACTTCTCTTTGGCTCTTGTGCTTTCTTTTTCACTTGAAATCAATTGGGGATGAGTTGAAGGAGATAATCTCTTATTTAGGAAGTACGAAGAGGTCTTTAAGGGGATTGAGTCATGAGTGAAGAAAGTTGCAATTAAAAAGACATGTAGCCCAAGCATGAGGTGGTTTTGTGTAAAAATCTGATTTTTGCACTTATCCTTGTAGGTTCAAATCTGGTGTTTTGACCTATTTTAATGTGTAAAACCTAATTCAATTTCCATATTATCCTAAAATAATTTGTAGAGTTAACTCCTTAACTGTTTATTCGATTTCTTACTCGATTGGCGCCCCATTCTTTACTAACCTCAATATAGTTTATAACGTCACATGAACCTTATATTATTATATTGTGATCATGTCGTTATGAGCCTCATGTCCCAAATATGTTAAAGACTTAATTAGAGTTTAGGGTAACCATGATTAACAGAATTAAAAGCATGTAACTTTACCGATAATGATTCCAACACTTTCAAGATTACAATTGTTTAACACATATTATCCAACATCTAGATTAACCTAGATTTCTACCATAGCTCAATGTAAGATTCACCACCTAGGTCGGGGGGTCAAAGACCAACACCGTGTAGAATTCTTAAAACCTCAATGATCAAATGCACCATAATAAGAGAAAACAATTTCGAACTATTGATGCAAATGCAATGGCAATGTAAATAGCAAGTAATGCATGAATCATATGGGCTAATTGTGTAAAGTGAAATTCGGGGTATTACACT
Organism: Fraxinus excelsior; assembly: GCA_019097785.1. Classification (NCBI taxonomy): domain Eukaryota; kingdom Viridiplantae; phylum Streptophyta; class Magnoliopsida; order Lamiales; family Oleaceae; genus Fraxinus; species Fraxinus excelsior. The sequence continues at coordinate 22,840,080 of CM032637.1, forward strand.
TTTGGACATAAAATTGTTATCAAATACAAAATATGTTAACAATGGAGAATTTGAGGATAATAATGATAAGAAAACCATTAGGGACACATGATAAAATGAGCAAAGAAAAAAATAATAATTAATAGCAACTAAAATATGGCGCAAAAAATAAAAATTGGGGTGAATACAATTACTCTATTTTATATTTACTTGTCATGCTTAATGGTAATATTGATTTTGTTTGGTTTTACTAGTATGGTAATAATTTATAGGAAAATAATTATTTGGGACGTCCGCGTTAATTTCTATTTGTGAAAAAATTCAAACAAATATTTTTTCATTGAAGCTTCCTTATTGAATGGCATAAGTATTATTTTTATTAGTGTTGAAATTGAAAAATAAAAAATAAAAAAACTGGTTTGGGTTGGGTCGATTTTAAATTACAAGTCGGGTCAGGTCAGGCAAGTTCAGAATAATCTAGAACCAAGTATGTCAGATTGGGTCAAGTCGGGTTTGGGCCAAAATCAGTCTGACCCAACATGTTGCCTAGCCCTACTAACAACATAACCAGGAAAAATAACTTTTTCCATTCGAAGGTACATTTCTTAAAATAAGAATGTAGTTTATTATGTCTTAAAACATCAAGCACACATCTCAACTCCTTAATATACTCATCTAAACTCTTGATGTACACTAGGATATCATCAAAGTATACTAAAATAGATTTTCCTATGAATGGATGAAAAATACCATTCATTAATCTCATGAAAGTACTAGGTTTGTTAGTCCAAATGACATAACTAACCATTCATATAATCCATATTTAGTCTTAAAAGAAGATTTACATTCATCTTCTATCATCTAATTTTTTGATAGCCACTTTTAAGATCTATTTTATTAAAAATATGTGACTCATGCAATTCATCAATCGTATTATCTAATCAAGGTATGAGATGATGATACATAGCCGTTATGTTTTGCTAATGCTACTTGTACCTAAAAAAGATGTGACATGGATAATATTAATTGATTACAGGGTAGACCCATTCTCTCCCTCATATACACTTTTGCCCATCATCTCCTCAACTTGCCTTTGAAGCTCTTTTGTCTCCTCAGGAGTACTTCTATAGGCTGATTAGTTTGAAATAATAGTTCCTAACACTAATGAGACCCACTAGGTATTTTTTCAGGGAACCTGTTCTCGAATTCTTACAATAAAGAAATAGCCAAACTGGGAGAAATTGATTAATTTTATCATGATTAAGGTAGGATTCCTCGTACATCAGCATCATAATAGGCTAGTTTTCCAAGAAAATCCTTCTTAATCTCACTCTCTTTTAAATAAAAACTCATCTTTGTTTTTTCCTTTTCTCCCAGCAGGCTCTTTGCCTTTTTTTTTTTCTCATGACTCTACTCTTTTTTCGTAATTTTCAATGACCTCCCTATTTTCACTGTCACTCTCTTTTTTCTTGAGTTTTGGGTCTCACTCTCATTTTTCTCCAAGTCTTTTTTTTTTTTTTTGCTTACCTCTTAACTTCAATTGGTCCTCATAGACCTATTTTGTTGTTAAAGGAAGAAGCGTAACCGTTTTCCAATCTTTGTCAAAGTTGTACCTATTCTTAAGCCCATTATGAAATACCACCCCCTCAACAAAATATGGCCAGTATGCATAGGCACCACATTGCACACATCACCTCATCACTATACCTCCCAATAGTAAAGCTCACAAGGACTTGCTTATTAATCTTGACCTTCCCATATTGAATAACTACTGTAACTTATAAGGGTAGTATTAGCTACATTGATACAACTCTCCCTATCTATAATCATACTACACACTTTATTGTTAACATAGCATCTTATATAAAATATATTCTCCCTTTGCTGCTCCATAACAACTACCTAATTTGTGCACTAAAAGATTTACATTTAACATGGTACTCTACCCTATTACCATCACTAGCATCTTTCAGCTTGGGCATCTCATAACTGTCACTCTCATCCATAATCTAGTTCCCATTGTCCCGCATAATCATTGATTGCCCCTTTTTTTGGCATTATATGCAATGTGTACCCTTTTTTTTATATAAGGGTAGTATTAGCTACATTGATACAACTCTCCCTATCTATAATCATACTACATACTTTATTGTTAACATAGCATCTTATATAAAATATATTCTCCCTTTGCTGCTCCATAACAACTACCTAATTTGTGCACTAAAAGATTTACATTTAACATGGTACTCTACCCTATTACCATCACTAGCATCTTTCAGCTTGGGCATCTCATAACTGTCACTCTCATCCATAATCTAGTTCCCATTGTCCCGCATAATCATTGATTGCCCCTTTTTTTGGCATTATATGCAATGTGTACCCTGAACCCAAAGCAATTAAAAATATCTCTATTCTTAGAAGGTTGAGAATCTGACTTGGGTTTATTTTTGTTAACTACGTCTTCTTATCTCCTAGGTGATTCTGTCTTACTCTTTGAAACAGCCCCCACTTCGATCTCCAAAGGGGATTAGAACCCAAATAATAATTTGTTGTTCCTTTTCTTTTCAATTACCTCTCTACCTTCATAGACATGTGCACTATGTCCTTCAACTCCATATTGTGTTATAACTCAACTACATTGGTTATATCCTAATCCATTAAAATTCTAGACATTGTGGCCTCCCTATCCACAACATTAGCCCAATCATAGCCACGTCCTCTACACTCCTTGAATCTTGAGAAAGATTGTAATTTTTTATAAAGGTCCCTATAGTAATGAATTGGTACAAATCTCCTCCTTGTGAAAGTTTTTTGATGTGAACCCACGTAGCAATAGTAGCTTTGAAATCCACAAAAGATTGGATCACAACCCCAGGAAAGCTAAAATTCCGATTTGCAGCTTGACCCAATAATTTATTGAATCAAGGAACCAAAGTTATAAAAGAACTTGACCCCTTAATCACAAAAAATTATGAACCTAGCTATGAATTTGTTGAAGGCCACAAAAAAATAATCTTTAATAAGTTCGAAATTCAGTTCACTGAAGAACAAGAGAAAGTAACCTCGTGTTGTAATTAATCTCAATAATAATGTGTTGTTTACAATGAAATTAATGATTCCTATTTATTGGGAACCCATAAAAACCTAATTAAAACGGAACTATATATAAAAAGATATAAAAAGATAGCATAACAAGAGTTCTACCAAAAATAGATTTCTAGGAAAAAAAATTGAAAAACGAATCCAGAAAATGAACTAGAAAGGCAAAGATGAGTACCACGGAGGGCAAGTTAGCAAGGATCCTTTGCATTTTTCGAAGGGGCTAATAACAAGGTCATAAGCAAAGAAGATTGAGGAAGCCATGTAGGAACTTCTCCAAGCTACATTGGCCAAGAGTTCAAGTTCAATGAGCAAGACACCAAGTTTCAAGATGGACGTTAAAGAAGAACCTACCTTAGGGCATTTGATTCAAGCTAAAGTGGCAAAAGCGAAGTTGAGAGACCAGCCAGGAAGATGCATGGCTTTGAGAGGGTTGCATTGATAAGTGATATTTCACTCATGAGTTAATTCTTGTTATAAGTGATATGTCATTAAACTTGTTATTTGGTTAATTCTTATGAGTTGTTGATGTTTTAATGCATGATATTGATGTTGTGATGTAGGTTGATGAGATTGAAGAAAATAAACAAAAATTGACAAAAATTGGAGAAATGGGATAAATTGTAAGAGATCCGAAATTCGGGGACTAAAGTGAAATACTCAAAACTTGCGCCGAACCTCATGATGAAGATTTGAGAGTGTTAATGGTCAATTTAATGAAGAAATATGTCAAATGGATCAAATATAACCAAAGAATGATCACACATAAAATTCCAACCGAAAAAGTCTTGATCCAGATTTCTAGTCTCATATTGAGACTTACTTTTGATATGAGTAAACAATCGAATTGGAGGGTGATGTCTGAAGAAAGTTTGTAGCCCTTTGAGTTTTCTTTCCAACGCATCTTGAATCACCTCAATTGGACATCGAGAGAAGAAGTTATGATACAAACAATGAAAAAAGCCCCAGAAAAACCCAATAGAATGCCGGGCGCCAAGGTGCCCGAAATGCTGAAAATTAGTAGAATACGCGGCGCCAAGGCACCGGATCTCGAGAATGAGAGAAAATGGAAAAGTTTAGAAGATTTTTGGTCCGGTCCAACCCTATTCCGTCTTGAAACTTGTGGACACTATACATACCACCATAAAGACCTAATTTTGGAGGGGGAAGAGGAGAAAAAAGATACAAAACGGCTGAATCTCCAGGACAATAAGAAGAAGGAATTGAAGAAATCAAGTGAAGAAAGCGTAGAAATATTAAAGGGGACTTTGAGCAACACTCCAAAAAGAGTTTTTCTTACCTTCTCCTTTATGTTATCCATTGTAGATTGTTTAAATTTTATGAATTTCTTCATGAACTAAATAATTTAGGTTTGATGTAGCCACTTGAGATTATGGTTTGATGAATTTATAATTATTTCTTTTGGATTTCCCACGTGTATTTAAATGTGTTATGAGTATAATAATGCTTTCAATTACCTGATCAATAATTGGATGAATAGATGCTAGCTAATTCCGACACTAGATAGAGGGGAATTTAGGCGTGATCATATAATTAACACAACCTAGGTTTTATAGGTGTCAAGAGAAAGTATAAAATTTATGAAGTTTACTCCACAAAAGAATATGGACTTTGATAAATTCTAAGCTTTAATTCGGAATAGAGATATTGGGGTTGAAATCTAGGATTAATTTCTAGCCGGCACTGAAGAGATGAGAGAGAAACACAATAGGATTCTTGCTTTAAATATGGGAAAATCAATTGGAATAATTTGAAGTCATTGAATCATGATTGAAAGTTAGGTGAAATCATTCCCTAGGCTTTCTCATTTTGATAAATTTATATTCTTCAATTTTGTCGTAACATTTTACCTTGGATTAGTTTAAAACAATCAATCAATCATTCATTCATCAATTGTCTAGAAAAAATAGAAGTTACATAATTATAGTACTTGGTGGAAATTAAATTACAATTCATGTGGGTTCGGCATCCTAATTTCAATACTATATTACAAAACTTGACACCGTACACTTGCGGTATATTTCACATTGTATAAAACACGTGACATGCATGCACAAGCATCAATCATTCAAAACTTAAGAGTAAATAATGTGCACCATGCGTGCAAACAACGTACTACCATGAGCACACATGGTATGTTTCTAGATGAATTTTAGTCATTAAAACTTTATTTATATAGTTTTATCTTGATATTTTACAAGATAATTATGATTGTTTTGAGTTCGCCTGTATAAAGCTTGATTCATTGTACAATCTTACAAGAAAAATGCTAGATATACATCAAAATCTACATCCCCTCACATGGAGGGGTCCACTCGAATATTTTATTCGAGTGGGCCTACCCATGTGAGGGGGGTGTACACCGTGATGTACACCCCGATGTACTGCTAGCATGACTCATCTTACAAATCACATTATTTTGAGATATTACTTATAAATTGTGGATTCACTTTCAATCTTATTCTTATTTTTAAAGTATCCAAAACTTATAAAAAAAAAATTCCAATAATTGTTGCTTGACCTTCCACCTTGATTTTTTATGCAAGAAATTATTGGGCCAAGATTCTTCATCTGATTTTAGCTTTCTTGGGATTCGTATCAAATCTTGTGGGGTTCCAATTTACATCCTTCAACGAGGTTCACATCATAATCTACTCTTTTGCATAAAACTCATTTTTCTGTCTCTCTCTGTGTCTGTCTCTCTCTACTCTCTCTTCGTCTTCTCTCTTTCTCTATTTCTTCTCTCTTCTCTCTTCTCGTAAATTTTGGCCTTACTCTCATTTTCCTCTTTCTTTTTCTTTTTTCCCTCACAAAACTTCATTTGGTCCTCATAGGCCTGTTTTAGAGTTAAAGGAACAAGAGTAACCACATGGCCAGCATGCATAGGATCAACATCACATACACCTCATTAATATACCCCCCCCCCCCAATGCTTAGGAATCACTTCACATATCACCTTGCTTGTTAACCTTGACCACCATACATTCATTCAATCAATGTGCCCCAAACCTAAGCATTAAAAATATTTAATATCTCCATTCCAAGTAGGTCAGGAATCTGTTTTATGTTTATTTTTGCTAGTTGCCTCTTCTTTTCTCCTATGCAGTTCGATCTTACCCTTTGAAACAGTCTTATCACCCGACAACATCGATCTAGCTTCACTAGATCCCAAAATCGAAAGGAGCTTCAAACAGTATAGTAGAAAAAAGAGAAGAGCAAGGGATTAACAAAGACCTCTAGTTTAACAAAGACCTCTAGTTGTACCTCTAGTTTAACAAAGACCCATCGCCAACGAGGGCCTAATATTGGTAGGGGATTATGTGAATCCAGCACCAATACTAGTGCAACCGCCTATTGTCTACCAGTCCTTTGGAAATGCAAACTTCCACCTTTGACCTGATGTCATCAATCTCTTCCCAAATCATCATGACATCAAGTTATCAGCCAAGAGGGGATATCATCAGATGCCTTTCAGATGCGCCTATGAGGACACACTGAAGGAGGGTACAAAAGCATAGCTATACTCACTACCTGTAGGAAGTATTGTATCATGGAATGACATAGTGCAAAAATTTACCATGAAATTCTTGCCACCATCTCGAGTCCACCAAATCCGAAACGAAGTATATGCATTCAAACAGAGGGATCTTGAAACATATCTCGAGGCATGGGTTCAACAACACGTTTAGGAAGTGTCCAAATCCTTACATTCCTAAGCAGGCGCATGTGTATCTCTTTTACAATGGACTACTCCTTGAATTTAGGAACATGGCAAATGCTTCAATGGGTGGTTCAATTATGACATTGGAGATCGACGATGCATTCAACTTGTATGAGAGAATTGTTGAGAATCAAGCCAATCGACCAACCGATGGGGAAGTTCCAAAGACAAAGAAAGTAACAGGAATGCATAATATAGATACGGTGACAACATTAGCTTTGATTTGTACAGTAGTAGGACAGATCATATCACTGTCAGTTTCCCTTTAGCTTCCACTCACATGGGTTAGCTAGCCTGTAGAGATCAGCT
>CM032637.1:22847308-22896068 GCA_019097785.1 Fraxinus excelsior
GCTATAATTTAAAATTGTGGTTATGGTGGGTCGGGTTGATTTATGGTTCAAAGCTTTCCAAACTGACCCAACCCGTTATCAAAAGGTGAAACCCTAATTCTCTCCACTTCAAAACCTAGCCTCCCTTATCTCCTATGGTCTCCTCTCTAGCAATTCTTCCTAATCAAGGAACTTCACTTATGATAGATAAGAGTCGCCCAAGAACAAGAAGGAATAGGAGGATGATTAGTGGGATCTTCCTGAAGGTGATCAAGCTGATGGATAATCAGATTTTCGAATTCATGGGCTTGACTCCAAATGTTCTTTTGATCTTCCATTGAATGTGTTTTCTATTTCTTGATAAGTTATATCCATTTTATTTGTTTTCTTGGTTTCTCTAATTTTGCTATGAAATTATTGTTTATTGAATTTGAAGTTTCCATCTTTTGGCATTATAAATGTTTCTTGTGAGTTTTTTGTTATCTTTTTTACTTTCTACAAGATATATGGATCACCTGCTAGATTATTTATGTCTATATTTGTTTATATATGTGTGTGTAAGATTGATTGCCTTCTTGGGAGGGTTTTTAATCAAATCGTTTTCTTTTTTAGTTTTAAAAAATCAATACTCACTAGAATAAACAGGTTTTTTGGGGCTTGGGAGGTGTTGTGTGGTAGTGGATTTTGCATTGGATGATAAGCTCTTTTTTTGTGGAATTATGGGCAATCTTCTCATTTTGTGGATGTATTTTAGAGCTCTCACCAATTTCAAGTGCCCTATTGGGATTTTTCTCTGTCTTTTTCACAATGTTGAATAAGCTTGCAGGAGCTGCAGAGAATGCTTAGGAAATTTTAATACCGAAGTTCCTCACTATACATTCTTTTCTAGAAAAGGGTCTTATTGTTGAGTTCTACATGGCAGATTTCATGTGTATGGAAACAAATTAGTTTCCAGTGACTTCATTTTTTTTTTTTTTTTTGTACAATGAAAAATAATTATTTTTGGTATTTTTCGAGGGTCTTTTTAATAGTGATCTCAATCAATTATTTATATGATTTTAAGTTATTCTTAATTTGAATACATATATTTTTCATGCATTCATAAATTTATTGAATTGAGTTTGTTATGCATTTGAAACTTTAAAAAACAGAGACATGGGATGATCAATTCTTTTGATCACCTTAGTTGATGAAATTGTAACACTCATTTGTTTCGTGTACATTCATTCCAATTGAAAAGAGTTAAATTTAGTGTTAGCCACCCAACTAGTAAGTTTTGTTTCACTTTGATTTTAGAAATTTGAATTTAGTCACTCAAGTTTCATTTCAATTTAAATATTTTGAAATCAAGTTACATTTTATCTTTGTAATATTTAACTGCCACTATTTAGAGGTGTTGGAAATTTGAATGAACTATATATCTTTGTTGTGCCGAGAGGCGTAAAAGAGTTTATATACTTAAAGAATCAAGCACCTTCAAGAACAGATTCGTTTAAGTTGATATCGAGTCTTTCTACAGTGAAAAGAGAGATTGGCATATGCAACAAGCTTATTTCCACAAGGAAAGAGGAAAAGGTAGAAACAACTATTTTGGAAAGGGTTAGACAATCTTATTGTTGGCTTTAATAAAGGAAATGTAGACTTGCATGTGCTAAGATAATAATAATTAATGAGCTACCTTTTAGATTTGTCAAAGGTAAGAGGTTAGACAATTTTTGCGTGTAGCATGTCTGAATTTTGATCATCCTTGTCATAGGACTATTGTTAGAGATATTTATCAATTGTATTTGGATCAAAAATTGTAATTAAGATATATCCTCCGAAGTCAAAGAGTTTCTCATACTTGCAGCTCCATTTAAAACGTTGACTATATGTCTCTCACAACGGACTTTGTTGATTTTGATTGGAAGCTTCATAAAAGGATTTTGAATTTTTATGTGATTATTAATCATAAAGGTGAAACCATTGGTAAAGCTCAATGCGACTTGTTTGCGCTTATGGGGTATTGAGAAAGTGTTTACAATCACGGTTGACAAATGCAGTTGAAATGAAACGTTTTGTAGGACTGGGTTGTTTTGGATGGAAAATATTTGCACGTGAGTTGGTTTCACATATTGTTAATATGATTGTATGTGAGGGATTAAAGGAAGAACATGCATAAATGTTAGTATTTGCAATGCGGTAAACTATGTTAAATCTTCTTCTGATAGAGAACAAAAAGTTTTAAGGAGTGTACACGTTAAGAAAAAAATTAATCGTAAATCACTTGTGATTTTGTGATTAAGGGGACCTCCTAGAATTGTGAAAATACTTCTATTTTTGTGAAGTTCCTTAAAGGCTTATGATTACGCCTAAAGAATAACGTGGTAGTTGTAGTGCAGCTTTGGGGTGTCGTATCCACGAGGAGATGGAAAAATCCTCAAAGGATAAAAGTGATGAATTATTCTCTTCAATGTGTAATTCAATGTTTGAAATGTGAAATTAAAAACAATAATTTGAGGCAGTGAAGCATCGGAATTCCCTAAATCGGATCAGATCAATCACATGAATTATTTCAATTTTATAACACAATTATAGACTTTCATCCCAGCACTCTAATCGGAAGATATATCGTTTAAGCCCAGTTTAATTCTAACGTGATCATAATGGTCAATCTTTGCAATGTTCACACTTGGTTTATCGAAATCAGATTCAAAATCGACTATAAGCATAAAGCAATAGAGAATCACGCCAATAAACTTAAACAATTGAGATTAAAACCTAGGTAATTATTTCAATCAATCCATAGAGAGAGCATGACTAATTCTATGACCAATATAATAAATACTAAGTCAATCTCAAAATTAATTCAAGATGAGAAGAATAAACCATTAAATCAATTTAATTTTCAATTGCAACTCTAGAATCTAGTTTCCATATAACGTAATTACACATACTTGTATTGGAATAAGATCGGAAGAGCGGCTTTATACATCTAGCATAAAGTAGTAAACGATCCACCATAACATTCATGAGATTATAATTCAACAAATATTTCAATTCGTCGATAGAAAAAGAGTGACTGAACCTATGATTAATTTCATAAAAGTTAAATCAATCTCATTACAAATTCATGGAGAGAAACTATAAATTTTAGAGTTGTTCAACAAGAGAATACCAAAATAGGTGAATAATAAATGTGAAATCACCAATTCCGAAAGTGTTCCTCCCTACCTTCACCAAGGTTTTTGTTCTTCATGAGTTTCTTGAGCCAAAATTAATGGAAGAATAATGACTAATGAAGAATGAGGTGTTCTGGAACGTTTTGGAGTCTTTTAGGGTTGAGAAATCGTGTCATAATAAGTTACTATAAGTGTTTGAGTCGTAGAACGAAACTTGAAACTTTTTCCTCAATTTGGCATGGGGCCCGCCCAATAGAAAATGAGACGGCCGCTCAGGGAAAATATTTGCTTTCTGTATTGAAATTCAGGGTCGGGCGGCGCTTGGGCAGGCGCCCGGTAGGCCAGTGCACAGCTGGACAACCTTCAGTGTTTTGGTCATAACTTCCAATATCGATCTTTGATTGAGATGATTCAAAATGTATTGGAATGCTAACTCAAAGGGCTACATTTTTACTTCAGATACCATCTTCAATTCGATCATTTTCCATGCCAAAAATGGGTCTCAATATGAGAATAAAAACCGGTGCAACCTTTTCAACTTGAAAGTTGATATGTGATAATGTTTTGACCATATCTCATCCATTTGACTCCTTTCTTCATCCAATTGACTAGAACACTCTTTAATCTTCATCACAAGGTTGGAAACAAGTTTAGAATATTTGCACTTTAGTTCCTGAACTATCAGTTTCCTCCATTTTGGTCCTTTTCGCTTGTTTCTTCTATTTTCCACCGTTTTCACCCATTTGCAATCTAAACCAAGATATAGAAGTACTTAGTGCATTTAGGCGTCAAATAATCATAGAAACGCAAATATTAATGGGTAAAAAGCGTAACAAATGTGCCATTATCAGCTTAGTAAGTGACTTTGAAGTTTACTAAGTAATAAAATATATTAATTAGGAAAAAAAGGCAAAAAAAATATATGTATCTAACTCTTTCGTCTTATAATATTGGGTGGAAAGTAAAACAAGAAGATTATTGGCACAATTCTCTTTAAAGAAAACTCAATTAAAAAAAAAAGGAAAAGAATAGTTGATTATGTGTTTTTTTATGAATGCCGAATATAAAAGTAAAATAGAATCATTTCAAAGAACATATAAGAAAATAAAATAGAATTACAAACCTAAGAGGAGGATAAACTTGAAGCAACAAGCTTGTTTCCGGAAAATATCACTCATAATTGTAGATTCTCTCTAGTGCGCACGCACAGAGGACTGAGCCGAAGAAGGAATTGGCCTTAAATATGATTTCTCCATCTAGCTAGAAAAAAAAATGAAAAAGAAAAAAAAAACTGAGGCCCCTTATTAAATTGAGCCTGAGGCACATGCCTCATTTGCCTTTACCCAAAACTAGGCGGCCTACATCCATGTACATCGAATTTCAAAATATCGTAAGAGTTTCACGGCTAGCCATATCCTCTATGAAGTTCCATGCTCACCTACATGCAAGAACTACATAAGCTAATGCCCAATAAGTAAAAACATGCATGCTATGAGTATAAGTAATATGATTGAAAAATGCTAGATGTACATCAAAAAGTGTACATCAAGGTCTACATCCCCTCACATGGAGGGGTCCACTCGAATAAAATATTCGAGTGGTCCCCTCACCCATGTGAGGGGGATGTACACCCCGATGTACCACTAGCAATGCTCAATATGATTATATGCCAACATGTCATTTCTTAAAAACATCAAGCTAAAATACATCATATTCAAATATTCGTTAAAGTTAACTTGAAATAGTTTCATTTGAATTTTTTTTCCTTCCATTGGGTCCTTATCCCACCTACTATGCAATCAGATAGAGTTTTACGCAATATAAATACCAATAATCAATAATCAAATGTCCAATATGATATCGACACAATTGAGTGGACCACTAGAAATACATCCCCTAGCTGCACCTATCACCCAACAAATATCCTACCCGCGGTGTCAATAATCATAATATCACAAAGGCACAGTCAACTGGTTCATCCTCCTGTGATCACCAAAAGTACATCCCCTATCTACATATGCGATCACCCAGGAAGTCTCACCTCAATATTTATAACGTCACATGAACCTGCAAGTATTGCATGATTCATATTGGCCAAGTATGTAAAGTGAAATTCGGGGTATTACATCCTCCCTTATAAAAATCTCGTCCTCGAAATTTGCTTACCTAAAAAGTTCGAGATATTTAACTTGCATTTCATCTTCCATTTTCCAAGTGGCTTCTTCTATTGTCTGATTCCACCACAATACCTTAACTAACATAATTTTCTTGTTTCTAGGTTGTTTTACTTCTAGTTGAAGAATCTCTACTGATTTTTCTTCATAAATCAAATTTGGTTTTATCCCTTGGTTCATTCTTCAACACATGAGAGGGATGTCCAATGTATTTTCTTAACCCATACATGAAATAAATTGTACACTTGGGACACTGGTAAAGGAAGATCAAACTTGTAAGGAACATTTTGTATTCTCTCGATAATAGAAAATGGACCAATGTATCTTGGGCTCAATTTTTTCGCTACCTTCAAAAATACTTGATCCGTTGGCATATTAGTGTCACAACATCAACCATTTCACGAACCATATCTGGACCTAACAGTTTCCTTTCTCCAATCTCATCCTAATAAATTAGATATCTACATTTTCTACCATGTAATGCTTCATAAGGAGCCATTCCAATTAGCCTGATAACTATTGTTGTATGCAAATTTTAGCAACAACAAAAATTTACTCCACTGGCCCCAGAAAACCAATACACATGCCTCAACATATTTTCCAATATTTGTATCGTTTTTTCTGATCATTTTTCAGTCTAAGGATGATATGTTGTGCTAAAAGATAACTGTGTTCCTAAAGCCTTCTGATGTGAGCTTTTCCAAAAGAGAGACAGGAACTTAAAGGATATTCTTTTCGTATTCTTAAGTTTCCTTGATGCATATGCAAGAACATTACCATTTTGCATCAATACACATCCCAGACCATTTTTAGAAGTGTCTTTATAAACCACAAAGAAACGTCATACTCTTTTTGGTTAATTTCATTAAAGAAGCTATTTTTGAGAATCCTTAAAACTCAAAACTTTTGAAGCGTTTGTAGGTCGTGCCAAATTATTGATAGCCTCATCTTTACTAGGATCAACTGATATGCCCTCACCTGATATTACATGCCCCAAAAATATGACTTTGTCTAACCAAAATGCACATTTTTTAAACTTACTATATAATCGTTTATCCTTTAAAACCTGAAATACCATCCTCAATTGTTCATCATGTTCTTCTCTAGTACGAGAATAAATAAGGATATCATCAACAAATATAATGACAAGTTAAGTGACAAAATCCTTAAAAACAATTCATCAAATCCATGAAAGTCACTGGGCATTTGTCAACCCAAATGACATCATTAAAAACTCATAATGACGATATCTCGTACAAAATACCATCTTAGGAATGTTCTATTCCTTTATCTTTAATCAATGGTATCCAAATCGCAAATCAATTTTCGAGAATATAGTTGTACCCTGAAGTTGATCAAACAAGTCATCAATCCTCAACAATGAGTATTTACTTTTAATTGTTACCTTATTCAAATTTATATAATCCATACACAATCTCTTTGTATCATCTTTCTTACGAACAAATAATACTAGTGCATCCCACGGATAAAGTCTAATAAAACATTTATCCAACAACTCATGTAATTGTAACTTAACTCTTTAAATTCGGTTAAGGAGAAATATGGTGCTTTGGATATTGGAGGTGTTCCTAGAATTAAATCAATGACAAACTGTATCTCACGATCTGGTGGTATCCTAGGTAGATCGATCATCTGGATAACCTTTGAAAATTCTTGTGCCATTGGTACATTACTAAGATTTAGATTATGTTGTACTTGAATAGCCGTAACACTAACAAATTAACCCACCACCCACTATCTAGTTACCTTTGAGCATTCAATGCCAATACAATTGGGAATCTAAACCCATTTTCAATCTTTCAATCTCAATGAATGTGAATAGGTTCATCTCCTAAAGGTTGAAAGGTTATGAACTTCTTCTTACAATCTATAGTAGCATGATATTTTGACAACCAATCCATACCAAAAATTATATCATAATCTCTCATATTCAATACAATTAAATCAACATAGAGTTCTCGATTTTCTAGGAGGATTATACAAGCCCTTAAAATAATACAAGTGTTGAAATGCCAAAGAGAATTTACTTGTTACAACTAATGCATTTGTCTCGGTATTTGATCTGGTAATAGTAAACACCTTAGCAACTACTTCTTCTCTCTAGGATTTAGATTACCCAAGCGTGCTCTAGCAAGATATCCCACCTTTCCACAAACATAACTTGTCTTAGTCTCTGTAAGACATGCTCTAGTATGTTGTCCGCTACATTTGGGACAAGAAGATAGTGATAATCAAGGTTTTACCCTGATATATATTTAGACGCTTACCCTAATCCCACTCTTGTTGTCTTTGCTTTGGTTGAAACTTAAGTTTTTCTACTCCGGCCCTGGAATACTTTTTTCTCGTCATTTCTAGTCCAAATACTATACCTAACCCTGTATAAACTATTGTCAAGCCTCTTGACCACGGTTAATTCTTTGTTCAGACTGTTCTACGACTAATGTTCTCTCTGCTATTTGGGAATATGAAACACCTTGAATTCCTGCTATGCTTACATCTCTATTTAATTTTGGCTTAGTCCCTTAAGAAATATTTCTACTTTCAATGTACAAATATTAACCATGTGGGTAACAAACCTGGATAGTTGTTCAAACGTACGAATATACTCTCTGTCATACTTCCCTATCTCAACTGCATGAATTTATTCATCTTCATGGCTCGAATTGTGACTGTAAAATATTTGTTACAAAATAGCTCTTTAAAGCTATTTCAAGTTATAGCATTGATATCTTCTATGCTACTTGTGGTATCTCACCAATGTCCAGCACTACCTCATAGCATAAAAGACGCGCAAACCACTTTCTCTACCTCTGAAACTCTCATGTACAACATATTCTCTAAAGTTCTCAACCAATCCTCTACTGCTATTGGGTATAATGTATCCTCAAATATTGGAGGTTCAAGAGTTTATAAAACCTTCAAAAATAATAAAGGCAAACCTCAAAAGAGTGACATAACTCAGTGACCCAATTTCCAATTTATGTTCTTTGTTTTCCACTTCTCTTTTGCTCTTGTGCTTTCTTTTTCACTTGAAATCAATTGGGGATGAGTTGAAGGAGCTAATCTCTTATTTAGGAAGTACGAAGAGGTCTTTAAGGGGATTGAGCCATGAGTGAAGAAAGTTGCAATTAAAAAGACATGTAGCCCAAGCATGAGGTGGTTTTGTGTAAAAATCTGATTTTTGCACTTTCAAATCTGGTGTTTTGACCTATTTTAATGTGTAAAACCTAAAATAATTTGTAGAGTTAACTCCTTAACTGTTTATTCGATTTCTTACTCGATTGGCATTCTTTACTAACCTCAATATAGTTTATAACGTCACGTGAACCTTATATTATTATATTGTGATCATGTCACTATGAGCCTCATGTCCCAAATATGTTAAAGACTTAATTAGAGTTTAGGGTAACCATGATTAACATAATTAAAAGCATGTAACTTTACCAATAATGATTCCAACACTTTCAAGATTACAATTGTTTAACACATCAATATCCAACATCTAGATTAACCTAAATTTCTACCATAGCTCAATGTAAGAGTCACCACCTAGGTCGGGGGGTCAAAGACCAACACCGTATAGAATTCTTAAAACCTCAATGATCAAATGCACCATAATAAGAGAAAACAATTTCGAACTATTGATGCAAATGCAATGGCAATGTAAATAGCAAGTAATGCATGAATCATATGGGCTAATTGTGTAAAGTGAAATTCGGGGTATTACACTTTTGGACATAAAATTGTTATCAAATACAAAATATGTTAACAATGGAGAATTTGAGGATAATAATGATAAGAAAACCATTAGGGACACAAGCGATAAAATGAGCAAAGAAAAAAATAATAATTAATAGCAACTAAAATATGGCGCAAAAAATAAAAATTGGGGTGAATACAATTACTCTATTTTATATTTACTTTTCATGCTTAATGGTAATATTGATTTTGTTTGGTTTTACTAGTATGGTAATAATTTATGGGAAAATAATTATTTGGGACGTCCGCTTTAATTTCTATTTGTGAAAAAATTCAAACAAATATTATTTCATTGAAGCTTCCTTGTTGAATGGCATAAGTATTATTTTTATTAGTATTGAAATTGAAAAATAAAAAATAAAAAAATTGGTTTGGGTTGGGTCGATTTTAAATTACGAGTCGGGTCAGGTCAGGCAGGTTCAGAATAATCTAGAACTAAGTATGTTAGATTGGGTCAGGTCGGGTTTGGGCCAAAATCAGTCCGACCCAACATGTTGCCTAGGCTAACAACATAACCAGGAAAAATAACTTTTTTTCCATTCGAAGGTACATTTCTTAAAATAAGAATGTAGTTTATTATGTCTTAAAACATCAAGCACACATCTCAACTCCTTAATATACGCATCTAAACTCTTGATGTACACTAGGATATCATCAAAGTATACTAAAATAGATTTTCCTATGAATGGATGAAAAATACCATTCATTAATCTCATGAAAGTACTAGGTCTGTTAGTCCAAATGGCATAACTAACCATTCATATAATCCATATTTAGTCTTAAAAGAATATTTACATTCATCTTCTATCATCTAATTTTTTGATAGCCACTTTTAAGATCTATTTTATTAAAAATATGTGACTCATGCAATTCATCAATCGTATTATCTAATCAAGGTATGAGATGATGATACATAGCCGTTATGTTTTGCTAATGCTACTTGTACCTAAAAAAGATGTGACATGGATAATATTAATTGATTACAGGGTAGACGTATTTTGTCCCTCATGTATCTTTTGCCCATCATCTCCTCAACTTGCCTTTGAAGCTCTTTTGTCTCCTCAGGAGTACTTCTATAGGCTGATTAGTTTGAAATAATAGTTCCTAACACTAATGAGACCCACTAGGTATTTTTTCAGGGAACCTGTTCTCGAATTCTTACAATAAAGAAATAGCCAAACTGGGAGAAATTGATTAATTTTATCATGATTAAGGTAGGATTCCTCGTACATCAGCATCATAATAGGCTAGTTTTCCAAGAAAATCCTTCTTAATCTCACTCTCTTTTAAATAAAAACTCATCTTTGTTTTTTCCTTTTCTCCCTGCAGGCTCTTTGCTTTTTTTTTTTTCTCATGACTCTACTCTTTTTTCATAATTTTCAATGACCTCCCTATTTTCACTATCACTCTCTTTTTTCTTGAGTTTTGGGTCTCACTCTCATTTTTCTCCAAGTCTTTTTTTTGCTTAGCTCTTAACTTCAATTGGTCCTCATAGACCTATTTTGTTGTTAAAGGAAGAAGCGTAACCGTTTTCCAATCTTTGTCAAAGTTGTACCTATTCTTAAGCCCATTATGAAATACCGCCCCTCAACAAAATATGGCCAGTATGCATAGGCACCACATCACACATCACCTCATCACTATACTTCCCAATAGTAAAGCTCACAAGGACTTGCTTATTAATCTTAACCTTCCCACATTGAATAACTACTGTAACTTATAAGGGTAGTATTAGCTACATTGATACAACTCTCCCTATCTATAATCATACTTCACACCTTATTGTTAACATAGCATCTTATATAAAATATATTCTCCCTTTGCTGCTCCATAACAACTACCTAATTTGTGCACTAAAAGATTTACATTTAACATGGTACTCTACCCTATTACCATCACTAGCATCTTTCAGCTTGGGCATCTCATAACTGTCACTCTCATCCATAATCTAGTTCCCATTGTCCCGCATAATCATTGATTGCCCCTTTTTTGGGCATTATATGCAATGTGTACCCTGAACCCAAAGCAATTAAAAATATCTCTATTCTTAGAAGGTTGAGAATCTGACTTGGGTTTATTTTTGTTAACTACGTCTTCTTTTCTCCTAGGTGATTTTGTCTTACTCTTTGAAACAGCCCCCACTTCTATCTCCAAAGGGGATTAGAACCCAAATAATAATTTGTTGTTCCTTTTCTTTTCAATTACCTCTCTACCTTCATAGACATGTGCACTATGTCCTTCAACTCCATATTGTGTTATAACTCAACTACATTGGTTATATCCTAATCCATTAAAATTCTAGACATTGTGGCCTCCCTATCCACAACATTAGCCCAATCATAGCCACGTCCTCTACACTCCTTGAATCTTGAGAAAGATTGTAATTTTTTATAAAGGTCCCTCTAGTAATGAATTGGTACAAATCTCCTCCTCGTTAAAGTTTTTTGATGTGAACCCACGTAGCAATAGTAGCTTCGAAATCTACAAAAGATTGGATCACAACCCCAAGAAAGCTAAAATTCCGATTTGAAGCTTGACCCAATAATTTATTGAATCAAGGAACCAAAGTTATAAAAGAACTTGACCCCTTAATCACAAAAAATTATGAACCTAGCTATGAATTTGTTGAAGGCCACAAAAAAATAATCTTTAATAAGTTCGAAATTCAGTTCACTGAAGAACAAGAGAAAGTAACCTCGCGTTGTAATTAATCTCAATAATAATGTGTTGTTTACAATGAAATTAATGATTCCTATTTATTGGGAATCCATAAAAACCTAATTAAAACGGAACTATATAAAAAGATAGCATAACAAGAGTTCTACCAAAAATAGATTTCTAGGAAAAAAATTGAAAAACGAATCCAGAAAATGAACTAGAAAGGCAAAGATGAGTACCACGGAGGGCAAGTTAGCAAGGATCCTTTGCATTTTTCGAAGGGGCTAATAACAAGGTCATAAGCAAAGAAGATTGAGGAAGCCATGCAGGGACTTCTCCAAGCTACATTGGCCAAGAGTTCAAGTTCAATGAGCAAGACACCAAGTTTCAAGATGGACGTTAAAGAAGAAGGCCCTTAGGGCATTTGATTCAAGCTAAAGTGGCAAAAGCGAAGTTGAGAGACCAGCCGGGAAGATGCATGGCTTTGAGAGGGTTGCATTGATAAGTGATATTTCACTCATGATATCAATGCCATTAAACTTGTTATTTGGTTAATTCTTATGAGTTGTTGATGTTTTAGTGCATGATATTGATGTTGTGATGTAGGTTGATGAGATTGAAGAAAATAAACAAAAATTGGAGAAATGGGATAAATTGTAAGAGATCCGAAGTTCAGGGACTAAAGTGCAAATACTCAAAAATTGAGCCGAACCTCATGATGAAGATTTGAGAGTGTTAATGGTCAATTTAATGAAGAAATATGTCAAATGGATCAAATATAACCAAAGAATGATCACACATCAAATTCCAACCGAAAAAGTCTTGATCTAGATTTCTAGTCTCATATTGAGACTCACTTTTGATATGAGTAAACAATCGAATTGGAGGGTGATGTCTGAAGAAAGTTTGTAGCCCTTTGAGTTTTCTTTCCAACGCATCTTGAATCACCTCAATCGGACATCGAGAGAAGAAGTTATGATACAAACAATGAAAAAAGACCCAGAAAAACCCAACAGAATGCCGGGCGCCAAGGTGCCCGAAATGCTGAAAATCAGCAGAATACGCGGCGCCAAGGCACCGGATCTCGAGAATGAGAAAAAATGGAAAAGTTTAGAAGATTTTTGGTCCGGTCCAACCCTATTCCGTCTTGAAACTTGTGGACACTATAAATACCACCATAAAGACCTAATTTTGGAGGGAGGAAGAGGAGAAAAAAGATACAAAACGGCTGAATCTCCAAGGACAATAAGAAAAAGGAATTGAAGAAATCAAGTGAAGAAAGCGTGGAAATATTAAAGGGGACTTTGAGCAACACTCCAAAAAGAGTTTTTCTTACCTTCTCCTTTACGTTATCCATTGTAGATTGTTTAGATTTTATGAATTTCTTCATGAACTAAATAATTTAGGTTTGATGTAGCCACTTGAGATTATGGTTTGATGAATTTATAATTATTTCTTTTGGATTTCCCACATGTATTTAAATGTGTTATGAGTATAATAATGCTTTCAATTACCTGATCAATAATTGGATGAATAGATGCTAGCTAATTCCGATACTCTAGAGAGGGGAATTTAGGTGTGATCATATGATTAACACGACCTAGGTTTTATAGGTGTCGAGAGAAAGTATAAAATTTATGAAATTTACTCCACAAAAGAATATGGACTTTGATAAATTCTAAGCTTTAATTCGGAATAGAGATATTGGGGTTGAAATCTAGGATTAATTTCTAGCCAGCACTGAAGAGATGGGAGAGAAATACAATAGGATTCTTGCTTTAAATATGGGAAAATCAATTGGAATAATTTGAAGTCATTGAATCATGATTGAAAGTTAGGTGAAATCATTCCCTAGGCTTTCTCATTTTGATAAATTTATATTCTTCAATTTTGTCGTAACATTTTACCTTGGATTAGTTTAAAACAATCAATCAATCATTCATCAATTGTCTAGATAAAATAGAAGTTACATAATTATAGTACTTGGTGGAAATTAAATTACAATTCATGTGGGTTCGGCATCCTAACTTCAATACTATATTACAAAACTTGACACCGTACACTTGCGCCATGCGTGCAAACAACGTACTACCATGAGCACACATGGTATGTTTCGAGATGAATTTTAGTCATTAGAACTTTATTTATATAGTTTTATCTTGATATTTTTACAAGGCAATTATGATTGTTTGAGTTTGCCTGTATAAAGCTTGATTCATTGTACAATCTTACAAGAAAAATACTAGATGTACATCAAAAAGTGTACATCAAGGTCTACATCCCCTCACATGGGTAAAGGGCCCACTCGAATAAAATTGAGGGGGGTGTACACCGTGATGTACATCCCGATGTACCGCTAGCATGACTCATCTTACAAAGCACATTATTTTGAGATATTACTTATAAAATGTGGATTCACTTTCAATCTTATTCTTATTTTTAAAGTATCCAAAACTTATAAAAAAAAATTCCAATAATTGTTGCTTGACCTTCCACCTTGATTTTTTATGCAAGAAATTATTGGGCCAAGATTCTTCATCTGATTTTAGCTTTCTTGGGATTCGTATCAAATCTTGTGGGGTTCCAATTTACATCCTTCAACGAGGTTCACATCATAATCTACTCTTTTGCATAAAACTCATTTTTATGTCTCTCTCTCTCTCTCTCCCCTCCCCCCTCCCCCTCCCTCCCTCCCTCCCTCCCGTAGTTTTGGCCTCACTATCATTTTCCTCTTTCTTTTTCTTTTTTCCCTAAAAAAACTTCATTTGGTCCTCATAGGCCCGTTTTAGAGTTAAAGGAACAAGAGTAACCACATGGCTAGCATGCATAGGAACATCACATACACCTCATTAATATACCCCCCAATGCTTAGGAATCACATCACATATCACCTTGCTTGTTAACCTTGACCTCCATACATTCATTCAATCAATGTGCCCCAAACCTAAGCATTAAAAATATTTAATATCTCCATTCCAAGTAGGTCAGGAATCTGTTTTATGTTTATTTTTGCTAGTTGCCTCTTCTTTTCTCCTATGCAGTTCGATCTTACCCTTTGAAACAGTCTTATCACCCGACAACATCGATCTAACTTCACTAGATCCCAAAATCGAAAGGAGCTTCAAACAACATAGTAGAGAAAAGAGAAGAGCAAGGGTAATGGCTGAAAATCAGAATCGGATTCAGGATGCACTTCAAGAACCAATTCAAGTTGTACCACTAGTTTAACAAAGACCCACGCCAACGAGGGCCTAATATTGGTAGGGGATTATGTGAATCCAGCACCAATACTAGTGCAACCGCCTATTGTCTACCAGTCCTTTGGAAATGCAAACTTCCACCTTTGACCTGATGTCATCAATCTCTTCCCAAATCATCATGACATCAAGTTCTCAGGAAAGCTAAGAAAACCTTCAGTTCACATACAAGCTTTTTCAATGTTGTGCGAAGTTATCAGCCAAGAGGGGATATCATCAGATGCCTTTCAGATGCGCCTATGAGGACACACTGAAGGAGGGTACAAAAGCATAGCTATACTCACTACCTGTAGGAAGTATTGTATCATGGAATAACATAGTGCAAAAATTTACCATGAAATTCTTGCCACCAAATCCGAAACAAAGTATATGCATTCAAACAGAGGGATCTTGAGACATATCTCGAGGCATGGGAAGGTTCAACAACACGTTTAGGAAGTGTCCAAATCCTTACATTCCTAAGCAGGCACATGTGTATCTCTTTTACAATGGACTACTCCTTGAATTTAGAAACATGGCAGATGCTTCAATGGGTGGTTCAATTATGACATTAGAGATCGACGATGCATTCAACTTGTATGAGAGAATTGTTGAGAATCAAGCCAATCGACCAATCGATGGGGAAGTTCCAAAGACAAAGAAAGTAACAGGAATGCATAATATAGATACGGTGACAGCACTAGCTTTGATTTGTGCAGTAGTAGGACAGATCATATCACCGTCAGTTTCCCTTTAGCTTCCACTCACATGGGTTAGCTAGCCTGTAGAGATCAGCTATGAGCAGAATTATCAAAGACAGCAAAAGCAACTACCAAGCGAGTTTAAACAAGCATCCCAACATCTTATGAGTGGATAAGGGCATCCTTGGAGGATCTACTTGTTAAGTACATCGACAAGATTGTGATTGCAATGTCGTAAGCCTCTATACTTCTAAACTTAGAGAATCAGGTGGGGCAAATTGCAGCTACATTGGCCAACATATCATAGGATACATTGCCAAGCGACATAGAGAAGAACACACATGAGTAAATTATGCAACTATTGAGCTCCCATCATTCACTCCTACCATCCTTGTCAAGGTTTGTGGGTCACCCATTCCATTCTCTCAAAGACTGCAAAGGTGACCAACAACAGAGCAAGTTCAAGCCATCACCAACTACTAAGAGTGATGTTTAGTTGCCAAAAATCACTGCAAGGGGGAAAGAGAACAAGTGAAGCAGTCTGAACACTCAACAGAGAAGGATCAACTACAGCTTTCAGATAGTCCACGAGTTAAGGCCCGTTTTTGTCAGTACACTTTCACCTCCAGCCCCGTTTCTTCAAAGGCAACAAAATACCAAGCTAGAGAGGAAGTTCATCAAATTCTAGGGGGTCCTCAAGTCAACATTCCATTCATTGACGTAATCATTCAAATCCTTTGCTATTCCAAGTTTTTAAAGGAGATGTCGACTAAGAAGAGAAGCTGCCCGAATTTGAAATAGTGGCATTCTTTGAAAAATGTAGAGCAATTATAGAGCGCGGGATCCCTCCCAAATTGAAAGATCCAGAGAGTCTCACTTTACCTTGATCTATAAGAAATTCACATAATATTAATGCTTTAATTGATTCAGGAGCAAGTATCAATTTGATTTCTCTACCTCTTATAGGAAACTAGGATTGGGAGATCCAAAGGCCCTCCATAGTAGAAGACATGCTCATCAGGACTTGAGAAATTATCTTTCTAGCTGACTTATCAGATGCCGATTATCTTGGAAGGTCCTATCAACAAGTTGTGCCTAGTCGGATTTTGAAACAAATGAGATAGTCTTGGGGTGGAGGATAAGCAGCAGAGCTTCACAATCACCCTCCAGTCAAGCAGCCATTCTGCTTTGAGGATTGCCAGAGAGTGGACCATTGGGGAGGACACAGAACAAGAAAGATGAAGGTGGAGTTGTTGGATCGAACAACAATGGAAACCTAGTAGTTTGGTAAGACCAAAGCAAGTCTATGAGGATCACTTGAAGTTAAAAGGTGAGGAAGAGTAGAAAAAGAAAAAAAGAGGCAAAACGAAACTGGAACTTTTAAGAAAAAGAGAGTAAGAGAGAAAATAGAGAGGTGGATGAAAATAAAAAAATAGAAATAAAAAAAGTAGAACCACAAGAGAGAAAAAAAAAAGAGTTTATAAAGAGAAGAAAAGTCAAAAGTGAGTTTTTTTTTTTTACAAAAAAGAGTGAAATTAAGAAGGCTTTCGTGGAAAACCTGCCCTTGATATTACTGGTTTACAAGGAATCATTCCTTAATCTTGAGAAAAATAACCAATCCCTCCCTAGTTTGGCTATTTCTTTGTTGCAAGAATCTAAAAACTTGTTCCTGGAGGACGTGGCTAGGGTTACCATCCATTTGAAGCATTGAACTTCAAATTGATTTTATACTTGAAAGATGTTATTCTAAATTGGCCAGCAAATGGAGGAGTTGATGAGCAAAGGGTACGTAAGGTAGAGCATTAGTCCATGTGCGATGTTAGTGCTACTTGTACCTAAAAAGGATGGGACGTGGAGAGTGTGCATTGATTACAAAGCAATCAACAACATAACTGTAAACTATCATCATCACATACCTAGGATAGATAATTTAATTGATGAATTGCATAGATCATATATTTTTTGTAAAATAGATCTTAAAACTGGTATATCGCTAAATTAGAATAAAAGAAGGATATGAATGGTTAGTTATGCCATTTGAACTCACTAATGCACCTAAAACTTTCATGACATTAATGAACCACGTTTTGCGTGCAATCATATGAAAATTTGTAATAATTTATTTTGATGGTATACTTGGAGTATTGTGTCTGATATGAATGTTAAGTTCCTTAGCTACTTTTGAAAAAAATTATGATGTAAGTTAAGAATCAAAATGTTGTTTTCTACTTGTCACCCACAAATAGATGGACAAACCGAGGTAGATAATAGAACATTAACTTACTTTTGCACACTATAATCAATAAGAATTGGAAAAGTTGAGAGGATTGTGTTACCATTTATAGAATTTGCATATCATAGGGCCATGTGTTTTACTACTTCTATGGTTTTTAATCCATTGACTTCATTGAATTTAATTACCTATTGATGAAAGATGTAGAAGGCTGAATTGGTATGATCAATCCATGAGAAGAATGAACATTATGCATTTTAAGCTAATAAAGGAAGGAGGCATGTAACTTTACACTAGGTGATTGGGTTTTGGTGCACGTGCAAAAAAGACGTCTTTCAACTCAACGAAGGTCTAAATTGAACCCTAGAGGAGATTGACCATTCAAAGTCCTTGAAAAGATTAATGACAATGCCTACAAAATAGATCTTTTAGGTGAGTACAATGTGTCTGCTACTTTCAATGTTTGCTAATTTTTCGCTCTTTGATGAAGATTTGAGATCAAATCCTTTTGAAGAGGGATGGAATGATGAGAATCATGGAAGACAAGCTAGCAAGGATCCATTACATGTTGAAGAGGGACCAACGACAAGATCAAGAGCAAAAAGGATCAAGGAGGTCATGAAAGAATTTGTCCAAACTAGGTGGGTCAAGAGTTCGAGTGCAACAAAGTAATACACATAGTTTCAAGATGGGCATGGAAGAGGAACAAACCTTGGTGCATTTGATTCAAGCAAAGAAAGCCTTTCAGACAACCATTCTGCCTTTAATTCCATGTGGCTATGAACATCCAAGATTTTCAACATGAGAATAAAATGCCTCTTCCTTGCAGTCGCAAAGCTTTTCGATAAAGTTAGAAATTTCAATTTAAGTTAAACTCTATTTTTACCATGTTTATCTAGTTGCTTTTCGTATTAAGAAGGGTTGTTTGAGTTCTTCTATATATCCAGGTTCTATTCATTGTAGAAAAACATCAGATTAATAAAAAGTGAGGATTCACTTTCTATCTTGTTCTTAATTGAACTTGTTGGCATCCGACCTCCAAGTTCATTAAGTACAGTTTGTTATATGCATTAATCAAGAGTTTAAATAAAATTTTAAAAATAAATTTGTTTATAAAAATAAAAAATTCTAACAAATAAAATTTCAAAGTTTTAAAAATAATTTTATAGACAAAATAAAATTTTAAAATTTTTGAGAAAAGAATTATGAAAAATAATAAATAATAAAGAACTTAACCATTATTTTTTATTTTACTTTTTTATCGAGAAAAACAAATATTATAAAATTTACGAATTTTAAGATTTGTATATAATTTGATAATATATTCACCAATTTTAAAATATGTATATTATTTGATAATATATTAACATAAAATTGTTCTATTTTTATTGAATAATCAAATTTCATGGAGTAAAATGTCATAAAATAATTTTTCAGATTTTAAACTAAACATGATTTTTTTTTAGAAATGATAAACCAAGCTGCTTCTTAGTATATTAAAACAGACATTCAAAATAGAAATTTAAAAATGAACTCAAAATAAAAACAGAAAATTTAAACACAAACCAAACGGGATCAAAATATTCCTTGCATTACAAAGATTAAATGAGCAATAATTATAGAAATATACACAAGATAGGATCCAAAACATTGAAGGAAATTTGAATGGTTTCAACGAAATAATACAATAGATAACTAAAAATCCACATACTCGTTAAATACCAATTATTTGGTTATTTATTGATTCATTAGGAATATTGATTAATTCATATAATTGAGAAAGTCTCAATTTTTGTTTTTTTTTTTCATAAACTAACTAATTATAGTGATTGTTTTTTTTTTTTTTTTTTATAGTTTTAAAGGAACTTAATAAACCATAACTTAAACAAAGAGAATTATAAAAAAGTTAATTTAAACAACTCTCCAAATAATCTAGAATGGAAATAAATAAAAACCAACTTCCATGTGATTGCAAAATCTATTCGTTCTGGAAACCCATACGTTCATTGCATAGTAATGGCAAAAAAATCCGCCCCCGTCCCGTGAAGAAAAAAAGATAATTAACTACAATTTGTGACAAAAAACCACCCAATCGGCAACTTGACTCGCCAATTGAAAAAAGAAAAGAAAAGAAAGAGTACCCATTTTCTGTAACCCTACTTCAACTAAACTTGCAACCCGGATTCATTTTCCCTCAAATCAAAATATCAAATGCATTGTGCACAACCGTGAGCCGACTTCTCTCTTTCCTCTCTTCTTAGTTCTTTCTTCATATTTTGCCCTTTCTTTTCTCTTCTTTCTGGCTTCCATCAGTGTCCAAACTCCAAAGGCTAAGTGAACTCTCCAAGGTAAGTTACTAAGTTTTGAATTTTTTTCGACTTGTGAATTTTGTGAATTTAAGTTTGTGGTACTGGTAGTGGTAGTGGGAACAGCTATAATCTCCCCAAACCTGAATGAATGAGATTGGGATAAGTTTTCTACTTTGTTCAATGCTCGATAATCCTCCTAAAAGAAAATTTACAGCCAAATCTGAGAGACACAAGACATTGGGGTTTTTTTTACAACGAGGGCAAAACTATCCACATTTGCTTGAATAATGTCACAGAAGAGATAGATTTTTGTATAATAGCGAGTATAGACAGTGTTATTTAAAGTAGAACGGTTGAAAAATTATCACCGAGGAAAAGAAGCAAATTCTGTTGTGGCATTTTGAATTGGTTTTGCTTGCTTGCTTTTTTTGGTTTAGGGAGGTCATCCATGAAGTAATTCAACTGGCCACTCTTTGTTTATGCAAAATGATCGCCTGATTGAATCCATACTTGTTTTTTCTTTCTTATTTGGCTTTTGAGAGATTTCATTTGGAAAGAATCAAGCATAACTGTTAAAATTTATCGTCATTTAATTTGGTTCAACTTACAACATTTTCCAGAAACTTCTTGTGATATATTTGGATAAAATTCATTGTGTTTAATGTCATTTGTTATTTGCATAGATGTCTGGCCCAAGTAGTGCAGCTAGTGTTGGAAGTATTGGATTAGGACTAATATTCGAGGAAGATAGCACAACTAATGTACCAGTGAGCGATGTCCCACAAGAAGATCTGAACCGTTACCAAATGCAAATGAAAGGCCAATAAACCTAAGTGACAAGGAGCGTGATATTGGAGAACCATCTTTCGGAAAGAGGAAATTGACTTCTGCTGTTTCGGAGCACTATAAAAGACAAAAAAAAATGGTGAGAAATGGAAGGCTATATGCAATCATTGCAAGAAACAGTGAAGGGGTGACACAAAAAATGGTACAAAGCATTTGCATGATTATTTGAAGAAATGTGTATTCCATCGTCATGATAATACTTGCCAAACATTAAATTTGGAAAAGGATGCCACGAGTGGCAAGGTCACAATGTGTACTTACTCTTTTGATCCAGATAAGTTAGGTAAAGTCTTGCGTAAATGGTGATTTTGCATGAGTATTCTTTATCTATGGTTGATCACATTGGATTTCAGAGCAACCATTGTTTAAGGTTTCTTCTAGCAAAACTTTGAAGAGCAACATTTTGAAAATTTATGAATATGAGAAAGCAAAAAATATGATTGCACTTGAGAAGACTGAGAGTCGAATTTCAATCACTACCGAGATGTGGACCTCTCCTAATCAAAAGAAAGGATTCATGGTTATCAATGCTCATTTCATAGATGATGCTTGGAAACTACAGAGTCGAATCATGAGGTACAATAAAAAATTACATTAATTTGTTTTCATAATTTACCAAAATTATATTCTTTTAGTTGATTTAATTTGTTCTTGAATGAACCTGGGTTTATATATGTGCCGTGCCCACAAACTCCTGACGTGCTTTCAGAAACTCTATTGTGCAGCTTACTTGACTGAAATATTGATCGTAAGTTACTAACTTTGACCGTAGATAATTGTACCACAAATGATGCTATGATCAATATTGTGTTAAGTCAGCTTTGTACTCGTTCTCTTGTATAGAATGGTGAACTTTTTCCATATGAGGTGTTGTGCACATATATTAAATCTTATTGTGAATGATGGGTTGGAGATTATTGGTGGTAGTGTCGAGAAAATCCGTGACAGTGTTGCTTATAGTTACGCCAAAGAGATGAAAAATTTGAGCTTTTTGCACGTCAATTGAAAATTGATTGTGAGAAAAAAAAATTGGTGCTTGATTGTAAAACAAGGTGAAATTCACATACTTGATGCTTTATACTGCTTTGATTTATAAGGATATTTTTCCTCGTTTGAAACAGATGGAGTTGCAGTATAAATGTTTTGCCTAGTGATGGTGATTGGGATTTGGCAAGTTAAAGGTTATTTTGAGGTTACTTAATTGTTTTCAGGGAACAAACGTATCCAACTGCTAATCTCTTCTTTGCAAATATTTGTGATATCAAACTGTTGTTGTATGATTGGCTTGAATGTCCTTATGTGGAAGTTCAAATGATGGTGACCAGTATGATGGAAAAGTTTAACAAGTATTGGAGCGATATTCATGGAGTTTTGGTTTTAACAGCAGTGTTGGATCCAAGGTTTATGATGATGTTAGTTAAGTATTATTATCCTCGTATTTTTAATTACAACGCTGCAAGTGAGATTCAAAAAAATTATCAAGTTTGTAGCAAGTTGGTGCATGATTATCTGAAAAGGAACGATTCAAGTGGGTCTGTAGTTCAGTCTTCTACTTCTTCTTGTCAAATCGAGACGTCAAGTGCTAATAATAAATCAGATCACATGGCTGGTTTTTATAGATTTGTTTCCAATATTGGAGCTCCTAGTAATGTGAACACTGAGCTTGGATTTTTTCTTGGATAATATTGCCTTTGTCGGATGATTTGATATATTGACATGGTGGAAAGTAAATGCAATCGAATATCTGACTTTATCTCAAATTGGAAAAGATATTTTGGCCATCCCAGTATCTACAGTGGCATCCGAATCTGCCTTTAGTAGTAGTGCTAGATTTATTAGTCCACATAGTATTGCTTCACCCCAAAACTTTGGAGGCTTTATGTGTACTCAAGATTGGTTATGGGTCGATATTCACGGTACGATGTATATAAACATTTGCTTTTCATATTGTTCCTTTTATGAATTCTCTTATTACTAATTATTTTACTTTATTAATAGCGAATTCTGCGCCATCTGCATATTTTGGATGTTGCTCCAAGATGAATGATGAGGATATTGATGAGGAGGTAATTTTATTTATCAGATAATTTAAATTATAATCATAACTTATCATGATGATATTGAGTATAATATTTCTTTCATTTTTCAGGAACCATCTTATGTCATCTCTAGCTCTGCTAATGAATGAAGTTATGAAGATTCCAAATATTAAATTTTGGATAAAGAAATTAAATTTAGTTACAATGTAATTCTACTTGCAAATGTTTAATTTCGGACATTGTTTGTTTCCAATGCTTGCTTTGGATATTGATGTAGTTAGTTTAAGCATTATTTGCTTTTGATTTTAAAACTTTGAATTTGTATTTTAACTGGATATTTAAAAAAAAAATAGGGCAGGTACGCGCCCCCCACCTGAACACGTCTAAGGTGGGGTGGGGCGTGGGGAGGGAAGGGGAAGTGGCGGGGCGGGGGTGCCCCACCCCAAACCCACCCCGCTGCCATTTCTATCATTGCATCAACTCGTTTCTTTCCAAAAAAATGATATTATTAATCCAATTCTGATATGATTCTGGATAGGAAAAAAATTGGTCCCCGAATCTTAAAAAGTAAGTTATTGCTCTCCAATAATCATTATTGTCTCTAAATCACCAAAATGTTCAACAATAATTATTGTTGCTCATTTTCAATTCGAATAGTGCACTTGGTGAAACTATCAACAATCTCAATACTAGAAACTTATATTCATGTTACTATCTTTTCCTCAATATAATCTCTTTGAACATTCTCATCAACATAATAGACTTTGTTGAACAAGGTAAGGCACCTCAAAAGATTCCCTTCAGTGAAATAGAAGACAACATGTGAAAGTAAGAAAAAGCAAATGGCTCGCTCAAAGGTCACGAACCTATTCCCATATTCAAGCATGCTATCTGCGCATGGACGAATGACCAACACGTGATTCTTAACCGAAACTAATTATCAAACTACCACTAAGAGGCAGCCCACCTACAAGAATTACCAAATTAATCCAACACTTAGAGGAAAATCTATAAATACCCCTCCCCAATTGAAGAAGGCGTACAACTCAAATATCTCTCTCTCAAATAACTATTTCTCCTCTTGTTCGAGCTTAAGCATCTAGGATAGTAAATTTAGGAGGTGAAACTCATAGTTAGGTTAGATGATTTGTTGATTGTACCCACTTTGATCTTTGATTGTAATTGTTTATCAATCAAATCGTTTGATCTAGTTTTTACTGTCAACAAATTGGCGCCATCCGTGGAAAAGGTGAACCAAGTAAACCATGGAATTCTACGCTCTAGCTAAAAGAACATGTAGAGTAAAGCACTCATTTCAGGCCCGGTTGTTCTATTGAGCATTTGATATGGGGATCGTTACTCATAGGTGTTAGGGAGTGTTGAGAGCCCAATCTGTAGCGACCGCGAACTTTTATTTATATAAATTAGTTTTCTTAAAAAACGTGTCGCTAAAACGTTAACCCTAATTTTTAGAGAAGCGCGTTCGTCTAGCCGTTGTAAAATTGAATTCAAATGTATTCGATCGAATCCGATCCCGAATAATAATTTTATTATCAATTTCAAATTATTTTATTTAAATCCAATTTTTATTGATTTCAAGTCCAATTACATAAGCCCAATTATTTGAGTCCAATACCTTGAATTTTAATTCATTTAGCCCAATTCACTTAAACCCAATTAAATGAGCCCAAAACCGGATATTATTTATTTCAGCCCAATTAGAAAACCCTAAAGCCCAATAATTTGGCCCAATAACCCGTCTCGGGTTTTGTGCCCTAATTCTACCACTATTCATACCCCACTCACTCCACTCCACTCACACTCATACTCATACTCACACCATATCCACTTGGTAAAAAAATTTGTCTATCTCTCCAACATTCTCTCTATTCCCAATGTGAGACACCACTGATGCTAGAAAATCCATTTCTAGCATCAACAGTGAACTCAAACAATGAACAATGCAATTCACATTTCACCACCAATCCACTGCAATGTCACTGCAAACTCACACACCATTAACACTGCCAAGCTCAAACCAACAACACCATTCACCATCAACAACTCACTGCAACTCCATTCATGAAACCGAGACCTCACACACAAACCAAACCACCAACACCAAGTCTACTGCAACTCCCATCAACGCTACCAGCACCAAAACCGAGACCAACCAAAGCTGCAAAAACGAACTCCACTCACTCACTGAAAGACAAACTAATCGAACTCCACAGCCATAACCTCCATTCCAACCATTCCACCAAGCTTCTCAAGCTACTGCCCAACCGAAACCCAGAAACAGGAACTGAAAGCCCCCAAAACAAACCACCAAAAATCGGGAACACAAACCAAGCAACAGCCATGACCGAAATCAACCAAACTCAGCGAACAGTCCCCAAACCCGAAAGTAAAACATCCAAGCAGCCACCAACCACCATTCGAGACCACCACCATCCCCAATCGAGCCAAACACCCAAACCAAGCCCAAAACTGTAACTCACCGCCACCAACCCGTCACCCAAAATCACCACCAATCGACCACCAAAACCAAGAAATAAAATCAGAAACTTACATACCTCATCCTTCAAACCACTTTCGAGCCAAGAAAGTCACAAACCCGAATCGAATCCGAACCTCCATTCGCTGCCCAACTTCCCATTTCGCGCCCAATGTCCCTAATAACATCCCCCTCCCCTACCCTTGAGTCCAACGCCACCACCGCCGGTCGGTGGTGGCAGGAAAAAGGGAAGAAAAATGGGGAAGGGGCGGAGCCCCTTCCCTGTCGGTCGACATCTCTCTATCTCTGTAGAGAGAGATGTAAGAAAGGGGAATTATATAATTTTAACCTTTTACAAATTTATGATTTAAGCCCCAAGTTTTTAGTTGATTTATTTCAGTCCCCTAATTGTTTATGTTTTAATTTCAGCCCTTAAATTTCTCGTTTTTAGTTTAAAAGTTATTTAATTTAGCCCCTAATCTATATATGTTATTATTTCAGTATTTAACTTTTATTTCCAGCTTTATTATATTTATAGTTTAAGTCCTTAAACTTATATAAGTTATTATTCAACCATTTAAGTTTTATTTTCAGCTTTAATATATTTACAGCTTAGTCCTTAAACTATTAAAAGTTATTATTTCAGTTTTTAACTTTTATTTCCAGCTTTATTATAATTACAGTTTAGTCCCTCAACTTATGAAAGTTATTATTTTAGCCCTTAAAGTTTTATTTTCAGATTTAATAAATTTTCAATTTAGCTCCTAAACTTTATTTTTATCATTCTAAGTCATTTATTTCAATTCCAATAGTTTTCAATTAAGTCCTTAAACTTAATTTCAACACTTTAAAACTTTTAAAGTTCGAAATACTAATTCAAACTTATTTTCTATTGGCTAGACGAAACGTACGGACAATTAAGAGGTTGAAGTTACTTCTCGAACCATTTTCACGAAACTCGAGATTTTGAGGTAGACTCGCCACCATTAATTAGTTTAAATTATAATTGCATGCTTTATGTGAATTACGTGATTTATATGCTTTAATGCATAAAATGAGAATTTATCATATGAGATATATGATATTGTTATGCTTGCCATAACTTATATGGTTAATTGCATGAGAAAGAAGAGAATCCCTTATGGGATAAGAAGAGAATGTTATGCATAACTTATGTGCCTCATCCGCACAAGAAAGAAAGAGTACCCACATCCCATGTTTTTAAAGAGCCTATGATTTTCAAGAAAATGAACCAAAGATGATATCACATTGTATATTGCATAAGTGTGTATTCAATTATTCTGTAAATTAATTATCGGCGATGAGTCTACTGAGTATTTCTTCGAAATACTCACTCTGCTATTTTTAACAATACTTGCAGACTTCGGAGGCGATCGTGATTGATCCGGCAGTAGTGGCATAGAAAAATTCGACTATCGAAATTATTATCTCTTTGAAGTTTTGTATTCGAATATTGATAACATTTTGTCGTTTTCTGCTATTTCTAAAATGTGATATTTAAATTTTAAATTTCTATGAGTTTACTTGTCGATACAGTTTTTCAATTACAAATGTGATTTCAAAATTAGGTTATTTCCGCGAAAATTGATTTTAAAATTAGGGCAAAAGACGATGACGTGGCAATCCGGGTTAACAGAACTCGGGGCGCTACACAATCTATCAAATACACTAGTAGTTTTCCTAGCAGCTGGCTTTGTCGTTATGGGAGAGCTCCTGATCTCTTCAGTTCAGCTTTTAGAGGATTCTTCTCCTAAGAACTAGAGAGTCCTTCTTGTGGGAGGTCTTCTGGTTCTCTCCCTACGTGTAGATTCCACCTCAATATCTTGTGGTGGAGCGCGTATGGTTTCGTTCCAACTTGTCGACTACGTTTGTCAACTTTTTAATGGCTTCCCTTATTATAGTCATTTGAGGATCGATAGTTTCGTTTTGACCTCATTTCTTCCAGGATTTTTGTGGGATTGATTTCCAAATGTCGAAAAATCATCCTTTTGTTATTTTCTCATGGATTTTATGGAGAGATGGGGCTGCTTTTACAAGCTGGGAGGCCCTCTTTCTAGCGGCAAACTGTTGATGTCGAAAATTGTATGAGAAAAATTCAAGCCAACTTGAATTGTAAATAAGAACTTTATTAATAGTAATCTGCAAGATACCAAAGTTAATTGTGAATTTTTTTTTTCTCTCGTATAGGAGATATTTGAAATATGAAGTGTTGGTTACTTCTCTCTCTTGCTTAATCTTCATCTCATTCCTTTTATAGGGAAATATTTACATGCATCCTTCATTTCTCTATGTTATCAACTACATTACTGAGCTAAGAAAGTACATTATTGGTCGTTTGGATTGGTTAATGAGCTCTGCCTGTCATGTCATCATGAGTTAACCTTATGTGTGGTCCCCAACATTTAATGAGTTACTTAGGGAATGAAGCTAAGGCATGTAATTGGTAGATTTAGTGGGCACAGTAAGACCTTCCATATGTCAC
Source organism: Fraxinus excelsior (assembly GCA_019097785.1). Lineage (NCBI taxonomy): Eukaryota > Viridiplantae > Streptophyta > Magnoliopsida > Lamiales > Oleaceae > Fraxinus > Fraxinus excelsior. The sequence goes on from CM032637.1 coordinate 22,875,425, forward strand.
TTGTTGATTGGCTGTTTGTACAATGTGTAAGAAATCTTTAACCATTATGTCCACTTAAACCTTAGTAAATATTGCAATCCAAGCTGATCCAACGCATTCGAGCTCACATTAGCTTAAGCTTAATGCATATAACAAACTGTACTTAACGAACTTGTAGGTCGGATGCCAACAAGTTCAATTAAGAACAAGATAGAAAGTGAATCCTCACTTTTTATTAATCTGATGTTTTTCTACAATGAATAGAACCTGGATATATAGAAGAACTCAAACAACCCTTCTTAATACGAAAAGCAACTAGATAAACATGGTAAAAATAGAGTTTAACTTAAATTGAAATTTCTAACTTTATCGAAAAGCTTTGCGACTGCAAGGAAGAGGCATTTTATTCTCATGTTGAAAATCTTGGATGTTCATAGCCACATGGAATTAAAGGCAGAATGGTTGTCTGAAAGGCTTTCTTTGCTTGAATCAAATGCACCAAGGTTTGTTCCTCTTCCATGCCCATCTTGAAACTATGTGTATTACTTTGTTGCACTCGAACTCTTGACCCACCTAGTTTGGACAAATTCTTTCATGACCTCCTTGATCCTTTTTGCTCTTGATCTTGTCGTTGGTCCCTCTTCAACATGTAATGGATCCTTGCTAGCTTGTCTTCCATGATTCTCATCATTCCATCCCTCTTCAAAAGGATTTGATCTCAAATCTTCATCAAAGAGCGAAAAATTAGCAAACATTGAAAGTAGCAGACACATTGTACTCACCTAAAAGATCTATTTTGTAGGCATTGTCATTAATCTTTTCAAGGACTTTGAATGGTCAATCTCCTCTAGGGTTCAATTTAGACCTTCGTTGAGTTGAAAGACGTCTTTTTTGCACGTGCACCAAAACCCAATCACCTAGTGTAAAGTTACATGCCTCCTTCCTTTATTAGCTTAAAATGCATAATGTTCATTCTTCTCAATTCGAACCTTCTCATGGATTGATCATACCAATTCAGCCTTCTACATCTTTCATCAATAGGTAATTAAATTCAACGAAGTCAATGGATTAAAAACCATAAACAATTTCAAAAGACGAATAAGAAGTAGTAAAACACATGGCCCTATGATATGCAAATTCTATAAATGGTAACACAATCCTCTCAACTTTTCCAATTCTTATTGATTATAGTGTGCAAAAGTAAGTCAATGTTCTATTAACTACCTCGGTTTGTCCATCTATTTGTGGGTGACAAGTAGAAAACAACATTTTGATTCTTAACTTACACCATAATTTTTTTCAAAAGTAGCTAAGGAACTTAACATTCATATCAGACACAATACTCCAAGTATACCATCAAAATAAATTATTACAAATTTTCATATGATTGCATGCAAAACATGGTTCATTAATGTCATGAAAGTTTTAGGTGCATTAGTGAGTTCAAATGGTATAACTAACCATTCATATCCTTCTTTTATTCTAATTTAGTGATATACAAGTTTTAAGATCTATTTTACAAAATGGATGGTAACCCTAGCCACGTCCTCCAGGAACAAGTTTTTAGATTCTTGCAACAAAGAAATAGCCAAACTAGGGAGGGATTGGTTATTTTTCTCAAGCTTAAGGAATGATTCCTTGTAAACCAGTAATATCAAGGGTAGGTTTTCCACGAAAGCCTTCTTAATTTCACTCTTTTTTTGTAAAAAAAAAAAACTCACTTTTGACTTTTCTTCTCTACAAACTCTTTTTTTTTCTCTCTTGTGGTTCTACTTTTTTTATTTCTATTTTTTTATTTTCATCCACCTCTCTATTTTCTCTCTTACTCTCTTTTTCTTAACAGTTCCAGTTTCGTTTCGCCTCTTTTTTTCTTTTTCTACTCTTCCTCACCTTTTAACTTCAAGTGATCCTCATAGACTTGCTTTGGTCTTACCAAACTACTAGGTTTCCATTGTTGTTCGATCCAACAACTCCACCTTCATCTTTCTTATTCCTGGCCTACTTGGAATGGAGATATTAAATATTTTTAATGCTTAGGTTTGGGGCACATTGATTGAATGAATGTATGGAGGTCAAGGTTAACAAGCAAGGTGATATGTGATGTGATTCCTAAGCATTGGGGGGTATATTAATGAGGTGTATGTGATGTTCCTATGCATGCTGGCCATGTGGTTACTCTTGTTCCTTTAACTCTAAAACGGGCCTATGAGGACCAAATGAAGTTTTGTGAGGGAAAAAAGAAAAAGAAAGAGGAAAATGATAGTGAGGCCAAAATTACGAGAGGGAGAGGGGGGGGAGGAGAGAGAGAGAGAGAGAAACATAAAAATAAGTTTTATGCAAAAGAGTAGATTATGATGTGAACCTCGTTGAAGGATGTAAATTGGAACCCCACAAGATTTGATACGAATCCCAAGAAAGCTAAAATCAGATGAAGAATCTTGGCCCAATAATTTCTTGCATAAAAAATCAAGGTGGAAGGTCAAGCAACAATTATTGGAATTTTTTTTTATAAGTTTTGGATACTTTAAAAATAAGAATAAGATTGAAAGTGAATCCACAATTTATAAGTAATATCTCAAAATAATGTGCTTTGTAAGATGAGTCATGCTAGCGGTACATCGGGATGTACATCACGATGTACACCCCCCTCAATTTTATTCGAGTGGGCCCTCTACCCATGTGAGGGGATGTAGACCTTGATGTACACTTTTTGATGTACATATAGTATTTTTCTTGTAAGATTTGTACAATGAATCAAGCTTTATACAGGCGAACTCAAACAATCATAATTACCTTGTAAAATATCAAGATAAAACTATATAAATAAAGTTCTAATGACTAAAATTCATCTCGAAACATACCATGTGTGCTCATGGTAGTACGTTGTTTGCACGCATGGCGCAAGTGTACGGTGTCAAGTTTTATCTAGACAATTGATGAATGTTCATATCAAGAGTTACCTTGCATTCCATACAATCAAGTACAACATGCGGATTACTTGAGCCAGTCGATGAAAATAGATCAGTAAAATAATTGGTTATGGATTTTCTAGGTGAGTATAATGTATTTACTACTTTCAATATATATCCAGGTTCTATTCATTGTAGAAAAACATCAGATTAATAAAAAGTGAGGATTCACTTTCTATCTTGTTCTTAATTGAACTTGTTGGCATCCGATCTCCAAGTTTGTTAAGTACAGTTTGTTATATGCATTAAGCTTAAGCTAATGTGAGCTCGAATGCATGAGATCAGCTCGGATTGCAATATTTACTAAGGTTTAAGTGGACATAATGGTTAAAGATTTCTTACACATTGTACAAACAGCCAATCAACAAGTGACATATGGAAGGTCTTACTGTGCCCACTAAATCTACCAATTACATGCCTTAGCTTCATTCCCTAAGTAACTCATTAAATGTTGGGGACCACACATAAGGTTAACTCATGATGACATGACAGGCAGAGCTCATTAACCAATCCAAACGACCAATAATGTACTTTCTTAGCTCAGTAATGTAGTTGATAACATAGAGAAATGAAGGATGCATGTAAATATTTCCCTATAAAAGGAATGAGATGAAGATTAAGCAAGAGAGAGAAGTAACCAACACTTCATATTTCAAATATCTCCTATACGAGAGAAAAAAAATATTCACAATTAACTTTGGTATCTTGCAGATTACTATTAATAAAGTTCTTATTTACAATTCAAGTTGGCTTGAATTTTTCTCATACAATTTTCGACATCAACAGTTTGCCGCTAGAAAGAGGGCCTCCCAGCTTGTAAAAGCAGCCCCATCTCTCCATAAAATCCATGAGAAAATAACAAAAGGATGATTTTTCGACGTTTGGAAATCAATCCCACAAAAATCCTGGAAGAAGATGAGGTCAAAATGAACCTATCGATCCTCAAATGACTATAATAAGGGAAGCCATTAAAAAGTTGACAAACGTAGTCGACAAGTTGGAACGAAACCATACACGCTCCACCACAAGATATTGAGGTGGAATCTACACGTAGGGAGAGAACCAGAAGACCTCCCACAAGAAGGACTCTCTAGTTCTTAGGAGAAGAATCCTCTAAAAGCTGAACTGAAGAGATCAGGAGCTCTCCCATAACGACAAAGCCAGCTGCTAGGAAAACTACTAGTGTATTTGATAGATTGGGCTCTCAACACTCCCTAACACCTATGAGTAACGAACCCCATATCAAATGCTCAATAGAACAACCGGGCCTGAAATGAGTGCTTTACTCTACATGTTCTTTTAGCTAGAGCGTAGAATTCCATGGTTTACTTGGTTCACCTTTTCCACGGATGGCGCCAATTTGTTGACAGTAAAAACTAGATCAAACGATTTGATTGATAAACAATTACAATCAAAGATCAAAGTGATTACAATCAACAAATCATCTAACCTAACTATGAGTTTCACCTCCTAAATTTACTATCCTAGATGCTTAAGCTCGAACAAGAGGAGAAATAGTTATTTGAGAGAGAGATATTTGAGTTGTACGCCTTCTTCAATTGGGGAGGGGTATTTATAGATTTTCCTCTAAGTGTTGGATTAATTTGGTAATTCTTGTAGGTGGGCTGCCTCTTAGTGGTAGTTTGATAATTAGTTTCGGTTAAGAATCACGTGTTGGTCATTCGTCCATGTGCAGATAGCATGCTTGAATATGGGAATAGGTTCGTGACCTTTGAGCGAACCATTTGCTTCTTCTTACTTTCACATGTTGTCTTCTATTTCACTGAAGGGAATCTTTTGAGGTGCCTTACCTTGTTCAACAAAGTCTATTATGTTGATGAGAATGTTCAAAGAGATTATATTGAGGAAAAGATAGTAACATGAATATAAGTTTCTAGTATTGAGATTGTTGATAGTTTCACCAAGTGCACTATTCGAATTGAAAATGAGCAACAATAATTATTGTTGAACATTTTGGTGATTTAGAGACAATAATGATTATTGGAGGGCAACAACTTACTTCTTAAGATTCGGGGACCAATTTTTTTTCAATCCAGAATCATATCAGAATTGGATGAATAATATCATTTTTTTGGAAAGAAACGAGTTGATGCAATGATAGAAATGGGTTCGGGGTGGGGCACCCCCGCCCCGCCACTTCCCCTTCCCTCCCCACGCCTCACCCCACCTTAGACGTGTTCAGGTGGGGGGCACGTACCTGCCCTATTTTTTTATTTTTTTTTTCAAAAATTTCCAGTTAAAATACAAATTCAAAGTTTTAAAATCAAAAGCAAATAATGCTTAAACTAACTACATCAATATCCAAAGCAAGCATTGGAAACAAACAATGTCCGAAATTAAACATTTGCAAGTAGAATTACATTGTAACTAAATTTAATTTCTTTATCCAAAATTTAATATTTGGAATCTTCATAACTTCATTCATTAGCAGAGCTAGAGATGACATAAGATGGTTCCTGAAAAATGAAAGAAATATTATACTCAATATCATCATGATAAGTTATGATTATAATTTAAATTATCTGATAAATAAAATTACCTCCTCATCAATATCCTCATCATTCATCTTGGAGCAACATCCAAAATATGCAGATGGCGCAGAATTCGCTATTAATAAAGTAAAATAATTAGTAATAAGAGAATTCATAAAAGGAACAATATGAAAAGCAAATGTTTATATACATCGTACCGTGAATATCGACCCATAACCAATCTTGAGTACACATAAAGCCTCCAAAGTTTTGGGGTGAAGCAATACTATGTGGACTAATAAATCTAGCACTACTACTAAAGGCAGATTCGGATGCCACTGTAGATACTGGGATGGCCAAAATATCTTTTCCAATTTGAGATAAAGTCAGATATTCGATTGCATTTACTTTCCACCATGTCAATATATCAAATCATCCGACAAAGGCAATATTATCCAAGAAAAAATCCAAGCTCAGTGTTCACATTACTAGGAGCTCCAATATTGGAAACAAATCTATAAAAACCAGCCATGTGATCTGATTTATTATTAGCACTTGACGTCTCGATTTGACAAGAAGAAGTAGAAGACTGAACTACAGACCCACTTGAATCGTTCCTTTTCAGATAATCATGCACCAACTTGCTACAAACATGATAATTTTTTTGAATCTCACTTGCAGCGCTGTAATTAAAAATACGAGGATAATAATACTTAACAGCATCATCATAAACCTTGGATCCAACACTGCTGTTAAAACCAAAACTCCATGAATATCGCTCCAATACTTGTTAAACTTTTCCATCATACTGGTCACCATCATTTGAACTTCCACATAAGGACATTCAAGCCAATCATACAACAACAGTTTGATATCACAAATATTTGCAAAGAAGAGATTAGCAGTTGGATACGTTTGTTCCCTGAAAACAATTAAGTAACCTCAAAATAACCTTTAACTTGCCAAATCCCAATCACCATCACTAGGCAAAACATTTATACTGCAACTCCATCTGTTTCAAACGAGGAAAAATATCCTTATAAATCAAAGCAGTATAAAGCATCAAGTATGTGGAATTTCACCTTGTTTTACAATCAAGCACCAATTTTTTTTCTCACAATCAATTTTCAATTGACGTGCAAAAAGCTCAAATTTTTCATCTCTTTGGCATAACTATAAGCAACACTGTCACGGATTTTCTCGACACTACCACCAATAATCTCCAACCCATCATTCACAATAAGATTTAATATATGTGCACAACACCTCATATGGAAAAAGTTCACCATTCTATACAAGAGAACGAGTACAAAGCTGACTTAACACAATATTGATCATAGCATCATTTGTGGTGCAATTATCTACGGTCAAAGTTAGTAACTTACGATCAATATTTCAGTCAAGTAAGCTGCACAACAGAGTTTCTGAAAGCACGTCAGGAGTTTGTGGGCACGGCACATATATAAACCCGGGTTCATTCAAGAACAAATTAAATCAACTAAAAGAATATAATTTTGGTAAATTATGAAAACAAATTAATGTAATTTTTTATTGTACCTCATGATTCGACTCTGTAGTTTCCAAGCATCATCTATGAAATGAGCATTGATAACCATGAATCCTTTCTTTTGATTAGAAGAGGTCCACATCTCGGTAGTGATTGAAATTCGACTCTCAATCTTCTCAAGTGCAATCATATTTTTTGCTTTCTCATATTCATAAATTTTCAAAATGTCGCTCTTCAAAGTTTTGCTAGAAGAAACCTTAAACAATGGTTGCTCTGAAATCCAATGTGATCAACCATAGACAAAGAATACTCATGCAAAATCACCATTTACGCAAGACTATACCTAACTTATCTGGATCGAAAGAGTAAGTACACATTGTGACCTTGCCACTCGTGGCATCCTTTTCCAAATTTAATGTTTGGCAAGTATTATCATGATGATGGAATACACATTTCTTCAAATAATCATGCAAATGCTTTGTACCATTTTTTGTGTCACCCCTTCACTGTTTCTTGCAATGATTGCATATATAGCCTTCCATTTCTCACCATTTTTTTTTTTGTCTTTTATAGTGCTCCAAAACAGCATAAGTCAATTTCCTCTTTCCGAAAGATGGTTCTCCAATATCACGCTCCTTGTCACTTAGGTTTATTGGCCTTTCATTTGCATTTGGTAACGGTTCAGCTGGATCTTCTTGTGGGACATCGCTCACTGGTACATTAGTTGTGCTATCTTCCTCAAATATTAGTCCTAATCCAATACTTCCAACACTAGCTGCACTACTTGGGCCAGACATCTATGCAAATAACAAATGACATTAAACACAATGAATTTTATCCAAATATATCACAAGAAGTTTCTGGAAAATGTTGTAAGTTGAACCAAATTAAATGACGATAAATTTTAACAGTTATGCTTGATTCTTTCCAAATGAAATCTCTCAAAAGCCAAATAAGAAAGAAAAAACAAGTATGGATTCAATCAGGCGATCATTTTGCATAAACAAAGAGTGGTCAGTTGAATTACTTCATGGATGACCTCCCCAAACCAAAAAAAGCAAGCAAGCAAGCAAAACCAATTCAAAATGCCACAACAGAATTTGCTTCTTTTCCGCGGTGATAATTTTTCAACCGTTCTACTTTAAATAACACTATCTATACTCGCTATTATACAAAAAATCTATCTCTTCTGTGGATAGTTTTGCCCTCGTTGTAAAAAAAACCCCAATGTCTTGTGTCTCTCAGATTTGGCTGTAAATTTTCTTTTAGGAGGATTATCGAGCATTGAACAAAGTAGAAAACTTATCCCAATCTCATTCATTCAGGTTTGGGGAGATTATAGCTGTTCCCACTACCACTACCAGTACCACAAACTTAAATTCACAAAATTCACAAGCCGAAAAAAATTCAAAACTTAGTAACTTACCTTGGAGAGTTCACTTAGCCTTTGGAGTTTGGACACTGATGGAAGCCAAAAAGAAGAGAAAAAAAAATGGGCAAAATATGAAGAAAGAACTAAGAAGAGAGGAAAGAGAGAAGTCGGCTCACGGCTGTGCACAATGCATTTGATATTTTGATTTGAGGGAAAATGAATCCGGGTTGCAAGTTTAGTTGAAGTAGGGTTACAGAAAATGGGTACTCTTTCTTTTTTTTTTTTTTTTTTTTTTTCAATTGGCGGGTCAAGTTGCCGATTGGGTGGTTTTTTGTCACAAATTGTAGTTAATTATCTTTTTTTCTTCACGGGACGGGGGCGGGTTTTTTTGCCATTACTATGCAATGAATGTATGGATTTCCAGAACGAATAGATTTTGCAATCACATGGAAGTTGGTTTTTTATTTATTTCCATTCTAGATTATTTGGAGAGTTGTTTAAATTAACTTTTTTATAATTCTCTTTGTTTAAGTTATGGTTTATTAAGTTCCTTTAAAACTATTAAAAAAAAAATCACTATAATTAGTTAGTTTATGAAAAAAAAAAAAAAAAAATTGAGACTTTCTCAATTATATGAATTAATCAATATTCCTAATGAATCAATAAATAACCAAATAATTGGTATTTAACGAGTATGTGGATTTTTAGTTATCTATTGTATTATTTCGTTGAAACCATTCAAATTTCCTTCAATGTTTTGGATCCTTTCTTGTGTATATTTCTATAATTATTGCTCATTTAATCTTTGTAATGCAAGGAATATTTTGATCCCGTTTGGTTTGTGTTTAAATTTTCTGTTTTTAGTTTTGAGTTCATTTTTAATTTTCTATTTTGAAGGTCTGTTTTAATATACTAAGAAGCAGCTTGGTTTATCATTTCAAAAAATTATTTCTCAAAAAAAAAAAAAAAATCATGTTTAGTTTAAAATCTGAAAAATTATTTTATGACATTTTACTCCATGAAATTTGATTATTCAATAAAAATAGAACAATTTTATGTTAATATATTATCAAATAATATACATATTTTAAAATTGGTGAACATATTATCAAATTATATACAAATCTTAAAATTCGTGAATTTTATAATATTTGTTTTTCTCGATAAAAAAGTAAAATAAAAAAATAATGGTTAAGTTCTTTATTATTTATTATTTTTCATAATTCTTTTCTCAAAAATTTTATAATTTTATTTTGTCTATAAAATTATTTTTAAAACTTTGAAATTTTATTTGTTAGAATTTTATATTTTTATAAAAAAATTTATTTTTAAAATTTTATTTAAACTCTTGATTTTCATTTTTTTAAAGTGTTTTCAGAATTTTTAGTGAAAATACTTAAAATGTAAAAAATGCGTTTTGAGTTTTATTTTATACACCTTATTTTCAAAAATACTAGATCATATGCGCTTTCACTATTTTGCAAAACTGAAACCTAAAAACATCTTGAAAACCGTAAATTCAATGCACCCTTTGTTTTCGAGTTAGTATTAACTACATAAATGTATGCTAAAATCCAATTTGTTCAAGTCCACCATATGTATGAATTAACGGGAAACAATGCATTAAAAGTAATTACCTGCCACCACCATTGAGGCACTTAACGAATAAAAGGGGAAAAGTCACTCAAATAAAACTTATCCAATATGTTTGCTTCTCGTGTTTTTTTTTTTAACTCAATAAAATGTCTTTTGTTGGGTTTTGTGCTAAACAATCATCATGTAAATCCAGTTAGACTTCAAATAGGTTTTGGACCTTAATTGAAGAAAATAAAGTGTTCTGAGAATTCCACAAATACTAGTTCACAAACTAGATTAAAAGTATTATTTTTGAGATTTTAACACTTCAATTTCAGAGCTGTTCAAATTGCACCAAGTTTGAATAAATCAAGGCCGTGGGATTCTTTTGAATGCTTTAACATGTATAAAGCATTTGTAAACAACTAAAAATGCTCCCACTCCAAAATTAACAAATTCAAATAGTAGATGTAGGACACACAATAAGTACATGTCATGCATTAATCATTATGTAGCCACTATAGATTTTTACCTTAAACACTAGCTCTGAAGTGTAGAAAAACTTTCACCATTATATTCATAACATATTAACCCATGAATTATTGATTAACATATCAATCATTATGTATTTTTAATTTATATTTTTTGCCTGTGTCAATTAGCACTTTTGATTACTCTAGCACGGAATGGAGTGCAAGTAATTTTAAATTTGTAGTAATTTCTAAAATGAACAAATGTATTCATAACCCCGTTTGGTTTTAGATAAAAAAAAAAAAATCATGTTTTTGAGTAAATTTTTAAAAAAAATGATAGAATGTGTGATTGAAAAGTTGTGAGTCCAATAAAATGTGTACTTAAAATTTGTTATTGACTTTGACTTAAATTTTAATTCACATTTTTAGTGGAACCAAACAGTGGCATAATGGATAAAATTTGCAAATCTATTAATGTTATTTGCTGATCGTTTGATTTTCTGCAAGCGTATGGTATTGCAAACAAGTTATAAAGTGATGAATCTATCGTTCCCACGAGTACTATGTATTCAATTTAGGATCAATTAATTCTAAATATGATCGAATAATAAATTATATTTGAACACTTATACTAATTAACTAATTATTCTAGTGAGCAAATTATGAAGTTTTTGTAAATTTAGATTGTATGGTTATTATGATCTAGAATTTCCCTTATCCATTTTAATGAAAATAAACAATATGATAATATGTGCACATTCTTCTTGATCAATGTTCCTAAATTAATAGAAAGTGTCTTTCGACGTCAATTAAATGTATCATTTCATACATTAAAAACGTTAGAACATCTATAGAAATCATGCAATGTATAGCGATATATCTCTATCCCCTATCGAACTTTACAATGATTGTTATAAAGTACTTTTTATCCTATTGTTTCTCTAAAAATTAATAAAATTCACCTTCAATTCAATTAGTGATCAAATAATTGAAATGTCATTAAATTGTATAATAATCACCCAAGAATAAACATATATTGGATGTCAAATTATCATATTTATATTAAAATATCATAGTAAGGGTTCATTAATGACTTAATAATAAAAACCCTAGCTACATTACAAAACCAGGAAAAAATGCTTAATTGAAAGAACTTAACCCGGGTTTTAAATTAATGAAGAAGATGAAGATGAATTTTGAAATCTTGAATCTATTCAATAGTCCCTTGATAAATATCCAGTATACAGTCTCTCCAAAATTCAAGGTTGAAACTCCAATTTCTTGAAACTTGTAATTGCCCTTTTAATTCTCACAAGAACAATGGATTGGCCCTCTCTCTGATGATGTTAATTGGTGAGTTTATGTGTATGAGAGGCTCCCTTCAATTGCTGCCCATGTTTTGTGTATATAGAGGATGAAACTAGGCCAAGAATCACATCCAAATTGGGCTTCAAAATTTTTTCAATCAAATAAGGAAGGTTGCATTCGGACCGCGCATGGTTGTATCTGTGCACAGTTGTTAGTATTTTTATCATAATTTTTTCATCTGATATCCAATTAAAACAATTCAAAATGTATTGGAAATATAACTCACAGAGATACAACTTTATTTGAATATAAATTTTCCAATTCCAATGTTTACTATACCAAAAATGGGTCTCAATCTCCAACTAAAAATTTGGAACATAACTTGTGCGATTGAAAATTGATTTATAAAATACATTAATCATATTCCAATCCTATTTTACTTCTAGTTGTATTCAACTGACTCCTAGCAATCTTTAATTATCGTTGTGTGGTCTGAATCAACTATTTTTAGCTTCTTTCTTTCAATTTAGCTTCCAATCATCAAGTTTTATCTAATAAGTTAAATATTCAGTAATTAAATATCTATATCTTTTTGTCCTGAATCTATATGTGTTTTTGTTTTTTTCAATTTGCATGCCTCTTGGTGTATTTTCTAAATTCTCCAATATTTTAACCTTCAAATGCCAAAGAAGAACTTGACAAAGCCAGTAAAGAACTAAAGATAATAGCCCTTTAAAGCATGCCTTTTATGTATGGCTACATGCACCAATCCACACCAAACTCATATATATACCACATGTTGGAGTCTCATCATTTATATAAAGCAATATAATCAAGGAGAGCACCTAATGGAGGTTGCTGGTGATGTACAGCGACGGACCCAGCACCCGGCGAAGGGGCACGACCGCGCGTGCTGAGCTCCGTCGGAACAATGTCGTGCCGTTGGGGAAGAAGGAGATTGGTGTGGGAGAGTCGAAGAGGCAAGGGTTTGGCTTCTGCTTTTTCTTCATGAGATTCTTCTCTTTGGCGTTTTTGTTGGGTTCCCGCCATTATTAACACAAAAATGTTACACAAAAAGATGAGAGAATAAGGATGAGGAGAGAGAATCGAATTGGAGAGGTTTATATAGAGGGATAAGGATAATTGGATTTCCGGTCAAATTAAGTATAAAAGCTAAATTAAGAATATTTAATTCATTTTATTTTCTTTTCTTTTGTGTGTGTGTGTGAGGGGGTGAGAGAGAGAGAGAGAGAGAGAGAGAGAGAGAGAGATGCTTGACAAGATACAATGAAAGTTCTGCCAATTTTCGGAAATCCCGTACTTTGAAATAAACCAAAAGTCCATTATGCCCTTTCCATTTTTGGCAGCAATATTTGACCGGCCCACAAAATGAGGGGTAACTTTAAAAATGGCTTAGTCAAAAGGCCATAATTCCTTTTTGACTTTTTCACAAGTGAATAACTTCAAAATGGCCTAATGGTGTTTAAAAGACAAAAATACTCTTAAGTGAATAATATAATTACAAAATATGATATTGTTAAAAAGACAACACCGCCCTTTTTGTTAACAAATAAAAACCAAACACTCCCTACATAACATTACAAAATCAGCTCAAATACAGATAAAAATTTTCTCATCTTCTACACTCTGAAAATCTCAAAATATCCATAGCTGAAGAAAAAAAATTCTCGGTCAATTACTTCAAATCAGTAAGTACATTTACATATGTTTAATTTCATTTTCGTTAAATATGTGTATGTTTTTTACTTGATAAATTAAGATTCGATGTAGGAGTTGGCAGATAATTTTTTTTAGCAGATGTACATAATTTATTTTAAGCATAATGGGAAAAGAATTCATCTGCATAACTTTTCGATTGGTTTGCCTTAACGGCTGTTACGAAAAACAACGAAAAGGTCCAAAAAAATGGCTGTTAACAACCTAAAAAATCGACTAACAAAACATCCAAATAATCGGTTGTTAACAGCCTAAAAATAGGCTGTTAACAGCCCATATTTTTGGGCTGTTTGGGCTGTCAACAGCCTAAAAATAGGCTGTTGAGACAACCGATTTTTAGGCTGTTAACGGCCTAAAATATTGGTTCTATTTTAGGCTGTTAACAACCTAAAAAATCGACTGTTAACATGCAATAATTGGGAATGTTAGACTGTTAGGTGCTGTTTTGTTTTTTAATAAGTTTCTATTTGAAATATTTACAAATTCAATTTTGTCATGCCACACAGATATGAGGATTATACTCCCGGTTTGTTATTTTGGTGATTTTGAGTTGGATGAAAATAATCGATGGACATGGAAATGGACAAGTGACGGACAACGTAATATGCCAACACATATAACAGAAACTACATCGTACGACGAACTGTGTCATCGATTTATCTCTATACAATATGGTACCGAGATATCAATTCCAAGAGCATTTGCCATTTTCAATTCCACCTGCAAAGGTTACATCTGATATTGACGTGAGTTATCTGTATGATTTGAACAAAACGCAAATGACACCAATTTGCGTGACTTTAGTGATGAAGGACGATTTAGAAGGTAGAAATGAACATTCGGATGGAGTTGATGACAATGCAGATAATTTTTGGGATACGATGGAGATAGCTCGCGAGGATGACACTAATATTCCCGAGACAATTGTTCATCATCATGACATCACTAAGACGCACATAATTCAATCAGTAGTTCAGGACAGCGAGAATGTAAGTGAATTTACAAATGAGGATTTAATTGCTTTATCCCGTCAGAGACATGAGTGGGGTGGGAGCTCAGGGGCCGGAACGAGCGGACCTTCATCTAATTCTTCACGTGTGGTTCCCGATGAAGAAGATTTGTATGTTGAGCAACTGTTTGAAACGAAGAAAGCTTTACAGGAAGCTGTGCACCTCCTGGCATTGAAATTCAATTTTGAGTTCAAGGTAAAGAAATCAAACAAATCATTGTTGACACTTGTTTGCGTTGACGACAGTTGCCGTTGGCGGTTGCGAGGGACTAAGATGGATACGAATGAGAATTTTGTAGTTCGCAAATATATACGGGAACATACTTGTGAATTGGGGATTCGTCAAAACGATCACAGACAAGCTCGATCATGGTTTATTGGACGACAGATAATGCACAAGTATCAGAACCCACGGACGATCTATAGACCTACAGACATCATTAACGACGTTCGACGAGAGTACGGAGTGGTCATGAGCTACCAGAAGGCCTTGAAGGCCAAAGAATGTGCGTTGGAGGATTTATTGGGCTCGGCCGAGAGAGTTATGCTAAATTGACCAGATACTGTCATAATTTGGGGACAACTAATCACGGTTCCACTTTTTTCATTGAGACGGAGGGCGTAAGTATTTATTCATGGCTCTTGGACAATGCATTAGAGGATTTACAAATGCGATGCGACCGGTAATTTTAGTCAACGGTACAACTCTGAAATCAAAATACAGGGGTACGTTGATTATTGCTACATGTCAAGATCCCAACATCCAGATTTACCCACTTGCATTCGGCATAGTCGACAGCGAGAATGATCGGTCAATGAGTTGGTTCTTTACGAAGCTCCGGGAAGTGATCGGGGAAGTCCGTCATCTTGCATTCGTAACAGATCGGGGTCAGTCTCTAATAAATGCTATCGCTGAAGTCTTCCCTGAGGCACATCATGGGTACTGCATGTACCATATACAAGGTAATCTGAAGACTAGATACCGGGGCCAAGGCATCGTTTCATTGTTCAGGAGGGCGGCCGAAGCTTACAGTGTCGAGGAATGTAATAAGTGGTTGGTCGAGATAGGAAATAAGTCGATATCGGCATGGGATTATCTTACAAAGATGGGGATAGAACATTGGGCGCGATCACATTTTCCAACACGTCGGTAAACTTGATGACGTCAAATAACGTGGAGTCTATGAATTCACTGTTTAAGAATGATCAAGAGTTGCCAATTCTCTCATTGATTGAGAACATTCGTACGAAACTGCAGCAGTGGTTTCACGACCGACGTGTTGAATCGCAGAACTGGTCGACTTGGCTAGCCCCGGCTCAAGAGGAAAAATTGTTCAAGGCCGCACAGGTTGCGAGGAGGTCGAATGTGGAACCACTGGATGAGTCGCGCTTCTCTGTACAAGATGCACGTCGGCTGGTATACATTGTGGACCTGAATGAACACACATGCACTTGTGCTCGATTTCAATTGGAGAGCTTTCCATGTGAGCATGCAGTCGCGGAATCTATGAACAGAGGCTTTGCAGCGAGAACATTATGCTCTCAGTATTACACGGCTGAGTATTGGAGAACTGCATATGCTGAGACTATATTTCCCTTACCGAACGAATCTGATTGGGAAGTTCTTGACCATATTTTCCCACTTAATAGTTTGTCGCCACCGGTAACTGAACCGCGTGGCCCGGACGTCCACGAACTTCTAGAATACCATCTACTGGAGAATTTTCTCGACCGCGTCTGTGCGGCAGATGTAGAGCAGTCGGTCATACTCGTCAAAATTGTACGAGTCAAATTCCCCTAGATAACAATTAGTCAAATATGTAATGGTATTGTTGCTAAATGAACAATATTTAATTATTTAACCATAATTTGCTAATTTGATTAGAAGATTGAGGAAGCCATGCAGGGACTTCTCCAAGCTACATTGGCCAAGAGTTCAAGTTCAATGAGCAAGACACCAAGTTTCAAGATGGACGTTAAAGAAGAAGGCCCTTAGGGCATTTGATTCAAGCTAAAGTGGCAAAAGCGAAGTTGAGAGACCAGCCGGGAAGATGCATGGCTTTGAGAGGGTTGCATTGATAAGTGATATTTCACTCATGATATCAATGCCATTAAACTTGTTATTTGGTTAATTCTTATGAGTTGTTGATGTTTTAGTGCATGATATTGATGTTGTGATGTAGGTTGATGAGATTGAAGAAAATAAACAAAAATTGACAAAAATTGGAGAAATGGGATAAATTGTAAGAGATCCGAAGTTCGGGGACTAAAGTGCAAATACTCAAAAATTGAATACATTTTTGATGTGTTTAGATACAGTTCAAACGCTTCTGTTCCATTTGTCTACTTTCTTTACATTTCATGCTCAGTATTTTGTGCATTTTAGTACTGTTTGGAGGGTTTTGTTACATGTTGGTACATATTGAAGCATTTTTAACATTTTGCGCAGTTTAGTATTTTTCACACTTTGGTACCATTTTAGCATATTTGGGTACATTTCAACATTCTACATTTGGTGTATTAGTTATATTTTGCACATTTGTCTACACTGTGGAGCATTTTGGTACATTTCGCATATTTTATACACGTTAAAGTGTGACATTTCACGAATCTTGATACATTTTAGAATTTCTTATACATTTTACTCATTTTCTTATGTTTTGGCGCGTTACTATACATTTCACTTATTTTAGAACCCTATCAAACATATTGGCACATTTCAAAAACTTTGATGCACACTGGAGTGTTTCGTTTTATTTCATGAATTTCGGAACATTTTGTAGCATTTTAATACCATTCGTGCACTTTGGTACATTTTTTTTTGTCATTTCGGTACAATTTTCCCATTTTGTTACACTAAGGCATGTTTCGATACATTTTACCCACTTCGGTACATTTTGGTACATTTAATACATTTTGCTACAATTGGGAGTTTTTGTTTTATTTTGTTACAATGAATTTTACTATCTTTGAAACATGTAAACATTCGAGTGTTTTTCATTTGTTGCAGTTTGGAGCATTTTGATACATTTTGTCTCGTTCGTTCATTTGTTACATTAAGCGAGATAATATTCATGCATTTTGATACATTTTGCATCTTTTAGTTTATTTCAGCACGTTTTATTCTATTTTGTACATTTTAATCGCTTGGGTGTGTTTTGTTACATTTATGCATTTTAGTACACAATGGATCGTTTTGTTACATTTCTTGCATATTTCTATATTTTGGAGTTTTCGTACATTGTGCATGCTGTTACTTTTATGGACACTCAGGTATGTTTCACGAATTTTAGTACATTTTGAAAAGTTTTGGTATATTTCACAATTGGTACATTTTGGAGTGTTTCAATATAATTTGTAAATTTTTGAGTTTCTTATTTCTCATGCATTTTGCAATATTTTGGTGTGTAGTACATTTCATGACTACAGAAACCTTTTGAGCATATGGTACCTTGGCAAAATTTGATACATGTTGGAGTTTTTGTTTTGTTTCAAGCATTTCGGAGCATTATGATAAATTCCAACAAATTTGTGTATATATTTTTTCATTTTCAGAACAATTCTCGTATTGTGTTAAAAACTAAAATGTTTCGATACATTTCACGCATTTTTCTACAATTGGAAGTTTTTGATTGATTTTGCTCATTTTGTTACAGAGTGGAGCATTCTAGTACATTTCACCCAATTTTAGTATCTTTGAAACATTTTGGTACACATTTGAAATGTTTTGTTACATTTGGTACATTTTGTGAGAGGTTGTTCATTCATTACATTAAGTGTGTTTTGATACATTTCGTGTACTTGGTACATTTTTGGCACATGTCGGTACATTTCACATATTTTTGTACATTTTGGCATGTTTTGACACAAACCTTGACGTTTTCGTTCAATTTGTATACCTTTTTACTCATTTCACGCATATTAACACATTTTAGCATGTTACGGTATATTTCATACATTCTGTTACATGTTGGAGAGTTTTGTGCATTTTGCAATTTTGGTCAATGTACATTTCGCACAATTTGAGATAATTGGAGCATTTTTTAACATTCCACACATTTTGGAGCATATTGATACTACTCCTAAGAAGAATCTTGCCCAAAGTCGAATGATAGTTCTAATCAAGATTAAAAACCCTTGAAGGATGAACCTTGGAACCCACAATAAGATTTGATATACGCACCTCGAAAAAGCTTCAAAGAACCTTGACCAAAGGATCTCTTGAATCAAGAACCATGTTTTTAGGGTTGAACACTACCAATATGGAAATCTTTGATAGTTCAATGAAGAACAAGAAGAAAAGTGAATCCTTTAATTAATTCACACCATCAAAAGTTGTTGTCACAATGCTTTATATAGACGGAATTCAACATTACCCTAAATTGCAATGGAAAAAGGAAATAGATAAACTTAGCAAATGAGTGTCCCAATATACTTGGAAATCTTCGCGTTTGTCTCTCGGACTACAATGCGTGGCATGGTACAGTTGATTTAGCCTCGGATTTTGTCTAATTAGGCGTTGCACTTGCAAGGTATTTAAGGCATTGCTTGTGCAGCTTTCTAGTTCCGCATCCTCCATCTTAGCTTGAATAAAAAGTGCACTAAAGTTGGTTCTTCTTCTCTCACGTCCATTTTGAAGATATCAATCTTTTGCTTTTTACACTTGGACTTTCGGTACACATAGCAAGACATGTCCATTTATCGGTCCATCTGGAGCATGTAAATGATCCTTGGTTGCCAACCCTCATTGGTATCTCAACCAGAGATAATTGAAGAGACAATTTTTCAAAACCTACAGGACTAAAATGAGACAAAAATGCACGAAATGTATCGAAACATGTCAAAATATACTAAAATCTGTGAAATATATTGATATTACGAAATGAGCTTGATGTGAACCCACGTAGCAACAGTAACTCCAAAACCCAATAAATATTGACCCCTAATTACAAAAACTATGAATCTTGCTACGGATTTGTTGAATGCCACAAAGATGAAATTTTTGATAAGTTCAATGAATAACAAGAAAAAACCAAATCTCCCTTTGGTTCAATAATAATGTCTTTTTACAATAAAAAGAGTGAATCCTATTTATAGGGAACACATAAAAACCAAATTAAAACAGAATTATATATATAAAAAGAGATATAAAAAAGAGGTATAACAAGAGTTCTACCAAAAATAGATTTCTAGAAAAAATCTAGAAAAAAACTCGTCTAGAAAAAAATGAACTACGTGACCGCATAGATGTGCCCGCGACAACATAGAACAACCAAAAATTCACCTCTTTGTTTCGGTAATAGTATATGTGACATCATTTTCTTTTATACTACGATATAGCATTCTTTTTCATTTGCTTGAATCAAGTTCAACAATTAGGGTTCCTCTTCCATGTCCAACATTAAATTTGATGTTTTGCTCGTTGTAATCAAAATAGTAGCCCATGTAACTTAAACAAGTAATCCCATGACTTCTTTGATCTTCTTAGCTCGTGATCTCATCATCAATAATCAATGGATCCTTACTAGCCTTCATTTCATGGTTCTCATTAGAGCCTAGATGTGAAAAAAAAAAAAAAAAGTGCAAATGAGCTAAAATGTACAAAATGTAACAAAACACTCCTCTATGTTCCAAAATGTACAAAAACTACCAAAACTTTTGAAAGATTTATAAAATGCATGAGATACACCAAAACACTTCAAAATAGAAGATAAAAATGTAGCAAAAAACTCCAAAATCTCGTAAAATTCATGAATGTAACAAAACTCTTCAATGTCTGCGGTAAAGGGCATCAAATGTACCAAATCGTTGCGAAGTGTAGCAAAATTCATGAAATATTTGTTCGAAGTGTTCAAAATGCACGAAAACGTTACAAAATATAAAATAATATGCAGTATATACTGAAATATGCCAATATGTACCAAAATAATATTTGTGTTTCTATGATTATTTGATGTCTAAATGTACTAAGTACTTCTATATCTTGGTCTAGGTTGCAAATGATTGAAAACGGTGGAGAATTGAAGAAAATAGCGAAAAAGGACCAAAATGGAAGAAAGTTAAAGCTCATGGACTAAAGGCAAATACTCTAAACTTGTTTTCTAACCTTATGATGAAGATTTGAGAGTGTTAGAGATCAATTGGATGAATGAAGGAGTCAGAGGGATGAAACATTATCACTTATCAAATTTCAAGTTGAAAAGTTGTGCATCGATTTTCAGCC